>CM068959.1:63982634-63997900 GCA_035128595.1 Eptatretus atami | reverse complement strand
GTCCGACAGATGTTGTTTAAACAAGGCAAAAGCCAGTTGGTGTGTCTTTGATATAAAGAGCGGTGTTTCGGAGCTGCAGTGGCCTTGATTTGTGGACACTCGCCAGTGCTCGTTGGCATAGTCGTGCTTGGCAACTGAAAGTGCACGGCTCTAAAAATACGCACGACTTGGCCTCCACCCGGCCTTTAACGGCATGCCCCACACCTTGAAATGAAGGTCAGAGCGCGGTATTTTCTCAAGTTTGGCGGCCACGCGGCCTACTCGATTGATATAGTTGAGTAGTAGCATTGATCTTGTTCGGACGAATGCTCCAACAATACGGAACTGCGCCATATAATTTATCATTCAAGCTTCATTACGAGACAGTAAGTATTACCTATTTGTCAATATTTTAATTTCATTATTGCGTAATAAATACGATTTAAGAATTTAATGTACCATAGTATTGTTACGGACTGGCATCCCACCTAAGGACACACGTGTGAGTTGTTTCTGAGCAGCGTGTATACATGTTACGAAAAAACCGTTCATATGAACGCGTTTTATTTATATTCAATTTTTGATAAAATGATACGTATCCATGATGTACCCGCGCGGTCTGCATTTTGTGCCCCCCCTGCCGTATAATTTTATCTATGGAGAGTAGACAGCAGAATTATGACGTCATCGCACGAGACGCATAGAAAAAGCACGCACCCAGGCGATATAACGCTGTCGGTACAATGATTTAATTGTAACATATGGGTATTAGCCTATTCAGAAACATACAAGTATTATGATATACTTTGTTAAGAATGACACTTTCGATCCTCCGCGCCGTCCGACTTTGATATAAATTTACTGATGTTTTTGAGAATTTACCAATACATTGAAAAATTGTGATGATTTCCAGAGCATCGATATGGAGAAACGGAATCAAGCGAAATGGTGATTACGCAGCTCCCAGTGTGTTTCATTGAAGACCCAGCGGAACGTTCCGTTAAAACCATTCAGATATCCAGTTATGGGGTTCCATAAAAAAGGCGGCGAATTTCGAAGCAGATGTCTCCGACCGCTACGCGATGCTACATCTGAAATTTTTACACGAGTTGACGAAAGCGAAGACGGTTACAATACACAGTGTTACAGAAATTCACTGCTGTCAGCGTCGTCATCTTTGCTGGTCCATCAGTTCAATGGCCAACGCGAATTACCCACGACGCGACAACGAACTCCTACCTGCTTACTGAACGAAAAAGGATTACTGAAGGAAAATGTTTATCTGTGGAAAGGAGAAGAAATGGAACGGTGTCTAGACGAGAAACTTCCGAATGATTTAACAGCAGATGGTCGTGACGCAATCTTTGCTGCAGCTCCCGAACACAACGAACGAGTGAAATCAGTGGTTCGTGCGGGTAGATATTATAGCAAAGGAAGCGCAATACCACAGTCGTGTCGTCGCATCTGTTCTTCAAGGAGCAGGACCAATCTGTGAGCAAATCATGCCCACCCACGTAACTGTCGATAGCTTCATGCGAAACGTTCGAAACTACTGAGAAGGTTGTAGAGCGGAAGTGATCGAGAAATTTTGTCGAGGCAATGTTGGCCAGTACGTAAACGAGCTTATATCGGCGAATTACATTTCGCTGGTTCGGCGGTGATGTAGAGCATTGGATTCTCAGTTCAGCGATTAATGAGCAAAATCAAAGATCAATCGTGCGAAGATTATCTATCTCTCTCTACGCAATCGATCAGGGTAAATTTTATGTACAACTCAGGCAATGTCTGACAATATGCGCGAGTCAGCTTCCACGAGATCGCCCGAAGAAATTATGACATCACGACAAGATTCGCGCAACCGCTCGATATCTACGATCCCTAATCACTTTGTTTCGAATTTCTTTGCCCCACATGAAAACGCCTACACCCACGACACTACACACATTGAAAAACCTGTTTCATCGGAGATACGGAATCCATTCCCTTTGTTCTTCAAACCCATGATCTGCGGGCTATGTGAGCAGATGACGGATCGACGAAAACATCGAACGAAGTGTTAGCCGATGTCCTCTATGCGTTTGTAATACTTTCCAAAGGTCTCGATATTCGTCAGTTGAAACAGCGTGCCTCTTTCGGGCTGGACACATTAACAGGATCAAAAATGGCGCTTTCAAATGCTAAATCGTCACATCATTCAATAAGCTATGATGATTGAAACGACTGGAACAAGATGGCGTATCCGCATCGAAGAACCCGATACTCCTTGCGGCCTGTATTGAACAGCACCTTGGAACAGGGCTCGCGCTGGGAACTATGACTCATATCGAAACGATTGACGGAGAACAAGCTGCACGCAACGGTTGGAATATGCTACCAAATCAAGCGCCGATGAGAAACGAGCAACAGAAACATCAGCCCAATATCGTGATGAAAGAAAACCGGCGAAGTTTGTGTCGAGAAGAACTGGGAGATTCCACCATACGGGACGCCATCTGAACAAGCAAAGTTCAGCATTCTCTCATCGAGCAACGTGCAGTTGACCGAAGGACTTGCTCTTGTTTGACGACCTATTACATGTTTGTTCCTACAGTCACGCGTTCTAAGTCGATGCCTCTTTCAATGGTTACTAGACTCTCGGTTTGTGACAGACAAACTTCCACTGCACAAGATTAGTTACATGGATCCCTGCGCAAACCCCAACACAAAACGATGTCGTCCGGGAGACAAATGGGTCAGGAGTTTAATGTCGCGTCTGAAACAAATCAGGAATACGCATAGGTAACGTACCGATCCTTGCTGTTAGCCCTGAAGGCGTATTCTATTCAAGCTGTTGAACGCCCCACTGTTTGATAATTCTGCTAATCCTTTTTCCCGGTACATTTCCACGTTTTATATCGCGATGTTCGGTTGCTCTCGGCACGTCCAGCAAGGAATCGGAGAGCGGAATTTGTTGGTAGAGTCGGGGGATGTCTCTTAGCCCGAGGTTCGCTGATGATTTCATCCGACGGAAAGTTTTATTAATCGATGTTCACGAGTTCATGAAATCCTTGCCAAACGTATTGGAAAGAAACTGTAAACCCAATTGTCACTACCAGTTGAGTCAGAACGCATCATGAAGTCCAGATCCGGCATAGCCCTACAGAGAGCGACGACCGAACACTATATTAGAGAGCTCCCATCATTCAGTTCACTGAGATGCAATATGAACCTTCTTCCATGAAAACGAATGGTGGACGTCATTGGTCCAACGGCAAACATTCGGACCACGTATGTCTTCATAGTTAACCGAGTGTATCGGGACTTGCAGCGCGCTGTTCGAACAAAGATGTAGTGGGTTTACCTCGCACGTTTGGCCTACAACTCGTCGACATATTCTTCGCTTTGACAGACAGAATTACGCCCGCTGGGTACGCTTTCCTCGACAAGCTGACCAATGCCGAACCACAGTTCCGTGCAATTCTTGAAGCGGAAGCCTTCTCCATCCGTCGCACTAAAAACATTTCTCACGAAGGCATCAACATTATGTCTGAGCAGACAGTTAACAGGGATGCATGCATCGCCAATGAGAGATAATGGCCTTTTCAGGAATTCTGAGAAGCAAAGCAGTCCGACGCTGGTGCGTTACAACCACACAACGAGCATGGCCGTAACGGATTGCGACGATTGGTCTGGTTGGGACGACGGAATCACCTCCGGCTCAACCTCCACTGCTGGCTAGATACGAAAGGACACGAAGTATGGATGCACTGACAGACGCATTGACGAAGCATGTGACCCATTCTGCGCCGCAGTACGTCAGAATCACTCATTAAACATTGCGGACAGGAAGCTCGGCTCCCGGAAACTAAAAACGTATCTATGCTTGAAAACCATGTCACGAGGAACAGGAACTTCCTGAGAGAAATTCGAAAAAAACGAATGTGAGGAAGACGTGACGGGCGTCGCCTAAGGCGCGTGTCGAGGAGCAAACCAGAATTTTGCTGCTGGAGAACAACTAAACGAAAAACGAACATCGACCCAGCGGAGAAAGCAAAACGAACACGAGGGGGTTAGAGATATGTCATCCGGCATGGTCCTTGACATATCCAGCAAACTGCATTTCGACTTGAGACACGTTATTGACATTTTCCCATAACGCATTACCCACTTTTGCAAATTGCACACTCTGACGGCCAACGCTGAAAACGTGGCAAGGCCAAACTCGGCAAAAAATGGAAACGCTTCAAGATGGTTACACCCAATCGATCTCCTCCGTTGACGTAAATGGTGGATGGCGGTCTACTTCTGCATACTTCCTCTCAGTTACAAACAGCGCACGTCGGGGGCGATGCAGAGTCTTCTGAGTCAAAGTATGTTGCCACCGGGTGTCGAAAATACACGTCCTGTCGATAACATACCGACAGACCGTTATCAAGGAAAATTGAGCGAGTTACGGGGCGCAAGAGGATCGTCCGTTCGTCTCAAGCGGGCCCCTTACAATATCTGACCAAAGTGGCCAGCAATTGCTGAAAGAATGGTTAACTTCAAAGAACCAATGGCTGCGTTTGTCCTCGAAGAAATGGGGAAAAGATAATATGGCCGATCTGGGGAAAGAATATTTGTCGCACGGTGGAAACTGCTGTCGCCTACATTCACAATGCACCGACGAGTGTATCGCTTGCGATTCGTCAAGCCACTTCAACGGGAAACACGAGAAGCGGATACTTGATCGCATATCATGCCAGTAATGTTGGAGTATTGTGTCAGAGCATCAGTCAGATGTAATGGCCATCCTCTTTCATATGCTGGGAGACATGGGAGAGAGCGTACGCAGGACCAACATGATCATGGCTGCTGGCGTTTGCCAACAATCGCCGATACATCGATCTGAATCAAATCGTAAGCTTTGGAAGCATGCAACCCTGGACTGTCCGATTGGCAATCAAATGCCAGATCCACGTCTTCACTGGACAACTTCCGACGGCATTCTACCGTAAGGGGAAAGGTTTGGGCCGTGGAGATCCTCATGAGAGACAGTTCGGCCGGTTCATCAAGGCATCCCGAAACATTCAGACCGAGGACAAACCAGATGAGCCTACGCTACAGGAGTACACCTGCGTAGTGTACGGGGAAAACAGAGCGGTCACCCGGCGGTCGACATTCGAATGAGGCGCAGACAAGCCAATTACTGCAAATTGACCGGCAAGAATTCATCAGGTCAGGTAAAAGCTTGCACTGTTCTACTCTGGTTTACTTATGCCCGTAAGAAGATTTTGAACTGACCCGTATCTTGATTCATCGGAGTGGACACTTTTCATGCATTCTTTTCATTGCAGATACGCCGCTGAGCGTGAACGTGACAGCAGATCGATGCGCCCTCACTACCCACCCTGCCAGAAAGACTGCAAAGAAGATTGCAGCACCACTACGTCAGCATGCTGTTGGGGGTTGTGCCATCGACGGCAAAATCCGGCACAGCCTGGATCCTCTGGACCTACGGATGGCGACGAGAGGTGAATGTCTCGTTCCAGAATGGTTTTCGGAGACCGAAGTGCCAGGTCGGGAAATATTTTCTCTTTTCGAGACAACCCAACGTCAGCGACTCCATCACATACTGCGGACACGAGATAACAGAGTTCGAAGACGACACCGACACTGAGCCATGGAGCGAGGAAGATACCGAAGGACAGATTGATCTACATAGTGCAATAACCGAGATTTACAGAGACGAGCGCGCGAAAGTATAACAGATAACAGCAGTGTGCTGCATATTATTAGTCATAGTTAACAGAATTTAGCGTTTGATGTATTAAGTGGAGTTGACGAAACAGCCAGCACCCAGCTATTATCCTATGTGAAAGTAGAGACAGCCCCCCCCCCCCCACTGTGCTGTATTACAAGTTGATTAGATACGCAGTGACTATGATTACAAGGTGAGAGTGATTATAGACACAGTGACGCTATGTATTATAAGTGAGAGTTGATTCAGACAGTAGGAGCTATGTAATTAGGTGAGAGTTTACGAACAGTAGTGGACTGTGAGTGGAGTGTAGACGACCGAGACTAGCGTGTTATATCGTGATGAGACCAGCGCAGTAGAAGCGGGTTTAGGACAAAGCTACGTGTATTTGGCGATACTTGAGAGTTTCAAAACAGTTACAGCAAATATTATAAACTAGCCCATACCACCCATAAATTACACTTCTCAAGTAATCTAATTGTTTTACAAAAAACTAATATGGGATCATTCAAAATCGCGAATATTTCGTCGAATATTTCTGCTAATTTATTCGATAGGGTACGAGGTGTTATGTTATTCAAGGGTTTGAGTGTTTTTTATTTCGCCCGTGTGCCCCTTTAACTGGCAGCAGACAGTACAGATGCCAGTCGAATTTGCATATGATTATATCCTGTTATTGATTAGTTGACAGGAATGATGTGCTATGGCTTTTGATTACCCGGTGGTTCTCCCACCGAAAACGTCTGCCATGGACATTTCGTTCACCCCAACGAATTCTCAATTGCACAATATATGTGATCTAGAGCACCTGCCAGGGCGTGGGCGTCTCCAGGGGTGTCCACACTCAAAACGTCTGTCCGGGGGGTCATTTCCTATCTCAGAGGAAACACAGCCGTTTGATCCTGAATTGTTTCAGCCGTACTAAGAAATACATGATCTAGACCCCTTTTCAGGGCACAAAAGTGTTCCTTAAGGGCGTCTGCCGGGGGGTTTTCCACCCTCAACAACTTCTGTCATGGGTCCTCGTACTCAGGAACCCAGACTATGATTCTGAATTGGTTTCAGCCGGTACTGAAAACCTTGTCTTAGACCCTTTCAGAGGTCCCTTTAAGGGCGTCTGCCGGGGGTTTCCACCACTCAAACGTCTGTCACTTGGTCACTTCTATTCGTGGAATCATTAACGCACGATTCGGAATGTTCAGCCAAAGGTACCTAAGAATACATGATCATAGACCCTTTTTCAGGGGTCACTATAAAGCCCTGGGGCCCACACCCCACCTACAGACCCGGCAGACGGTCAGGGGGAGTAGTGATGTGGGTTCCAACATCCCAGGGTGCAACATGGTAACTCTGTTCACACGGGTTCGATGCCCCTGGCTGCGGGGTCTAAAACCATTTTTGAATGACTCACGCAATACAGCACTATACGCTTTGGCCCCTATCTCTCAATGGTGAAAGAATCACCTTTAAAATTAAATAATCTCGTCTCCAGATTCGGGATCTTCACCCGAAATCGAATCAATTCGTTCTTGACACAGCACACATCACCATGTTTCATCCGATGTACACAATATTTTAGATCCCGTTGCTCATATTCATTTTTAGCCATATCTCTGCAATGGTAAGAATCACTAAAAAAAAATTCCGATCGGATGGTCCGGATCTTCAGCAACATCGGAACATCAATTCTTCTTGATACACACAACCTGCCCAAAGATTTCATCTGATCCGTGCCACAACTTGTTGAGATATGCTGTACACAGACCAGACAGACAGACAGAGACACAGAAAGGCGTGAAAACATAACTCCTCACCTTCGGTCGGGAGGTAAGAAACAAAACAAAAACAATAAGGTCCATCCGACTAGGTGTTCGTCATGTTTGTTCTAGCTGTGTAGGGCATCAGGAGTATATAGAGCGACATGTGGTTCTGTGGCTTGATACATTCTTGAATTTAATCTTCGCTAATTTAGCCACTTTAATCCTCTTCAAAGAACATCTTTGTGTTTGTCGTTTTTAATTTACCTTTATGTGTGTGTTAATGTGCGTGTGTCGTGTGTGTGTTGTAGAACTATTACCGACAATGGCATTTGTCACTGGGTGCGCTATTGGTTCATTGGTGATAATTCTCCATATACAGGTTTCAGAAAGTGGAACCGGAGCCTCCCACGTCTCAAAGTATCCACTCGAATGTGGTTGTGTGTGTGTCTGTGTGGTGTGGTGTGTTGTGTGTTGTGTGTGTGTGTGGTGTTGTGTGGTGATGTTGGTGTGAGATTGTCATCTTTATATGTAAGTTCAGAAGTGCGGATGGAGTCCTCGAGGGTGAGCTTCCAAAGTATCCACGAGAAAAAACTTTAACTTTCTGTAAGCGTGTAAGGGTCACGATTCACAGACAAAGTTATGTGAGTGTTCTGTCTCAAAGTGTTGGCCGAGGTTCTCTTCAGATCGTCCTGAGCCCCGGACAAACTTCCAATGTAGTTTGTTTCGCAATAATATTCCCAGGATTGCGTTTTTAATATCTCTGTAGGTTCTTCAGTCTCATTCCTTGAGCTCCAACTCATCACTGGACAACTTTGGCCATTCTTCAGCTTCCAGGATCTTTTCACTTCAGTTCTTGAGGTCTTGGGTATTTGGTCATTTTTTGTTTCGGCATATGTTTAGTCCAAAATCACTGGATATCAACACCTCATTTAGCAGATGCCTTCTTCGCTCTTTTTTGTTACCCAAGATATCATGGTAGCAACGCTTTTTGAATGTTCACGCTCGATTGGTATCTATCGTATGTGAGCAGGAGGTACTTTCCATGTTTCAAGCCCCTGCTTTTTTGGTTAATGTTCCCACAAATTTTCTGGAACTGGGATTCAAGTTTTTGCCAGAGTGCCAGTGAGTTAACATTACAAACTTGTTGTGGAACAGCTGTTGACATGAGTTTTGTTGTTTTTTTGTGGAAAAATTGTCTGATAAACCAAGATGTACATTTTGCAATTTAGGCCCAAAAAACATCTGCACCAAACCCAACACAGCACATGACCCAAAGAACACCACTCCCCACTGACAGTATGGTAAGCGCAGCATCATGTCATGGGTTGTTCTCATTCAGCAGGACTGGGGCACTTGTTTAAGATCAGAAGAGAAATAGGATGGAGCAAATATAGAAAAATCAAAAAGCGAAAACATTGCTGCCCTCTGCAAGAAAGCTAAAAAATGGGGAATAGAAGTTCACCTTTCAGCATGACAACGACCTCAAGCACACAGCAAAGCTACACGTGGGTGGGCTAAGGAACAAAAAAATACTGTCCTTGAGTGCCCAGTCAGAGCCCCGACCTAAATCCAATCAAAAAAAAAAAATAAATCTGTCTGGCACAGAACTTGAAGATTGCTGCCATTACTTGATGAGCTGAACAGTTTATGTACAGAAGAATGGCCCAGTATTGGCCCCAGGCAAGGTGTACAAAGTTGGTGACGAGACTCCACAGACTCACAGCTTTAAGGCTTTCAAAGGTTCCTATCCCCAAGATTAACTCGGGGTGACGACACTATATCCAACCAAGATATTCTAATTTGTATTTTAATGAATTTCTGAATTTGATCAAGAATATTTTTTTTTCACTTGGAAGTTGTGGATAACGATATGTAAATAAAAGGTGGAAAAAAGTCCGATTATTCCAGGGCTTTATGAAGGCAACAAAAGGTCGAAAAATTTTGGAGGGTGTAACCTTTCTATGATCACATGTATTACTAGCGGGGTATGCTTCACACAATCTGTAAGCAAATAAACGAAATCATGCACCTCAATTAATTGCTTCATTTATTATATATTATTTATGGATGCATTTCCGATGGTTCTGTTGATTTTTTACTGGCGTATCAGACCGATGTCCATCAACAAACGGAAATTTCGCTTTCTACTCACCAGAGCTACCAACTTTTGAATATCAGTCAGTGATGTGAGTCAGTGTTTAATGAATGTATACTAGTGGGTATATGCTTACACATCCAAGCAATAATGAACCACGCTTTCCCCTTGTCTTGGTTGTTCACCGTGCATTCGATTTTTCAATTACGATTCTTTTCCCATTGCTCCGTGATTCTTCTTGGTGTAATCGGCTTTGATGTCCATCAGCACGCAATTACTGCGCTCCTCATTGTCTCGTTGTTGCTCACCTGCATTTATTTTTTTCATTTACGGATGCACTGCGACGGTTCAGGATTGGTTTTCTGAGTATCCGGCTTCGATGGCGCATCAGCACGCAAAATTTCACTTTATATGTCACCCGAAGTACCAATCGTCAATATCAATCAGTGGTTTAGAATGAGATTTATTATATATACAGTAGACAGGCGGTAGTCTCACACTCGGACGAGAAAAAGTACGACTTAGAACATGTGACGGACTTACGCGTATGGAACATCATGAAGACTGTGGTGGTGAAGGATGAAGTCTGGCGCGTGGCCTGGACACGTACGTTGTGAAAGAGGCGCAAACAATCTCTAAGCCGGCTATTGTAACCAAACGGGAACACAGCCTTGGCGCAGAAGGTCTGGGGTTCTGGTGAGTTGGAAAGTATGATCAAGCAAAAGATGAATTCATGAATCACTTTATCAAAGTAAACGATAATGAACAACTGTAAGACAACTCAAACAATTACCATCAGGTGATGGTATATGACCATTGACAAATGTGGAATGACGGGCTGTAGGATTCATTCATTGGAATGCAATGTTTAGAATGGTTTTCATTATGAAATGAAACTTCATTATACACATCACAAATTACATGACACCACATCATGTCGTGATGGACTACCACTCAATACCGATGTAGAAGGTGAGTGGGTGATGTACAAAAAAGCCATATAAAACCATGATTGGACTTCAACACTAAGGCTCATCGATCCTTTTACGCCTATCGCAGAGGATGCATTGTGACAGCCTGTCTACCTCTTCAGAGCAATGTGACGCCACGCTGAACTGAGCTGAACCACAGCGCAGTTATAAATAGCCTATCACTGGCAGCGTAAACCCAATGAGCGCGCACCGATTCCATGAAATTCTGGCTTCTCATGAGGTAGAAGTTCCGTGTGACGAGAGGTTAGGCCGATGGTAATTTACTTGAGTTTCCATTTTACGCGGGACGGACAACATCTGACGACTTAAGAGATGACGACTTACAGACCTTTATCAAAGGGATTTAACATTAGATAAAATTACCGGGACTTATTGAAGCTGCCGACTTAGGCGAGTGACGAGTTACACGCATGCCGACTTACGCTGTCTACTGTATAGTACATTACACACACGTACACAGATAGAAGCGTGTGTGTTGCGCGCTCCATAATCCAAACCTAAACACCAAGCAACCTTGAAACTATTGTTTGCACACTAAGAAACACTCAAGGAGGTGCAAGTGAAAATTGGGTGGTTTGGGTTAATTGAAACACCCCCTTTTGGAAGATAAATTAATACCATATTTAATTATATCCTTCATCAAGCGATGCATTGACCAATCGCTGTCGGTCTTAAGGCAATTGTGGGTGACCGAGCTGGTTATGGAAGTTGCCATGTATTCTCGCTGCTCAAACCACTGCATTGAGGTTGAACAGTCCGCAGCGGATTTTTTGACGATAAATAGATGGAAGCTCCAGATCATGAAAATCAGCAGTTCCGACTGTTAAAAGTGATTGATTTGCTCAATTGGATATGCACGGGCATTTCCAGGTGCAACATTGTCATGGCAATTGGATAAGGAATTGCCAAGTCAGCCCCTGATTGGAGTGCTGAGTGCGCTTAAAGCCATCTTACGAGATTTATATATCCCTCTCTCATGGGTATAGCAGCATTTGGTGCATAGCTCGACCCATTTCCTCACTCTTTCCCCCGCCCCCTTTCGAGCTCTACACCTTCCTCCTTATGCCACCCGCCCCCCCCACCCCCAATCAGCTGAAGCGACGGTTGTAATAGAACATATACATACACGACGATCCGGCTTCCCCATCGTCGCGGTTCCTCACCCGCATTTGATTTTTCATTCTACTAGATGCTTATCCACAGTTCTGCGATACTCTCCTGGTGTATCGGGTTTCTGATGTCCGGTTGGGCACACAAATTTCAGCTTTATCTACGTCACCCGGAATGGGTTACCGAATCATTTAATAGCAGTGAGTGAGTAGAGCTTAAATATTATATATGCGCACCACACGTCATAGTGACCTTAAAATGGCATATAAATTTGAGAATGTAATGTGTCTAGTTTGTCAAGATGACGCTATATATTACTATTATAATAAGAGCAGGAGCTAGGTGCTTTTATTCAACATGGAGGTGCAGATGTTTAAGGGTGCCAGTGGTGTAGAGTAGGGTTGGCAGATCCCAGAAACCCAATTCTTAAGTTGCGCCAGTGGTGGTGTGGTAGGTGGGCACCCAAATCCAAGATGGCTGTTTCGATATAGGCTAAAACCAATATTGTCATACATCAAGTAATACTAGCGATTCCAATGATCTTGGTATGCATTCTGATAGTTTGGGTATGCCAATCTCTATGGAGGTGTCATTATCATCCAAGTCAATGTCATGAGATAAAGGTCAATATCAGTTTTTGGTCAATTTTATGCCTGTTTGACTTGACCCTTTGATTCAAGGTCAAATCTGATGACATGAATATTCCCCATACATGATTTCCTATTTAGTGCCCAATACATACAAAGCTCTCAGACAAGTATTTAAATAGTTATAGGCATATTAAAGTAAGCTATAAATCGATTTGGGATCACCCCCCTTTTGTCATGTGACAAATTTCTGACAAATTCAAGTGTCATGCAGAGTTCCAGAACTTGGCAACAACAAATAAGGTAAGATTTTGAACATTTTAAAGACTTTCAACATGAAATAATGTATAAATATATATGCATAACAGTACCAAGACATGTATAACTAACAAAATGAATGTTTTTATGAGAAATAAGAAAATCTAGTGCAAAATAGATCGGAAATTGACTATTTTTGGACTAAAGGGGGATTCCTCCATTTCTGGGAAGGGTCCCCCCCCCCCTTTGAATAGTCCCTATAATGTTTTAATATTGGTCTGAGGCTTAGCATGTATTAGGCACTAATAGGAAATCATGTATGGGGAATCATTTCATGCCATCAGATTTGACCTTGAATCAAGGGTCAAGGTCAAACAGCCATAAGCATTAACATTTTCACAAATGGCTAGAGGTTCGCTGACTGACCCGGACATAGAAATCCTTAAGACATATACAGCTCAGATGTATGGGGCTACGGAAAGTCATGTCACTGAATTACCATCGCTATAATGTCTTTGAAAAGCATATGGACCAAAAGCTGAATCTCGAATGCACTAGCAAAGCTGAAAGGAATATGATGGTAGCATGATTCCTCCCCGCGAATCAGAAATTTCCAACACATAAAACGTCATCAATTTTTTGCAGCAAAGATGTGGGCAATGCTGATTATCAGAATTAAATCAGCATCCATCTTCAAATGATGGCTGGGAGTTGCATGAAGAGCAGATAAATCATTTGTTTGATGGTCAACAGCTTCCAGAGTCACTGGTTCCAGAGGAGAGGATCACTCACATCAAGAAAGCTCTGATGATGACCTCAATGTGTCTTCATCAGATGAAGCTAACTCATAACAACACAATACCATTCATTGAACTTAAACCAACCCTGTCAGTATAAAAACAGAATTTTCTCAATGTGGTTTTATTTAATTAGTCAATTATGCATATCCATGGTGATAGATATAAATAGATCCCTAAATTTTATAGAAAGTGGTAGATTAGGCTATATGTATATATGCATGGTGTGGAAATAGGTTAGTAATTTCCATCTGCTTGAAAACCCACTCTGGCACTTCAGTACTTCTTCCAAAAGCAGTAAATGCATCTAATATGAAGCCATCACTACTCATAAATGCCTTGAAATGATTTGTGACTCCCTTTCCAGCAAATGTGCCCGTGTTGTCTTTGAAGGCATACCATCCCACCAAGGCATCTGCTCTCTCTCTTCAAGTTGTAGCTTTCCCAGATTGGTATCCTTTCTCCTTTTTTCCTAAGTAAGCAGGTCATTGGAGGAAGCAATGTATAGGTACCTGTGAGTAAAACAATCCAGAAAACATCATCATATCAGTTGATATGTGTGGTCAATATTATGTTATTAACATTTTTCTATGATTTTGGCAGCCATTTTGAAAAAGCGCACCCAGGTGGTGAAATATGACAGTGAAAATTGGAAGACAAGTTGAAAGTGATTCAGTATGATGTCCTTGAACAAATAAAAGTGAAAAATCAAAGTTGGCAAATTTATTGAAGTACTGATCAGATAGTGACAACTGCTGCCTGACTATAAGGGGGGTGATCCCAAATCGATTTATAGCTTACTTTAATATGCCTATAACTATTTAAATACTTGTCTGAGAGCTTATGTATGTATTGGGCACTAATAGGAAATCATGTATGGGGAATCATTTCATGTCATCAGATTTGACCTTGAATCAAAGGGTCAAGGTCAAACAGGCATAAAATTGACCAAAAACTGTGATATTGACGTTTATCTCATGACATTGACCTTGGATGGTAATGACACCCTCTCCATTAGATTTGGCATACCCAAGACTATCAGAATGCATACCAAGATCATTGGAATCGACCTAGTATTACTTGATGTATGACAATATTGGTTTTAGCCTATATCGAAACAGCCATCTTGGATTTGGGTGGCGCCACCTACCAGACCCACCACTGGCGCAACTTAAGAATTGGGTTTCTGGGATCTGCCAACCCTACTCTACACCACTGGCACCCTTAAACATCTGCACCTTCCATGCTGAATAAAAGTCACCTAGCTCCTGCTCTATTGTGGGAAGATTTTGAACGAAAGTTACACAACACTCGTTTCAGTTTGTTTTATAACCTCTTTTTTATTTTTTTCAAACTTGGATAGTATTTCATTTTGAAATTCCAATGAAAACATCGGACCGTGTCCTGCTTTGTCGGTGTATGTCGACCACCAGCTGCCAGCCTTTCCATGGAGCTGAGACATTGGAAATGGAAAACTGTTTGAGGCATTAACAAGAGATTCCATTTTCGACGAATTCCCTTTGTTTTTCATCATTCTTGCTCGATTTAAAAGTAGGGAAAAACTTTTTTTTTGATTATACTAGATGTATACCACTACAAGAAATGGTCGTTTGCACAGACGCTCACAAGATGTTCCCGGATTATGCCTGGTAACCAGATGGGTTGGCAAGCTGTCGTACATTCCCATCCGAACCACTGGCTCAAGATGCTGGGAATGCATGTTCAAATTCCATATGATTCCTCTCTTCTCTACTACTGTCCGATCAGTTTAGGTAAAAGTATACTGGTGTAGGATCCTCTAGGTCCTGAGTTTGAGCCCTGTTGGCTGCTGAATTAACACAGGTGGGATTGACTCCGCATGTATCCTTCCGAGGTCGCAAATGAGTACAGTGTACTGGTAGGGGCACAGTATCAGGGCACAGCCGCCTTGCAAGAAATTATAATACCCTGCAGCCAACGCTGCCATACA
>CM068959.1:63957573-63982609 GCA_035128595.1 Eptatretus atami | reverse complement strand
TAGTAAAAGTTACTGTGTCAACAACTGTTTAGTCCTGGGTGTACATGCTCCCCCGGAGCCTTATATCACTGTAAAAACCCACAAAACGGAAACGTCCATGTTTTTGGGTCATCATTTATGTTACTGTATTGTATGAATTTTGTGAGTACTCTGATCATAAGGATATTACTTGTAATCGTTTGTGTGCGCTTTATGCACTCACCGCTGAGATGGTGAGCACAAACTAACTTCAATTTCTACATAGTGTTTCAGTATGCTTCGTTTGTGCAAGGGAATGTGGGTGAAATCTCGAAACAAGCTGTTTGAATTGCGCACGGTGGACGCAAGGAATTGGAATTCCCCCCCCCCCCACTACAACTAATCATGAGCAAGAACAATTTTCTAATGGTTTTCCACTACAAGCAATCCACTACAACAATAAACTTCAAAGAGTCTCCCACGACAAAATCGACAACCAATCACGACAACAATTTTCCATTTCAACCAATCATGAGCAAGAACAATTTTCCAGTGGTTGCCATAGTTCTCAATTCCATCAGAACATGGCAATCTTGCAAAGGGAGTTCCTCTGTGGCTGGTTGGGGGGTCACATACGTCTGATAACACCAATCTTTGAGTGTCCTAACTTCTGGACAGAGGTCTATTTGATAAAGTGCATGTGCGCGCACGCGCAACACACACACACACACACACACACACACACACACACACACACACACACACACACACACACACACACACACACACACACAATCATAATAAATGCCCAAGACCAATGACACTATACCAATGGCTTTCAAAAAATAGCAGGACTGAGTCAATCGGCGAATGTCGCTTCCACAAGAAAGAAACATAAAGCATGAGTCGCCTACTATCAGGAAGTAAAAAACTCATGTCAGAACAGCTGCACAACACAAGACACAACAAGGTGTGCCGAGTAATCCACTGACATCAGCCTGGTGTTGGCTTAGTGGTTAGGGTGGCTGGCTTAGGATCCTAGGGTCCTGAGTTTGAGCCCTGTTGGCTGCTGAATTAACACCAGGTGGGATTGACTCCGCATGTATCCTTCCGAGTCGGCAAATGAGTACAGTGTACTGGTAGAGAGGGCACAGTATCAGTGGCACAGCCGCACTTGCAAGAAATTATAATACCCTGAGCCAACGCTGCCATACACAAGAACAGAACAGAACTGGCACATCTGCATAACTTTCAACAACCAGTTCACCAAAACTCATGGAAACATGAACCAAAATCAATCATTGAAACAAGGAAATAATGCTCACGTATGACCTGATGATCCATCCATTGTGACATAGAAAACGGAGCACTGTGACGAACATCGGACTCAGATACAAAAAGGCAAATAAGGCATTGCTAATTGAGGTATCTGTACCCATACCAATGTTTTGCCGAAACAACACAGAAATCAAGGAATAACCAATATCAAGATCTCAAGAATGAAGTGAAAATATTTGGAAGCTGAAGAGTTTCCAAGATATTTTACTTGTAACAGTGATAATTGCAGCAATGGGAATGACAAAAAAACCTCAAGACATATTACAAAACCATCCTGAGAAGATTACTACAAACGAACTACAGTTGAAAACTACAGTTCCAGTCATTCTGAGGATAACATAGAGCTCAGTGATGATTCTGAAAGAGCCCTCAGAACAAACTTTGAGAACAACAAAACCTCACAGCTTAATCCATGAATCGTGATCCCCTTTACAAAACGGACGTAACAACCAATGGTGCATGCACGCACACGCACACACACACCTTTATAAGAATATAAATTGTCAAATTCGACCTTCCAGTCATTCCAAAGCTTACTTGTTTACCATTTTACATGCAGTTATGACAGGAATCACACGCTGAACGTGTTTGTGGGAGTTGGAGAGCTCGTCCGAGTTGGATCAAGTGCTGCTGGGCATGTGTGTGAACGAGCAGAGGCAGATCAGCATTCCATCTTCTCCAACCATCAAAACCAGGGATATGGTAAGGTCAAAGCAACTCCGTGCAAGTAGAGGACAGGGTGATAGAACAAGCTAGCCATCTCTAATCTCTAATCCACAGGGTGATAGAACAAGTGAACCAACTCTAATCTCGAATGCATGAGGATGTGCAAGATCTAATCAGCTGAAAGAAATTGGATGGAAATATTTTGGTTGTTTCAAACCTCCATGTTATTTCAAGTAAATAATAACATCCTCATCACTGTGTGGATGAGAAGAATATATTTACAAGCTTTTCTGATTTTCATTGGCGTTGCTGCGAGGGATGTATCGATATAATTAACGTTAAAGTATTGTTACGGTCCTGTCGCCGCCAGTAACTCTGGTCATTTTGGCGTGTCACTAAGCCTAGGTCTCATTTGCCACGGCGGGCGTGGGGTCTCCAAAAATCTGCGGCACTAGCAATTCTACGGCGCCGGCAGTATTTCCACGGTCACACAATATAGCAGTCATACATGTTTTTATTTTTCGGGTAGCCGCACGGCGTGTTTATAAATTGTGGAGACCAAAACGGTGGGTGCCGTACGGTCTTATTTGATGTCGCACGGTGACCTTAGGCGTCCCTGCGGCGGCAATATAATTTTCAAGGCAGACAAAGGAGACCTCAAGGTGCCCGCAAGCGGACCGCAGGGGGCTAAGTGAACGTGCGCAGACGGACGTAACGAGTGGTATATATACCAGTCCTTTTTTTTACTGAAATAAAAATAACCAGTATATATATAGCGAATATACTATAACTATAATACCGTGTCCCCAGAATCCGTACGGGCCAAGCTGTTTGAACAAATTGGATCCGAGCAATTTTCTCGAGAAAAGTTTGGCCCTAAAAACCAATACATTTTAAAAAAACGAACAAAACGAAGCGTTCATGTTTGTTCACGTGTCTCCCCCACCTGTTCGACCCGCATCTTCGCGCTTGTTCATTCAGTTCGTTCGGTGGAAGTACTCAGTCACATTTGCTCTACGGCGAGGATAAGGCGCCGTACGCCCTCTGAATTGACAGAAACGTGCGGGCCGCAGAGAAACTGAGGTGGCCTTAGGGTGGCCCTACGCCGTTTGGGCTATATTTTACAGGCCGTAGGGGCCGTGGAATTTAAACTGCGGAGTTATAACTTTTTTCATTTCTACACTCGCCATAGCATTCGACAAAGCCAAGCTATGACGTAATTGTTTCCACGTAGACCGTACGTAGGGCGTACGGTGGGCTTGCGTTTCCGTGCGGCTGCCGTATAGCTCTTCTTATGAAAATGAATTTCCCAACCCCAAAAAATTACGGCACCCCCACGTTTTCGGTTCCACAATTTATAAAACACGCCGTTGCGGCTCCCTGAAAAATAAAACATATGTGACTGCTACATTGTTGTGACCGTGGAAATACTGCGTGCCGTTTATAATTGCGAGTGTCCGTAATTTTGTAGACCTTCCGGGCGCCGAGCCAAATGTGACTTAGGCCTTACCTCGTGTTTTCACCTTCATTTTTTTTTTTTTATCATCTTTGTGTTTTAATTATTAACAAAAAAAGCAATCGATCACGTGGTGTGACGGACTGTCGGGCAAGGATTGAATTTTCACAGCAAAACCGGTTTGTATTTTTATATCCTGATTACGTCAGCCGATGCGTTTGATAAAGTGATTTGGTTCTGGGGCATCATGTTTGATGAGCTGCCCGGTGGGCAGCGCTCTCGCAAGAGTGCGAGCGATCGAAACCCAGGCCGGAGCTCGAGCCTTGTGGGCCTTTGGACTGTGGCGATGTACCAGTTTACATACATTACACCGCCACCGAAGGTCATTTACTCATCCTATTTTACCTTAACATGGGGAATTTCAGGTTTAAAGTGTCTTGAAGTGGGTTTTCTTTGGGTCCATGACAGATTAATTCACTTTGCATTATTTTTATTGGGAAATATTTTTGAATCCGAACTTTTTGCAATCCGACAGCCTCCTGGAACGAATTAAATTGGGATTCTGGGGCACCACTGTGTATAGGCAAACAACTATACTCCGATCGTCTAGCGGTAGCGCCACGGTCGACGCAGACTTGCCACGGAGGCCGTACGTAGGTGCACGGCGGGCGTAGGGAACCGTGCGTCGACCTTGGCGTTGCCCCACAGGTAGTCACACAGACCGCAAGGCCACCGTACGCGACCGTGTAAATAGTGCGGCCGCCGTAATTTTTTGGGGGTTGGGAAAATTCATTTTTCATTGAGAAGAGCTTGCGGTAGCCGCACGGAAAACGCAAGCCACCGCACGCCCTATGTACGGTCGACGTGGAACACATCTACGTCATAGCTTGGCTTGTCTAATTGCTACGGCGAGCGTAGAATGAAAAAAAGTTTTAACTCCGCGATTTCATTCCACGGCGGACCCTACGGCCGTAAAAATATAGCCAAACGGCGTAGGGCCCCTGAGGCCACCTCAGTTTCTCTGCGGCCGCACATTTTCTGTCAATTCAGAGGGCGTACGGCGCCTTATCCTCGCCGTAGAGCAAATGTGACTGAGGCCTAAGCGACCACGATAGCCAGTCATCCCTGGAACATCTTCCTTGATCCCACGTCCAGAGCCATGTTACCGTACAAATTGAAGTTCCCGGGACAAGCGAGTATTAGAAGTATATCATGCATGCCAGATAACCAGTGTCACATGAAATGGCTCACAAGCTTTTAAAGCAGCCAAAATACGGTTGAGGTCTCAGCGAAACATACCTGCGAGAAATTATGGGTGTGCCTCTGCACAATAAAAGATTTGGAGAACTTCTGACCAACTCGTCCAAAAAGTTGATATCTTGCAGCCTGTACTGCAAAAACTCCCGATGATACGGCCCATGAAAGGCCTTGAAAGTTCGTAGACGGGCTCGTTCTACCCAAACCTGGTGCTTTCCTAAACCGATGGGATGGTCATATCTGGGGCTTGTCAATGCGCAGAGTAGTTTAAAGATGATGTGAGAAAGTTTCCCGATTTTTGTATCTATTGGTGAAAGGAGAAACGTCTGTGTGTTTTGTGTGTGTGTTTTGTGTGTGTGTGTGTGTGTGTTGGGGGGGGGGGTTGTGTGTTATAACTAGTGCTGCCACCAGCTAATTGTATTAACAGGAAATGACCGACTCCTCTCATCCACAGATATTTCTCGACTTCCTATATTTCCATGAGTTTGATTTGCATTTAGGAACAAAATAATGATGGGTAACCATTTTGAAATTTGCCGCTCTTTATCTAAATGCTGAAAATTATATTAAACGACGATTTTAATGAGAGATTTTGCACTAGCAACGTCAGGTCAAAAGTGCCGGTCAAGCAGAAGCGAGTCGGTGCAAACACACAAACAGCACATGCACCACGGTCTCATTTAGTATCCATACGTCATTTCAAAATCACATATTGGACCATTGCAGAAATATTTGGCATCGACTATGACACATTTTTTGTAACTACATTAAAAAGAAGCTATTATGTTTTTTTAGCGCGTCTCACTAGCGAACGCTGGCTCTAAGAGAGCTCGGCGTTGTTCTTCTTGTTGTTCTTCTTCTTCTTCTGGTGAAGACAAAACTTTAGGACGCGGCACGCGGCTCTTTTATATACAGGATCAGGATCTCCTTAAATACTAAACACCTGTAACATCCCGCATTGAGGGTGCCTTTTGAGAGCGTCTATCATGAACTTTAAATATATTCTGACATTTGCTTTAAAGTTTCGAAAAGCTCACGTTACTATTAAAGATTATTCCATTTAATGTATTGTAATTTCGTAAATACCTCTTTTCTCATCATGCCTCAATGAGGGTCTCGCTATTGGCTTCCATCAAGGCACGTGATGAAATATCGGAAGTTGTTGTTGTTATTTGTTGTTGTGATAAAATGCGGATGTGTGTATATATAATATATATAAGTAGGGTGGATATACTGATTCTGGCTCACTTTTCCCCATGTAAATGAATTGGGTTTTCAGCGATTTCACATTTTTTTCCCCTAAATTACCACCCCCTTTATCCCAAGGTATATTTGTTTGTCTCCCCTTTTTAACCTAGGGAGCCTAGCTATTCAAATAACCAATGTATATTGTTTAGCTCACACATTGAACCTATAAAGATTTGTTCATTCTCAAAATTCCTCAATAGCTTTAATTTCTTTTGCACAATTAATCCCCATCCTAAAATATTTAAAAACAAAACATTTGAATCTTTATATTTTTCAAGATACCCCTTTTGTGCCATTATGAAATGATATACTTCTCTTAATGATATCATCTGACCACCTCCTGAGTTGCAATATCATTTTTGCATAAGCCCGCCCACTTTTTCATAAGCCCCGCCCAACTTTTCCTAAGCCCCGCCCACTTTTTCATAAGCCCGCCCACTTTCCTAAGCCCGCCCCTTTTCCTAAGCCCCGCCCACTTTTTTCATAAAAGCCCGCCACTTTCCTAAGCCCCGCCCATTTTCATAAGCCCCGCCCACTTTTCATAAGCCACGCCAACTTTCTTGAGGTATTTTCATAAGCCACGCCCACTTTTCCCTAAGCCCCGCCCACTTTTCTTTGCCCCGCCTACTCTTACATCATTTCCAGTTCATCTCTGACTCACAAAGAAATCACATAGAAAATTCTACAATGTTATGGTTTTGAAAATTTTCCGAACGAAGGCATGCCTGGGTTGCCAGGGAATTTCCACAGGAAACCACGACCCACCAGTCTTTCTCTATAAAAAGCCTAGGCCAGCTCCATTTTAAACATATTTTACTTTTTATGAGAATGACTACGTGCTGAGCTTGCCTGGAACTCTATGACTTGTATGGAACTAAACTTAACAAGTTGAAGAATTGGATTCAAACCTTATTATCTGTTGAGGAAGATCTAATTTCCCTATTTTCAGTTCCTTTTTAAAACATCGACTCATTTAATAATTAAATAATTTAATTAATACATTATTATTTTCTCTCACAGGAAATTGTATCTGGAAATACCGATTTTGCCACAACTGGGCGAAATTGATGACTGGTTGAAGACCTTGTGAGCGACCAAGACCCACAGAAACGAGCGAGACCTTGAGTGGGATGACTTTGGGGTTCCTTGCAGTTCAATTATTGTATGGAACTAAACTTACAACTTGATGTACTGGATTCAAACCTATTATCTGTTGAGGTAAGATTTTTATTTTCCTATTTTCAGTTCCTTTTAAACATCGACTTCATTTAATAATTAAATAACTTAATTAATACATTATTATTTTCTCTCACAGGAAATTGTATCTGAAATTGAATATCAAAATACCGATTTTGCCACAACTTGGCGCGAAATTGTTGGCTTTGTTGAAGACCTATTGAGCGGACCAAGACCCACAGGAACGAGCTCGTCCTTGATGACCCAACCAAAAGAGTTATACGTTGGAGACTCTCATGAGCACAAGACCCACAGAACGAGCTCGTCCTTGATGACCCAACCAAAAGAGTTATACGTTGGAGGACCTCATGAGCGACAAGACCCACAGAACGAGCGAGACCTGATGACCCAACCAAAGAGTTATACCTTGGAGACTTGGAAAGTTTCGGTTTATTATTGGAGACTTAGAAATGCTACCACTTCTTTGGGATTCTAAAACCTATCAAGAAAAGTTCTGACTCCCCTTTCTTACATTCATCAAACCTGAAAGCCTGAAAAAACAGAATTGGAAGAAGAAAAAAACATAAAAAATATATATTGTTAGTTCTGGGAAGAAAGTGCAAGACTTACTCCCCCTTTCTAACTCATCAAACCTGAAAGCCTTAAAAGACAGAATTGAAGAAGAGGAAAAAAAAAAACGTAAAACAATATATATAGGTGGAAATCTCATATTGAAAAAGACATGTGTTGGGCGAGGGATGAGTTGGGGTTGAGATTTTGAATGTGAGGGTTGGACACACACACACACACAACACACACACACACACGCACACGCACACACACAACACACACCACACACACACACCACACACGACGCACACCACACGCGCACACACCGCATACACACACACACACGCAAACACACGGCCACACACCACACCACACGCACACACGCACGCCACACACCACACACACGCATTGCCACGCACACACACGGCACGCACACGCACGCACACACACACACGCACACACACACACACACGCATACACACACACGCACACACACACACACGCACACGCATACACACGCATACACACACACGCAACAACACAACCACGCACACGCACACGCACACGCACATCAACAACAAAGTTAAGCCTTTGACTATTCAGTGCAAGGATTCTGTGTTTGGGGGTTCACCAGATCTTAAGAACGTCCCCCCTTGGACACACATTATATACTGTATACACCTCGGACTGGCCCTCTAGTGTCCAACAAAGGTGTATAGTAGGAGGAGTGAAGGGTGCAACCCATTGCTCCATGGTGTATTATCTGCTTAGCTTTGTCTTTTGTAATTCCTGTGAATAAAATGAACCTAAAATCTCTTCCCCTTCCAAATACATATATCTTATAAGTCCAGAACCGGTTAGTTAAATTAATCTATAATAACATTATCATGATGTATCATCACCAACAATTTTAAAAGTTCGTATAGTCCATCGTTTTTACCGAAAACCTTTCAAAATGAGATTCCACCTGTATATCTTACCGTATCACCAACTTGGAACTAGTGTTTCGGAATTAATCTCTTCATTATTTAATTTATGATGTTTCTGATGGTTTCATTATGGACTCATGAACGTTTATACTAATCCACAATAAATCCTGAATAAAAAACCATTTGATTGTGAACCGAGTTGTGTGAATTTTTATATAGTTCTCTCTTTAAGTACGATTAAAACGTTCGACAACAACGCCTTCCCTTCATTAAAGGTATGTATAATGTAATACTGTTATTTCTTTAGGAAAATTTCATAAATTGTCTTTGTTATAAAACTCTCTACCCTCTTCAGTCCACAATTTTTTAGGTTTCATCTTACTTTTATTAAATATCTGTTTGAAAGGCTAACATAAGAGTATTACCTGTTTTGTTTTTTAAAGGGCAACCCATGCGTATCTACTCTCAAATCAATAACGGTTTAAAGCATACTTTACCCCTTATCATTATTGAGTTCAATCCAAATCAGCAGACCAGATATAATCAACTTCCTTGGAATAAACTTTCCTTCTCTGGAAAACTTTGTGACTAATTGGTTTATGTAATTCATCAGCTAATTGCTCTTCAGTCTTAAATTTGACTCATTAGAGCCTATACTGTGTTTTTTGATTCCAAGTCCAAGTTTCAATTTAGCACGATCATCTCTTCACGATGAAACCGATTTCAACTTTTTTCTCTCAAGGTTGGATTTTGTATCAGAGACAAAATTATACAACATTTCTCTATCGTTCATGGCTTTTTCTTCTAAAGTATGTTGGTATTCCCATTAATCAATATCGTGCCTCATGCACACTTCATCAACCCTATGATAGGTTACTCCCATTGGTTTAGGATTGTCTGCCTCATCTAATCTTTTTATCCAAGTTTGTGCCTGACACAGAAAGATACCCTGGTAGATGTAATTCCCCGGTCATTCAGTCATTGTAAATTTACTTCCTGATAAAAACTTTTGTATATCTCCTCCGAGTTTGGTTTGGAGATAAATTGATTTTTTTTTGAAACCACCACACCGAACATATACCTTTTTGTATAACCCTTGTTATTTTTAACTTTTAATATAGAAATATTTTTTAGTATTAGTTTTCTTTTTACATTTGAGACAATAACTCATTTATTTATGAGAAAAATTCCTACAGAGTGCAAAACCTTTTTAGTTCCAACATGCACATTTTGAATCTTAATTTTAAAACATAAGATCCTTTTGAAATGCCTTCACTCTTCCTGCATTTATTTAAGAAAAAACTTGGAATTAAAATGGTAATAGCTTTGACGATGTCATAGTCATTGAAGAAAATATTGCAATAGACTTGTCAATTCTTTGTTTTTCCTCCTCGGTGGTTGAGTTATTTTCTGTAATACAACCAACTCTTTTTTGAATCTCACTTGGTTTCCATTATTTTTGATATTTATTTTGTCTGTCTTTCCTCCCTCTACTCTTTTCTCTCTCTTCTCTCTCTTCTCCCTCTCTCCTTCTCTCTCTTTCTCTCTCTTCTCCCTCTCATCCCTTCTCTTTCTTCTCCCTCTCCTCCCTCTCTTTTCTTCTCTCTTTCTCCCTTTCCTCTTTCTCTTTCTTTCTCTCTCTCTCTCCTCTTCTCTCTCTTCAACTCTTTCCTCGTCCCTTACTATACTGAATCGCTTACACCCCATAGAATATCATACATATATTCATCAGATTTCTTTATTCCTGTATCCAAAATAATTTTTTTTTTACAACAGGAAACCAATAAATTTTCTTTTGAATTTCTAAAAGAGCCTTACTTTTCTTAACTTTATAATTTTTACATATTTAACCAATTTTAGTTAATTCCAAGTTGTCGGTTTATCAACATCAGCATAAAGCCCAATCTTTTATTGAAAATACATCATCTTAGTTGTAGAACATATTTATTAAATACCGAATACCCTTTTCTTAAGGTATCTTGGACACAGAAATGATATTTTCTTGAAGCCTTCTTGCCGTCATTTTGTATTAAATAATGTTAGAATAATATTATTGACACGAAACACCTCCCCATCTTCCCATAGTTTAAATCATTTTGTATTTCCCTACTTATTACTATAATCTTGTTTTTTTCTGTTTTGCATGATATAACAGAGCAAAAAAACCTTATTATATTTACCCTTATTAAATTCTTATTTGTTGTTTTACTAAAATGTGGAGCCCACAAAACTCATTCTCGATACCAAGTGGATAATTTCTTCCTTACGAGACTGATTTAATTTGCTTCCCAGGTCTTCGAGGGTTAATTTAATATGACCAATTATTACCCTAAATTCATTTTCATATCATACCCCCATGTTCTATTCTCATACAATGATACGCCCTCCTTTATTAAAAATTTATTTTAATTCGGAACTGTGATTTCTGTATGGACTCGGAGATATATATCAACACTTCTGTATCTTTGAATACACAGCCTTATTTAAGCATATATATGTGATAAAATCACTTATCTCACCAGTCATTCGGTTCAGTCGGGCCTTGGATAATTTTTTAATTATATAAGCATTTTTCATGTAATTTTTGGTTTATATTATATTTATGTCGTTCAGTCTGTTGCCTTTGTGTAATATTTGATAAATCAATATCCAGTTCTGAGATACACCAAAGATAGACCATTCTTTACCAACAAAGTCATTTATATTTAGATTAAAAATAATATCATAAAATTTTTATTTTTGTGAGTTGATAATAACACATATTAGACATAATTGACCACAACACTTAGAATTATTCTTGGACTTGAAATGTTTGATAAACCACCATTCTCTAAGAATTTTATGATTCAAACAGGTTGTGGAAGACCAAAACTATCAAATAATATTTGTCTGATTTATTAAAATACAAAACCCAATGAGAACCGTTCCCATTATATCTTCTAAGTTCATTTAATATCTTTGTAGTTCGGCACATTTGTTAATTCATCTCTCATACAATAACCACATTTGAATTTTTAATTCCTACAATATTTGACAAGTTGTAATTTGATGTTGTATTCTTCCAATTCTTTAAACACTCATCAATGCTTCATTTATTTATTAGAAAGATATAATCCAGTTACCCCTTTTAGTTAATTGTACACCTGCTTGTGCGATAGAAGAAGCATTATCTCAAACTAACAATCTCGCTTTATCAGGCAGACCTTACAAGTTTTTCAGGCAAAATCTACAATTACACCCTTCACTAAATTTGTGTCTCCAACTCTTTGTTATGTCTTTCCAAATTCTTGTTGAGCCGGAGTTGAAGCCTTTCCTTTCGTGGCAGTTCACCGCTGTTGAATACCACCGTCAATGCTCCAACCGCACTTAAACAGCAAATAAAGAATTAGAAATGGAGAAATTCCTCCACTCGCTCTCTTCTTATTGAATATTTTTTCAACAATGGTTTGTCATTTTAATTTAAGTGAGCCGAAGTATCGTTCAGATTTTAACCTGTTCTTTGTGAGCCAAACATCAATTCTTACTGCCCTTTTCTCTGAATTGTATTAACGTTAATCGTTACAAGGCTTTTGATTATTGAACACAAAGATGATAGGTTTATGAAGATTGATTATTGATTAACATATACCCCAGTTGGTACTTTCCACTCATTTATTTAACAAAAAATAAGTGAGACTAATCATAACACCATTATCTGTATTAATCTGTAATCTGTTTCTTCCAAAAGCACCAATATGCACAACTTCTTCCACCTCTCTCCTTTCAATGCTATAGGGAAGTAATCCACTCGAGTTAGACTTTATGTTTCCTTTTGGCACTCAGGTCAAAGCATAAGATTGTATACAACTTTAAATGCTGTCATATCCAAAATTAGGTTCTTTATTTCCATTACCTTTCACACACCTTTTGGTAAGACTTGTATGCATTCAGCAAATCATTTTTTCCCAATTAATTTCCAATCTATCTCGTGGTAAAATGTGCCATCTAGGAAACAGAAGTTGTTTCACCTTAGCATTATTCACTCAATGCAATTTATTCTTATCAGTCGCAGTATTACCATCTGGCTTTTTTAAAAATGATCCACAGATATCGTCTTTCCTTCCAGAACACCAAATTCCACGTGTAAGTGGTTGGTTGAGTTTAACGTGTTGGCATCTTCGTTTGAGGTATGATTACACCGAGGGTTTCTTTGAGTTAAGTCTTCTATCCAACATCTCTTCTGTTTTAAGATTAGGAGTATATTTCACGTAAATATACCAACTCATTTCATTCAATTACAATTTATTCTGCTCACAAAAGCACTACCAACACCAAAAGTATCTATTTCTATCATTCCTTTGTAGTTTGAATCTAATTTAAGACCATACAGAACTTTTATTCATGATCACAAAATCCAAATATACCTTTAAGAGAACTGCCACAGTAAAACTATTACCTGCTTTGTATCATCATATACATTCTTTCCGTTGATTATTATCCAGGTGTCTGTGTTTGTTCCCGTTGACATATCAGGATAAAACCTTCGACAGCCCCCTTTCCATTCTATCACCGAATGAAATATAGGTAAATTTCATCATTCAGATACAGCAGAGACATAATCAACCGCTTTCAACTTCTTGTTGTTCCAATGTACAAACGAACACTATCAAACATTTTCCAGAAGAAATCATTTACGGAGCTTGCGTTTGGTTATTCCCAGCCTAGTGAATGTAATTTACACAACAAGAAACTTTCGGATAGATTTCAAATAGGGTTTGTTTGATTATTTATTTCAAACTTTTTGTACCATTGTATTCCAGTCTGTTCCAGTTATTTCATTACCTTGAAGTAATCTTCTTTTTTAGTGGAGTTGAGATAATAATAGTATCATCCAAATTCATGATACTTATCAATTGCTCCATACTTGTATTATATTTAGGAAAAAAGATGTTAAAACTTTGTGAAACCGATCCAAGTATTCGAATTATTTTCTGTTCGTTCTTGGGAGACAACTGAGTTTTGCCTTTCTTAATTCTTTTATTGCTTGTAATTAATGAGTTCCTTTTGGGCATTTCTTGTATACTCTTTATAGCACCTGCCTACATTTCCCACAGCAGAAGGCAGTTGAACCATTAGGGTCTTTATGTTTAAGAATAGTTGAACGATACCATTAGAGTTCATTATCCCATCTCCTTCGAAATTGATTCGACACCCCTTTGTTCATAGGTTTATTAGTATCTCTACAAGATACATTACCTTCGCCCTTGTTAGTATGGGAAGGAACATCCCATCCCCTGTAATTATTTTTATATTTTCCAACTCGCCATGTTTCCTCACATAACCATCGTAATTATTTATTGGAAAACTCCGTAGGTGATTCTGTATGGATATAACTTCTCCATTAAAAAGAAATCATACGATTATCTTGGTCGTTATCCTAAAAGTTACTCTGTGTATGGTTTTTCCTGACACAGGGGGATAATACCAAAATTTTTGGGTTCCATATTGGAAATTTTAACAATTGGGTTGAGTATGCGCTGAATGAAAATATTGTATTTGTTTTATCCTCATTATAAGCCACCATCAATCAAATCACAGTTGATTAATACCGAATTTATCCTGAGGATATTTTGAATGACATTATCACTGTTAAAACGTCCATTAGTTTCAATCTTTTTTTGAGGAGATACCCAATAACTATCTCTCTCTTTTTTTCAGAACTGGCACATCTGCATAACTTTCAACAACCCAGTTCCACAAAACTCATGGAAACATGAACCAAAATCAATCATTGAAAACAAGGAAATAATGCTCACGTATGACCTGATGATCCCATCCATTGTGAACATAGAAAACAGAGCACTGTGACCGAACATCGGACTCAGATACAAAAAGGCAAAGAAGGCATTGCTAATTGAGGTATCTGTACCCATACCCAATGATTTTGGCCGAAACAACACAGAAATCAAGGAAATAACCAAATATCAAGATCTCAAGAATGAAGTGAAAATACCTTGGAAGCTGAAGAGTTTCCAAGATATTTTACTTGTAACAGTGATGATTGCAGCAATGGGAATGACAAAAAGAACCTCACAGACATATTACAAAACCATCCCTGGGAAGATTACTACAAACGAACTACAGTTGGAAAACTACAGTTCCAGTCATTCTGAGGATAACACAGAGCTCAGTGATGATTCTGAAAAGAGCCCTCAGAACAAAACTTTGAGAACAACAAAACCTCACAGCTTAATCCATGAATCGTGATCCCCCTTTACAAAACGGACGTAACAACCAATGATGCATGCACGCACACGCACACGCACACCTTTATAAGAATATAAATTGTCAAATTCGACCTTCCAGTCATTCCAAAGCTTACTTGTTTACCATTTTACATGCAGTTATGACAGGAATCACACGCTGAACGTGTTTGTGGGAGTTGGAGAGCTCGTTCCGGAGTTGGATCAAGTGCTGCTGGGCATGTGTGTGAACGAGCAGAGGCAGATCAGCATTCCATCTTCTCCAACCATCAAAACCCAGGGATATGGTAAGGTCAAAGCAACTCCGTGCAAGGTAGAGGACAGGGTGATAGAACAAGCTAGCCATCTCTAATCTCTAATCCACAGGGTGATAGAACAAGTGAACCAACTCTAATCTCGAATGCATGAGGATGTGCAAGATCTAATCAGCTGAAAAGAAATTGGATGGAAAATATTTTGGTTGTTTCTAAACCTCCATGTTATTTCAAGTAAATAATAACATCCTCATCACTGTGTGGATGAGAAGAATAATTTACAAGCTTTTCTGATTTTCATTGGCGTTTCTGCGAGGGATGTATCGATATAATTTAACGTTAAAGTATTGTTACGGTCCTGTCGCCGCCAGGTAACTCTGGTTCAATTTTGGCGTGTCACTAAGCGACCACGATAGCCAGTCATCCCTGGAACATCCTTCCTGATCCCACGTCCAGAGCCATGTTACCGTACAAATTGAAGTTCCCGGGACAAGCGAGTATTAGGATGTATATCATGCATGCCAGATAACCAGTGTCACATGAAATGGCTCACAAAGCTTTTAAAGCAGCCAAAAATACGGTTGAGGTCTCAGCAGAAACATACCTGCGAGAAATTATGGGTGTGCCTCTGCACAATAAAAGATTTGGAGAACTTTCTCACCAACTCGTCCAAAAAGTTGATATCTTGCAGCCTGTACTGCAAAAACTCCCGATGATACGGGCCCATGAAAGGCCTGAAAGTTCGTAGACGGGCGCGTTCTACCCAAACCCTGGTGCTTCCTAACACCGATGGGATGGTCGTATCTGGGGCTTGTCAATGCGCAGAGTAAGTTTAAAATGATGTGAGAAAGTTTCCTCGATTTTTGTATATATTGGTGAAAGGAGAAACGTCTGTGTGTTTTGTGTGTGTGTGTGTGTGTGTGTGTGTGTGTTTTGTGTGTTATAACTAGTGCTGCCGCCAGCTAATTGTATTAACAGGAAATGACCCGACTCCTCTCATCCACAGATATTTCTCGACTTCCTATATTTCCATGAGTTTGATTTGCATTTAGGAACAAAATAATGATGGGTAACCATTTTAAAATTGCCGCTCTTTCATCTAAATGCTGAAAATTATATTAAAACGACGATTTTAATGAGAGATTTTGCACTAGCAACGTCAGGTCAAAAGTGCCCGTCAAGCAGAAGCGAGTCGGTGCAAACACACAAACAGCACATGCACCAACGGTCTCATTTAGTATCCATACGTCATTTCAAAAGTCACATATTGGACCATCTGCAGAAATATTTGGCATCGACTATGACACATTTTTGTAACTACATTAAAAAAGAAGGCATTATGTTTTTTTAGCCGCTTCTCACGTAGCGAACGCTGGCTCTAAGAGAGTCCGCGTTGTTTCTTCTTGTTGTTGTTATTTCTTCTTCTCTGTGAAGACAAACTTTTAGGACGCGCACGCGGCTCTTTTATATACAGGATCCGGATCTCCTTAAATACTAACACCTGTAAACCTCGCATTGAGGGTCCTTTTGAGAGCGTCCTATCATAACTTTTAATATATCTGACATTTGCTTTAAAGTTTCGAAAAGCTCACGTTACTATTTAAGATTATTCCATTAATGTAGTGTTTCGTAATACACTCTTTTCTCATATGCCTCATGACGGGTCTCGCTATTGGCTCATCAAGGCAGTGATGAAATATACGGAAGTTGTTGTTGTTATTGTTGTGTGTGATTAAAATGCGGATTGTTGTGTATATATATTATAATATTATATATATATATAATTATATATATATATATATAATATATATATATATATATATATTTCCGAGTTTGTGGTTCGTGTCGCGCTTTTTGCTTTGTTTGCGCTCGAGTAACGTGATTTCGGCTTACATTATCTCAAGACCATATGAGGTGCATGGTAAAAAAAAAGTAAATAAATGGTTCTGAAACAGTGAATAGTGCCAAAACGGTTACTGTTGCCTCTCAATCCGTCGGTTCTCGGACATTACGGTGCAAATTATACAACTACAAAAGGTTCACAATGACAATCTATAACCAAACTTTGTATCAAGATACTTTGAACATTGTATTCCACTACTGCATTAAAGTAAAATTACTACTGATACTCTGCATCAGTTCCTTTCTCAAACACCCCACCCAACATGTTGGCAGAGTGTGGGTTTGCTTAATATATATATTATTTATTGGGTGCTTTATATAGGGGGTAAAAATAAAAGTATGAATATTCATGCTCCTGGGTCGTTTGTTCATTTGACAGTAGAACATACACACCAAATATGAAGCAGATTGTCAGATGTTTAGGGGTTCCTCAAGTTGGCACAATATTGTTGAAATTTTGCCAACTGTAACTGACATTGCCGTCGATGTGCACAACGCAGTAAACTTCAATTAATTGTTGTTTGATATTCATTGGAATTTACATACTTACTTCTTTTCCAGATTGTGTCATGGAATGCAAGCACACAAGGAGTTATTTGTCAGTATGTTGGTGGTGAAACTAGAGCAGAATTTCTGTGCTGTTGCCAAACGGACAGCGTTCTGTGCAATTTCTATATCACACGGAGCATGGAAGTACTATTAGGAAAGTGCAAAGCGGACATTGAGACTGTTTTCGGCCTTTGGGAAAGGCCGGATTCCATCAGCGACTGGACAATGTCAGGAAGGTGATGAAGCTTATCTATCAGAGATGAAATGAATCGTCAAAACACAGCAGTCATAGGATGAAAGGAGAGTTTTTCGAAGGAGACTAGATGGCTTTTGATTGCAGTGCAAAATGTCTCTCTCTAATGGACATAATTGTACCAACTTGAGGAACTAATAATCATGGTTTTTGTTCATTTTTGTCCAATAAGTTTTATGGGGTATTGGAAAAAGAAATCAGGGAGCAGCAAATCAAACTTCATTTTTTGGAACACCCTAATATATTATTTCAGTTTTTTGCCTGCTAATATATTTTTCTAATTCAGAGTTTTTGCCCTGTGTGCTTAATACAGGATACACTCTTCCTTGGTTCAATGTGAATTTGGAGTTCTTGTGAGATGTTTGGAACCTAGTGGATGCTTGTACAGGTGCAGACATTGTTCCGACCACATCAATGCAATCGCACAGTTCGAGGTCTCAGATTATTAGCTACATAAATGGCTCATGCTCAGTGGCATCACTGTTTGACACGAGGTGTGATGGCTAAGGAGACGTGTGAAGTAGCACTGCAGAACAGGTTCATGTAGGAAACTCTCTAGATATTTATGTTGAACAACTTGTAGTAGAGGAAATTTTTGATTATATATATCGGTTCATATCATGTTGCATCATTTTCATAGGTTGGACTGAACACTCAATTTCATGTACCAACAGCTTGTGGGAAATAACATACACCTGTATGTGGGCACGGGTTGGCTCATTCTGGCGTTGACAATGGCATACGAGGTATGTTGTTGGTGAAGCAGAGGCACATCGTTGTTCCCATTATGGCATATGGTGAACAGGTGCAGGTGATGATGACATGGTACGTCAAGTCAGCATGTCCAGTGACGTTTTTATTAATTCTTTTTGCATCAGCACAGATAAATTCAAAATATTAGAATAATAAATTTTGAAATTTATTTATGAACTGATAAAATAAATAATCTACAGAAGATATTAATTCATGACTGCTTTGAATGTAGAAAATGAGTATATTTGTGCCTCAATCAGTAAATACAAGGCTCAGGAGATACTTTGAAATGTCAAAAAAAAAACATCTCAATGTAATTGGATAAACAATTGGTGCATACATTTCATTATTGTTGCTAAACAAGAGCTAAACACAAGAAGACAAAAACGAGCTGGAAATTTCTACATTATTTATATTACCTAAGGGCGAGGAAAACATTGGCAGGAACAGTTTATTGGTTATGTTATGCAGGGGAGTGAGAGAGATCTAGTGCAATTAACAGCAACTTACAAGGACAAAGCAGACTTACAGAGAAATAACACATTACAATTAAGAGTTTACAATTTTTACTAAAAGAGGCCGCATCTCCCAGACAAAAACAGAAAAGAAAAGGGGACCTTTTGCAGAGAGGGGGGGTGTTGCATTATCGGTATTGAGAGTTTCGGGGAAGAGTGCTCCGTGTGAGCAATGACCATCGTACGTTCGGAACACACCTGCATTGTGGGAGTTTGAGGCTGTGGAGGAGCTATGAGTGAGAGCGGGGTCAAGGTGGAACGGGCAGCAGACAGGTACCCGACGAGAGATTCGGTAGAGGTCGGGTGTGCGACGGACCAGCAAAGGTGGGCCGCCGGGTGAGACGGGGGACACTCCGTACAGAGATCTAAAAGTGACATTTCCATCCTCTACCGCGCTCCTTCACGTCCCAACAACGAAAACCAAGCACTAACTTTCCAATCCAGCTCTTCTTTCTTTCTCTCAATCCACCATATCCTTTTATCCATAACCTCTATCTGAGGATTGCTTCGATACTTATAGATCACGGATAGGGGTGGAGCATGGAAAGCGATGTGATCGTCCATCCTGATTGGACAGGGCCTGTGTGGTCTGCTTTCTGGCGAGGTTCGGCCAGACACCGGCAAGGCCGCAGCGTGTTGGGAGGAAGGTATGGGTGCAGCTCCCATACCATCCTCGGATTCTGCCTCAGATAACTCTGCGGAATTCTGCCTCAGATAACTCCTCTGGTAGGACTGTCGTCTTGGTTCAATAGAGAGGGGATAAATAAAAGGGAAGGAATGATTTATATCCTAACTAAAAGCCCTCGCAATGCACCCCCCCGTGTTCCCACTACACACAAGGAGGATCTATCTGCACTTATACTATGGATAACGAACTCGGGACAACTGTCTGTTGTATGCATACGTTTCTAGAACCGTAACACTACCCCTCCTTGTAAGATTCGAACGGTGTTGTTAGCATTCGTGTGGCGTGCGTGTAGGTTCCCCAGTAATTTTACCTAAGGATCCTGAGTGCGACTTTTGAATACATCTTAGATACCAAATATGGAACTATTAATAAATAATACAGTTCGGACAATTACTACATTGGCGGCGCTAACAACAAAGGTGGGTTAGGATATTAATACGTTCTATATTAACACCAGGACTGTTGACGAGGAGGAACATAAGTCACGTTGATGGATGAGGACACAGGCACGATGATCAGGCGACTTCTAGGGCCTACTGTCTTTGTTTGTTGGTCTATCTTTTTTTTCTTTTTTAATTTTTTCCTGGCTTGCTGGAGGAATCACCAAACACGGAGGCCACGCCGTTTCAAGGCATTTGAATGGCTTTATGCACAGGGCTATCCGGGCTTGCCAATGCAGTCCCGGTCTTTGAATGGCCTTTTAGAAACTAGGGTATCGGGCTGCATGGTCCGCGTCATTTGAACTGCTTTTGCACAAGGGATTCGGGTGCCCATGCAGTCCGGTGTCCTTGACTGGTATTTATCGCAGGAGATCGGTGCCAGTGCAATCCGGTACCGCGGCTGCTCGGGGAGTCCTTTGCAAACATCCACAAAGATGGTCCTGGCACACATGGTGGGTTGAATGATGTCGTTTATTGCAATAAAGGCATGGGAGGTATGGCAAATGGATAGGCAAGGCATCAAAGCATGACAAAGCAGAGACAGGTAAGGGCAACGGTCGGCAATGATGCGCTGTGTGGTCGTGAGGTTTGGTGAGGGAGTGTGGTCGGCGTTGGCCGTCCAAGAGGGCTGGACCTACTACGGTCTCTTCCACAGCCTAATCGATATGCTGTGTCCTACACCCATTGCTGTAAAAAAAACATAATTATTTTTGTTTTATTTTTATTTTAATGTTTATAATTACATGTGGTCATACCCATATTCGTCTTTGTTTGCTAAACCTGTCTGCCGTCAGTCCATCTAAATTACTTTGGAAAGATTAGAAAATGAATTGTTCGAGAATGCAGCTCGATAGACTCCACGGTTTCAGAAATGTCCAAAATCAAGGGGTCAACGTTTATGTTATCTAGGCATTTCATAACGTTAATCTATTCGGGCTTTTCACACCTGTTTCTTTAATACGATCGGCCTTCAGAACCATGATTCGTGCTGTGGTGTGGTGATTTCGTTATTAAGTGTTGGACCTGCCCGAATTTTCCTTTGTATTTTGCACAATTCGTGACTGGGCGCGTGGCTTATTGGCAGGATCCCTTCTAAGATTTCGGCACCCCGGTCGCTGAGTGCGTTCCGAGCTACATAACTGCATAGAGACGTGGGATGCCGCTTCCTGGCATCTTCTTATGCGACCGGGGATTTTGGTGTGCTCCGGTCCGTTCATGGGTACGTGCAATTATAACTAACTGGATCGCTATGATCCCATAGCGTAATCTTGGCGCTATTGGACCCGGGGTGCTACTCAGTACGCTTTTCTAGCCCGTTCCCGGTCAATAGTCCTCCTTCGACTACAAAGTTCGTGCCTTGTCTCAAACCAACCCCAGAACGACATCTGATTGTTATTTAGCTCCGCTAATAACATTAACTAACGGTTCTGGTGGATTCCTCTCCCGAATTATTGTTCGCTACATGCATTCCCATTCACTTCCATTTCACAGTCGGGCCGCTGACCCAGTTCATTCATTTACGTCTTTCTTTTTTTTTTTTCACACATACTGAGTTATAAGTTCTCCTAACTCAGCTGTGCAGATCCGTATACCATTATCGAAGATGCAAGCGTGATTTATTGATTAGTAAGGCTACGTCCACTCGTTGCATGTCTGTCCTTGTCTTCAATCTCAATTTCTAATTCTAAAGAATTCCCTCCTAATTCGTGCCAGGGCCCTGAGATTGGTTCATACCAGAGGCGCGGTCTATCTAACGCTAAACCTTCTTATTAATGCTGACCTTTGCCCCGAGCGAGGATGTCGCTATCATATGCAGGGCCGTGTATCGTGGCACAGGCTCGCACTTGCGTTCCAGGGCGCGGTTTAACATCGTCGGCCACTATGTTTGGCCCGATGCCAGATGAGGCGTACATGTCCCGTTAATATACCGTCAGTGTTTTCTGGTCCCAATGTAGCCCGTGGCTACTCACTGGGCTTTCCGTCTGTTCGATCCCTAATGCAGTATTCGCAGAAATTGGAGGCCGCGACTAGACGGCCGGCTGTTCGTCCTGTGACACACTCTGCGCGTCCGCGACGTATCGGGTTGCGCAGCACGTGGGCCGACACGTGCTCACATGCTTTCCAAATTGTATCGATCCAATTGCTTGATTCTAAGGGTTCGCGCTCTGTCTTGCCCAAGCGCGAACGTTTAAACGCCGGCTTCGAAGAAAATCCGTGGGCAGTTCGCAAAGATGATAATTGATCGCACGCGGCGTCAGCGGGCCGGAGGTTCCGAATACAGTCCTTACATAGAGCTCACGAGCTCCAGTCGGTTGTCCGTGTCTCATTTTTCAAGTGCACTCACACTTGCTGTCATTTGCATCTTATCGATTTGTGAACAATACGGGGGGCTTGTGTTAGCCACGAGAACTGGGGCTTCTATCCCCAAGTGGCATGGTGCTTCTTTCGCACATGCAACGATCTATCGTCGGCTCTTACGGTACTCATGGTGCTCGGGAGCTCACCGTTCTTGTTGTGGGAGGTATTTCGACGACTTCGCATTGGGTCAAACATTCCATAGCTCAATCGTCATGTCCTACATTCTAGTGTTGTGTGCTCTTCTTTTAATTTTTGTACATTCATGCACCTCGTTAATTGATCTAAATTTCCTGGCTTTTTCGTCATCTACCGTGCTCCGAGTTTAAGGTTAACTCGTGACTATGTTCGTCACTCTCACCGACCTCTCTCCATTACGCGGTCACCAAAAGTCCTCCACACTTCCTCGATTCGGATCATTTTATCATGCTTTATCCTGAATCCCATGAAAAACTTAGACCCATTGTTTTCATATTCCATTCTGCTTTTCCATGTTGCAGATTCGATCATGCTTGTCGTATTCCCATGTCATTTAGTTTGCATGTGGGTGTTCAGTATCTCCACTAACTGATTAAGGTCAAATGGCTTTTGAAAGCGGATCCGCACGATCGGGCGGGATACGACAGGGATGTTCGTCTGATGGGACTTTGACTGCAGGGGGAGCTGGATTAGTGCCATGCCGCCAATTGTTACCTCTGGTTTGGCATGCAGGAAAAGATCTTCCTAGAGGTGTTGTCTTGAGCACGGATACCCATTGATATTGTTAGAAACTGTACAGTTGGTCTTTGTCGCCATGGTTGTTAGGAGAATTCATAAAATTTTACTTGCTTCTTAATTTTGGAGGGAAGGGGGGGGGTTGTGAAAGCGACACCTGTCGAATTCCCCGTAAAAATTTTTTTTTTTTTTACTGGGTCGTTCCAATCTCGAACAAACTTTTGTCAGTTTGTGGTGTCCGTAAATTTTGTGGAGGCGTGGTTGAACTCAAACTCCTATCTATCAAACTGTTGGGGCGGCGGTGGCAAGAGAAAGAGTACGCTAGTGGGGAGGTAATGCCCACAGAATCCTGGATTGGTAGGCGTTCGCTTCGGATAATCCGTGAGGCAGCGGGTCGTAAGATCGACGAACTCATCGCGTCGTGAGGGTTGTTTTAGAAAATTTGACATAATTAACCTTGGTATGTCTCCGGGTGAACCTCGCTGGGCACATTCGTGCTCCGAACCGGGTCAAATTCTATCGACTGACGATGTAGAGTATCAACTACATACTACCAATATCCGTTCGGGTGCGTTCGAGGCGGAACTGCAGCGTGCAGTAGATGACAAGATTACGGGACAAGATCCGATAAAATAGATGAACCATGCGTGGCAAAGTGAAGAAAGGTGGGAACCGAACTGGGATTTGTACATAATTTTATTATATAAATGAGGAAATTTATGTGCCAGAAACAGGTTATATTGGTGGTGTTATTACAGGGAAAGCAAGAAGATATATTGCCGAACATAACATGCACTTAGAGCGACACAGGCTAGAACGCGGGAATTATATTCAGGCAATTATTTAATGATCGAAAACACTTATACAGTTTTACTTAATTAGACTGGACACACTAAACACGGATAACAGTTGAAGGAAGGACTTTTGAAGCAAGGAGGGAGGGGCTGATCGAGTTCTTCGAGTACTGAGTCTGGGGAGGAATGCTAGTGGTGGCACACGCCAAGTGTGCAGTACAGGTCCACAGCGGTGGAGTTTCGCATCCTGAGATGAGTGGGGACCAGTTCGGGCCCGGGGTAGACGTGGCGGAGCAGCGGGGACGTCGGCTCTTTCGTTTCAACTATCGGCTCCAAAAGAAGGCGACCCTCAAAGAACTGAGTAACACCCAAAGAATGAACGAAGACCAAGAATGAACGACGCATAAAATCCAAGACTGGGTGTGTGTGGTTTATAGACGTCCAGGGGGGGCGATTGGTCAAATGAGTCCACGTGCCCTGAATATGGATGGGCTTCTCCATGTGTGTCGCCTTTCTGGCGTGGCCTCGCCAGGCACCGCGTAGGCTCACACCTCCAGCATTGTGGGACTCGTCAAAAGCAGTTGGATCGTGTGGGTAGAGCCGAAAGGAACTGCGACGGAAGATTCCTGTTCGGAAAGATCCTCAGAGACAAAGGTGGATCCTGGTTAGTTTGTTGCCAGCGAACCGAGGCTGCAGTGCCCGGTACATGGATCGCAACGTGGCGGATGGGATATAAAGATTTTTATTATCCTAAGTACAAAACATGCGTGAACACACCTTCGGATTTCCAGGCAACAAGGAGGGGTTTCTGTTACACTTATACTTGGCATAATACTTGGGACCTGTATGTTTTGCGTCGGTTTCTAGAACCGTAACACTTATCGTATCTTATGTTATTATATAGTTATTATTATTATTACCTTACATATATATTATATTATAATATTGTTGCGAATTGGCCCGTCCGGCGCGATCGGAT
>CM068959.1:63866904-63883118 GCA_035128595.1 Eptatretus atami | reverse complement strand
TTCCAAAAAGTACAGTCAACCTTTGCCACCCGAGATGGTAATGAGAAGTCCATTTTGGGTGATTGGCCCAAGGCCTATTAAAAGTAATTGGTGTTTTCTCACTCATATCAGCTGTATAGTCGGACCCGATGTGGTTTGTCTGTGTGCTTTATTCTGCTTGCTCTTCTCCGTACCCATCCTCCCTCGCTCTCTACATCAAATACCTTCTTACCCCACTTGAGATGATGAAAACCTCAATTTTTGAGCATCGATGATGAAAACCTCGATGAAAACCTTTGTAGAATGAGATGATGGGACTCAAGCTGATGGTCACAAATAGCTGAAAGCAAAATCAGGTATAATTTTTTTGTTGCTGTTGGGGGTTGGTGGGCATAACAAATTGAATATATAAATAAATAAATGATTGACACATCCCACACTCCTATTGCCAAAGGAGCTGCATAAAGCAATCGAAGAAGGCCTCATTGGTCTGCATTACTATCTGCACTGTCACTAATGGTTTGTTAATAAGCAATGAAACTGGTCTGGCAGCTGAGGGGGTGTGTTGCATTGGGATTCTCATGTGTACTATGTGTGGATGTCTGTATAGCTGTGGAGGAACTCTGGGAAGGGTTTGAAACAGCAAAGTGCTTACCTTGTGTAGGCCTTCTTGGGTTGCTTTATGCAGCTTCTTCAGCTGGAGGAGTGTGGGAGGTGTCAATTATCTATATAATCCGAGCCACCTGGGTTGAGTTGATTACGTGAGAGCTGATTGGCTATTCCCTTAATTCGCAGGTGAGAGATGTGGGTTAGTCTTTCTAATTAAATATATATATATATATATATATATATATATATATATATATATATATATATATATATATATATATATATATATATATACAGTATATATATCCTATAGAAACTCGACACCTCCTTTTAAAATTTTCAACTTTTGTTGCCTTATAGCCTGGAATTAAATTGCATTAAAACAGACTTTTTCCAACTTTATTTACACATTGTAACCCACAACTTCCAAGGGAAGAACAAATTCTACAAATTTCAGAAAATGAATTAAAAAACAAAATTAGAATATCTTGGTTGGATAAGTGTCCACCCCCCTGAGTTAATACTTTGTGGAAGCACCTTTGACAGCAATTACAGTTGTGAGCCTGTTGGGATAGGTCTCTACCAACTTTGCACACCTTGATTGGGCAATTATTGCCCATTCTTATGTACAAAACTGTTCAAGCTCAGTCAAGTTGATGGAGGAGCAATCATGGACAGCAATCTTCAAGTCATGCCACAGATTTTTGACTGGATTTCAGTCGGGGCTCTGACTGGGCCACTCCAGTGTAGATTTGGCTGTGTGCTTCGGGTCTTTGTCATGCTGAAAGGTGAACTTCCGTCCCAATTTCAGCTTTCTTGTAGAGGGCAGCAGGTTTTTCTCTAGGATTTTTCTGAATTTTGATCCATCCATTTTCCATTCTATCTTGACAAGCGCCCCAGCCCTTGTTGATGACAAATATCCCCATAACATGATGCTGCCACCACCATGCTTCACAGTAGGGATGGTGTTCTTTGGATGATGTGCTGTATTGCGTTTGCACCAAACGTAACGTTTTGCATTTAAGCCAAAAAGTTCCATATTGGTTTCGTCAGACCACAAAACTTTTTGCGGCATGGCTTCAGAATCTCTGGAGTGGCTTTTTGCATACCTCAAACAGAACTCAAGGTGGGATTTTTTGAGTAATGCTTTCCTTCTTGCCACCCGACCATACAGGCCAGATTTGTGGAATGCTTGGGATATTGTCACATGCACACAGTGACCAGTCTTTGCCATAAAGGCCTGTAGCTCTTTCAAAGTTGCCATTGAACTCTTGGTGACCTCTCTGATAAGTCTCCTCCTGGCTTGGTCATCCAGTTTGGAGGGACAGGCAGGGTTTTGGTGGTCCCATACACCTTCCACTTCTTAATGATTGTCTTGACTGTGCTACAAGGGGTATTCAAGGCCTTTGAAATATTTTTATACCCATCCTCTGATCCGTGCCATTCCACAACTATAATCCCAGAGGACTTATAAAAGCTCCTTGGTGCTCATGATTGATTCTTTGCTATGAAATGCACCACCCAGCAGAGGAAACCTACAGGAACAGCTGATATTATTCTGAAATAATCAGAATCACTACAATTTAACACAGGTGGAGGCCAATTAACTTGGTGTGTGATGTTGAAGGTTAGTGGTTACACCTGAGCTAATTTACAGTTGATATTATAAGGGGGTGGACACTTATCCAACAAAGATATTCTCGTTTTGCATTCTAATTCATTTTCTGAAATTTGTAGAATTTGTTTTTCACTTGGAAGTTGTGCGTTACGATGTGTAAATCGAGGTGGAAAAACTGATTAAAAGCAATTTAATTCAAGGCTATAAGACAACAAAAGGTGAAAATTTTGAAAGGGGGTGTAGACTGTCTATTGCCACTGTACATAACATATATACTGTACATATATTACGTATAAAATACATCTATACTAATAAAAGGCAGTATGTGTCAGTGTGTGCGTCTCCTCCATAACTCCAAAACCTTGAAACGGCCTGAAACTTTGCATGCATACCAAGAAAACTCCAAGGAAGTGTACGAGTAAAAATAGGGTGTTTGGGTTTATTAAAACACCCCTTTTGAAGATAATTTATTAAATTAGATCCTTTATCAGGCACTTCCTCGGCCAACTCGCTCTTTGGGGTCTTAAGGCGTATCCTAGGTGGCTTAGCTGGGGTCTGAAGCCGCCATGTTTTTTGTCCTGCTCAACTATGACTTGACTTGGAACAGGCCGCAACAATTTCTTAATGATAAAGGTTGTGTTTTTTTCCTCTTTCCTCACTCATATTATCGAATACCTGTTCATCATAGCTCTGAATCGCTGGGTACGTTGCAATGCTTATAAACGCCCGGAGACGGCAGCGTTTGTGGCGTCATTTCATTTTCGCACATGGCATAACCTCAAGAATATCTTAAACTAAGCAGAATTACAACATTTAAGCTCCAGAATCAAACTTACAAGCAGTTCCGACTCCCCCCAAAAAAGTGTTTATTTGTCCAATTCGGACATATTTGACATTTTGGGCGTCTCCGGAACATGTTTAATATGACGGTTCAGTGATTGCTAATCGCATGCCAAGCGAGCAGTTTCTTATCAACCATTTCATTGGAATGCTTGAGCCACTTGGCAAGCGCTCTACAATAGTCGCACTGTCACTGAATACTGCATGCATGTCAATCGACTTGAACAAAATTCAGGGGCACTCGCGTGTGTTGTTGGCCATGTGTTGCTCTGTGGTGAAACAGGCGGTGGCTGGCTCACTGAAAATGTGAAGTTAAAATTTCCACGATGTTCTCCTTTTTGTTCTTCCAGAATTGGAGCTCTTATTTCGGCAGAGATGAATACAAATAAAAATTAAACGTTTTGCTTTTAAAAGTTCCTTCAAACGTTTTGTGCATTGCATGGTGAAGCCACAAAGCATGCGTTCTTCAAGTTTCAATTGTGATACCACGGTTTTATACCAGAGGTAGGAAGGAAAAATAAATTACATGATCACAATGACAAAAAAAAATTCAGTGATGAAGGAAGGAATCATCACATCACGGCAGGAAAGCTGAAAGGTACATATGCTCACTCTATGTAGCCTTGATTCGAATCCCAACCCAGCTATAAACTGTCATTCCGGTGTTTCATAGGCAGGGTGATTCATCAATGTGTGTGTCGTCTCTCGGATGGACGATAAACTGGGCGTCACATCTGCCAGAATCCCACACCCCTCTCCCTCCCTCCCTCTCTCTTTAAAAAAAAACTGAAATGTGTTCGGGAACCAATTAATCACTTATTACATTATATAAAAGGGGACTTATTCTTCTGATTTACAAACATCCAACTTATGAACACATTTTCAAGAACACAGTGTTCGTAAACCGGGAACGGCCTGTGTAGTATTATGGTTGTCACGTGAAAGGTGGAAGAGGAGGGAGGGTGTGTAAGGTGAAAGGTGGAAAAAGTGCGAGAGGGTGTTGGGAAATTGTACAAAGTCACCAATAATGTGTGATTACGTTCGGTGTGGTGATCAATATAATATGTTTAATACCCAATAAGAGTAGCAAAAGGGGTGGAAAACGATATCAGTTTCCAAAGTAGCATTGATGAGTTTGAAACGTATTCTGTTCCGGCAGCCCAATTGAGAAGTGCGGTAAAGTGTAGGAAGGCAATGTGTTCTGAAATTTGGACGTATCCACAAATCAAGTTCAATTTGAAGCAGAGTTGAAATTCTGATATTTGTAGATCCACGCACCCGTTAAAGAGGTAAGTAATTAACCCCCCAAAGAAGTGAACACAAGAGGGCAGCACATAATCCAGAGCCCCTTTGGCTCAGACTGCAGACTCACAGACCTTGTCGTTGAGGAAGCCAATCTTGAGTACATTTTGTACATTTGGGATGCCGTCAGCCATGCTGAGATCTCCCATCGTGTCTCCAAGCAGGATGACGTTGGAATTATTACGCAGGAGGTGGAAGTAGCGTGAGTTGCGCAAGGCTCCATCCCGCTTGTTGTACGTGTGGATCATCTCTCCCTTGAAGCCTTTGATTCGTCCCTAAGAAAGAAATGACTAAAAGTGGGGTTTACTGGTGCATTTTCAGGCAAGACAAGGTAAAAGATTTGATAGTTATCACATCTGTATTCTCGACATCAAGTGTCCACAGCAGACAAAGTCCAGATCAAAATCCCAAAATCTAAAGGGGGTTTGTCCCAGCTCTATACTCATGGCAAGCGAGGAAACAGCACATACCATTTCCAAAGTCGTTGGTATGACCCGGCCAGGGTCAAAATCAAACTGCCTACCTCCCAGAATCAGAGCGGATGTGCTACCCATAATTACACTGAGTCTGGATAAGGTTAGTTGAGGATAATTTCACCCATTTCTCATTATAATCTACTGTGGTTAAAATGGGATTGTAAGTTCATTAAAGACAAAAGGTCAGATTTCACTATAATCTGATCGAGTATCTGAAAGAATATGAAACAAGAATGAATAAAGGAAGTAGAATGGTCGAAATTCTCAAGTGAATGCAATACGTATCCCCCACCTCCCACCGACACACCTCGCCATGAGGCCATCTGCCTGTGGTTTTCTGTAGGAGACGTGTCAAGGTACATTTGTGCCATGTGTTGTCAAAATTGGTTTAAAAAGCAGAAAAGGCATGGCCAGCGAAAAATCTATTTCACAAGCAATTTTGACCTTTGACCCTGTGAAATCGAAAAGAAGACTAATGTCTTTTGACTTGAACATGCAGAGCCTGTGGTGAGCTATCGTTTTGCCAATTCTCGTCTGGATTGTTTGAAATACAGAAGCACGGCAAGGCTAAAACTTTGCAACGAATTTTGGGTGATCTCATCTCGATTCTCGAAGAGATTACCTTATAAAATTGGTTGTAATGTCCGGATGCATGTCCTTCCATCTGTCAACTGTTTTTTTGCTCTTTTCGCTAATCCCTTATCACCCAGCTGATTGTTCTGACACATGGATACAAAACAGTAGCCTGCACAATCGTCTGGGTTTCAATTTTTTCATTTTGGATCGTGGGGGCTCTCGGGGTGGGGGGGGGAGGAAGAGGGGGGGTTGTCCCCTGAAGTTTCAGACACCGACTCCTCCCGTATTTAACAAATGATTGCTCTGAAACCCAATACGGCTCTTTTCCTCGATGGTCTGCAGGATTGGTCTTATATTTTTTTATTTCTGATCAGGGGGGGCTCCCAGGGTGGTTCCCCCAAATCTCGCCTTCTAACTTTCGGTACCAGGAGTTCGAGTCAGCGTGGGCTTGAATCTCTGTCTGAACTACAACCTCAAGAGATGACCATCAGCCCACTCAGGGCTATTTTGAACCTTGACCTCTGTATAATGCTCAACATGACTAATATGAAATATTTCTCAGCATCTCTACCCGAGCTGTTTGAAATAGTAATGAGTTTGTCATACACATGCAATGCACATACAATGAGAAGTAATTTGACAATGTGTACTTAAAAATGACTGAATAGTAATAAAATTCTTAGTTGGTTAAAAAAACCCAACAACAGTGAATAAGAAATGGATTCATTGTGATGAGTGTCGAGAGCCTTAAAACAACATTTTAGTAAAGAAATAAGTGGCCTTGACTTAAAATATCCATATCCATTCTTTAGATGCTCACAAAAAGTTTAGACGTAGATTAACTGAGGGTGCGGATTGCAGTTGGGTAAAAGCTGTCAGGCAAGCGATTAGAGTTGGTCTTGATTGAAGGATAACCTTTATCCAAGTGGAGAAGTTCAAAAATGTCTTGCGCTGGGTGGAATTCGTCTCGGATAATAGCTTTCGCTCTTTTCACTACTCGAGTGGAATACAGGCTTTCGACGGAAGGCAGATCACACCAATCATTTCACAAACAGTCTTTGCCATCTTATCGAGTCTAGATCGGTCGTCCCGCATCGAGCTGCCATACCAGACAGTGAAAGGACACTCTCCAGATAGAACTTGATCAACACAAGACGGGCGATACCGAAACTCTTCAACCTTCTCAGAAAAAAACAACCATTGCTGAGCCTCCTTCACACAATGATTGGTGTTTATCTCTCACGTAAGATCATTGAAAATATGTATGCCCAAAAATTTAAAAGTGACAATTTCAACTTCAGCATCATGAATAACTATGGATCGAAGAGTTTAGTTTTTTCGAAAGTCAACAATAATTTCCTTTGTTTGTGATGTTGGGTTTGAGATGTTTAAAGAACACCATTTGACAAGATTTTTTTTCTTTTTGAATCACCATCACTGTTGAGAATCAGGCCAACTGTTTTGTTTTCCACAGTCATGTCGTTTGCAAATTTCACCTCCAGATTGGTTCGGAGACCGGATAGCGGGTGGTTACACCTACAACTGGTCTGGTCCCTCTGATGGTTACCATGCCCAAGGAGTTGCTGCAGCTGTGTCCAATAAGTTGACACCCATGATAATTGAGATAACATCGGTCAATGAGCATATTATGAGACTGAGGATTCGTCACTCCTTCGGGGTCATTTACCTGGTCTCTATATACGCTCGAACTGAGGCAAGTGATCTCACTGTGAAGGAGGCATTTGCCATGCTCGGGTCCATGGTTAATCAGTGCCCCAGCAGAGATACTCTTCCAGTCTTGGGGGATTTTTTTTTCTTTTTGAATCACCTGTTTGAATCACCAATGAATTGTCTGGCATTGATAGAGATGGCTAGGAGACATGTGTCGGTCCCAATGGGTCTGGAAATGTGAACCAGAACAGCACTAAGTTCCTCGACTTCGCAAGAAGTCATGGACTTAGGGTGGCCTGTTCGTGGTTTCAGCGCCCACAGGCTCATCACTGGACTTGGTATTCCAACACTGGTGGTGTGTCAAAGGAGATTGACCATGTGCTCGTCGATGATCACTGGGGAATGATTCAGAACTGCAGGGTCCACCGGAGTGCCCAATTCCTAATTACCGACCACAGGCTTGTTGTAGCATCTCTGAAGTTGCAACTTAAATCCAGGAGAATGCTACCATCCCAGCCTAGGCTGGATGTTAACAAGCTCAGCGATAAGAGGTAGCTGAGGAGTTTGTGAATTGGCTGAGTGGGGATTTGGGGGTCTGGGTGGTGTGGAGAATCCTTAAGAGTTGTGGAGTGCCTTCAAGACTACCATCCTTGATGTTGCCGGTGGACGTCTTGGAACGCACCGTCAGGTGAAGAGGAGCTTTGTCTCCCAAGGGACACTGAATACCATTGACCAGTCGCAGGGCCAGGCTTAATGGCAGAGCTGGGCTGTTCAAGCAGAGCTGAGCTGTAGAGCATCACCTGTGGATGAGTGATTCTCATCCTGGTTAGAGGAATTTGTGCATTGCGTTCCTCCAAGCCCATCCCTCGGTGTGCTGCTGTTAGAGCAGAGGGTGGTGGACTCTTGACAAAGGAATCCGAAGTGAAGGCCCGCTGGGCCAGTTACATTGAGCGGCTGTACCATGCTGACCCCCGCGGCTGTTGAGTTGGATGTCAGGGGTATTACTATCACCACTGCTAACCCTCCAATCAAAAGTGAAGCACCTTCATTTGTGGAAATAGGCTGCGGTGAACCAGTTGAAAGGGATAGAGACCCAGGGATCGGTGGCATCCATGCTGAACTTCTCAAAGCTTGTGGAAATGCTGTACCGGTATCATTGCATGCAGTTCTGTGCTCTGTTTGGAGCACAGGCTTCATCCCAACTAAATGGAAAGGGGCCTTGTTGTCCCTCTCTGGAAAGGGAAGAGTGATCGCCAGGACTGCAACAACTACCGAGCATTGACGCTGCTTTTTAGTGCTGGGCATGGTCTTTGCAAGGATAATTCTTCATAGGGTTCACCACCATCTGCTCACGCACCAGCACCTGGAGCAGTTGGGCTTTACACCAAAGAAGTCAATGATTGACTGTATCCTTGCTCTCCGGGTCCTCATGGAATGCAGACGAGAGTTTTGGCAGGGGCTGCTCGCAGCCTATGTTGATCTCCGCAAAGCATTTGATTCAGTGAATTGGGATGCCCTCTCGGGAATTCTCGGTATTCACAGGGTGCCACCAAAGTTGATTGATCTGATTTCTGAACTATACTCTGGTACAGAAGAGAGTGTTGTGAGGTGTGGTGGTTCCATCTCAGACTTATTTCCAGTTGTTACTGGAGTTCGTCAGGGGTGTGTATTGGCCCCCACACTCTTCAATGCTTGCTTGGACTGGATTCTAGGGAAGATGTCGGAGAGATCAATCTGCGTTGCATCGTTTGGGAATGTCAAGATCTATGACCTTGATTTCGCAGATGATGCAGCCATCCTTACGAAAACACTGGATGTCCTTGTAGGAGCCCTCGAGGCACCGAATGAGCTATCGGAGCCGCTGGGATTACGGCTTTCCTGGGTCAAAACAAAGACTCAGGCTTTCAATGACATCTTGGATGCTGCCCTCGTCTGTACGTGTTTGTGGTGAGGATGTTGAGGTCACGGAGAGATTCACCTACCTTGGCAGTGATAATCATGTCTCCGCAGGTCGTGAGCCGGAGGTCAATAGACATCTGGGTTGGGACTGGGGAGTCATGGATTCACTGGATCATGGGGTGTGATGCTGTCGGCACCAACGTCGGAGGGCGAAAGCCCAAATCTTCAGATCCTTGGTGCTTACAGTCTTGCTCTACGGATGTAAGACTTGGACTCTGACAAAGGATCTGAGAGGAAGACTTAACTGCTTCAATACCAGGTCTTTTTGGAGAATCCTTGGCTATCGCTGGTCAGACTTTGTGTCCAACGAGTAGTTGCTGAGAGAGACTCAAATGAGATTTGTTGCCTGTGTAGTCCATGAGCATCAGCTGCGGCTGTACGGACATGTGGCTCGATTTCCTGACGCTGATCCTGCTCACCATTCTCTCAGCAAGGGAGCTCCATGAGTGGAGAAGGCCAACGGGCCAACCACGTGCCTCTTGGTTGCAGCAGGTTGATCGGCATCTCAAGGAGATAGCGATGGGCCAGGAATCTGCCTGAGGGATGGCCAGACAGAGGCCCCTGGAGTACCGACGGAAAGTGGATGCAGCGAAACACTGCTGCAGCGCATGCTCCCATACCTTACCTAACCTAACTCCTCTCTGCGCTTGTGAGACTGGGACAAATTCTGAGTCAAAGTACTGCTAAACTACAGATTCTTTTTCCAATTCATGTTGCGACGAGTGTTCAAAATATAACATTCAATTGAAATCAAGGTGTTCCTCAAGCATAAACTGACGTTTGTAGACAGAAAGGTAGATAGACAAAGTGAAGCAATTGTTTCAACATACTTTCCCCATGCATACTGGGTAAACAACAAAATAATAAACCAATGTCACCCTTAGCGTCTGAACCCGTATCTTGCCAAAAGGTGACCACGTGTGACTTCTTTCAGGTCACACTGAGGTGAACAGAGCTGCTATCCACCAGGAGCGACTCCTTGAGAATATCTGCCTACGAGAGATTCCGATGAGAATCGTTCTACAGAGTAACCATGAAAAATATGCGTTTGCCTCATAACGTCACCAAATGACGTCATAATGTCTCAAGCTTGATATATCTAGAAGCACTCATCGAGGTGTTCAATTTGAGGTACTACACGATATGGTTCCTAAAACTTGAAAATTTGACCTTGGGGTCAAATATGTTTGACCTTAGGCGCTAACCATGAAGATCAAGGCCAATCGCCACCAAAAATTAATCAGCTGAGTGCCAGACCATGAACTATATTCCCATGAAGTTTGAAGACGATCCGATCAAAATTACTCAAAAAATAAGGGTTTCGTCGACTCCCCTGATTTGCGACAAAGTGACCTTGACCTTTGACCTTGACCTTCAAAATTTTATGCGCTGAAAGGGACCTCTATAGGCCTCTGATATGCGAAGTTACAAAAATTTCCAATGAAAACTGTGCTCTGCAGAGTGATTTATACGTGATTACAGAAAAAAAAAAAACAAACAAAAAAAAAAACACATGAAGGTCAAGGCCAATCATCACCAAAAATTAATCAGCTGAGCGCCAGACCATGAACTATATTCCCATGAAGTTTGAAGACGATCCGATCAAAATTACTCAAAAAATAAGTGTTTTCGATTACCCTGATTTGCGACAAAGTGACCTTGACCTTTGACCTTGACCTTCAAAATTTTGTGCGCTGAAAGGGACCTCCATAGGCCTCTGATATGCGAAGTTACAAAAAATTTCCAATGAAAACTGTGCTCTGCAGAATTTTTTTTTCGTGATTACAGACAAACAAACAAAAAAAAAAAACATACAGACTGACTAACATATCTTGCAAAAACTTCGTTTTGGCAAGATAATAAACCAATGTCACCCGTAGGGTGATCCGTATCTTGCCAAAAGGTGACCACGTGTGACTTCTTTAAGGTCACACTGAGGTGAACAGAGCTGCTATCTGTTATGTACTCGGGTTGGGCTCGGAGAGCAGTGAGACTCGCAGAGTCGTGAGGCTGCCGTAACTCTGTTTATTGCGTATCCCGAAGCGCGCTACCATGGCCGGACTACCACGCCTCAAGCGGCGTGCCCACCTTTATGCCCCGCGACCACGTGACCACTACCACCACTTTGCCCCGCCTCGCCAGGCTCCGCTGCCCATACACCACACTCTTCCCCACTAAAAACATGATTATAAAATGACAATAATCAACAGCAGCATTACTATACAGAAAGCAATTCGCGCCAAGAAGGAAAGCAAAATGGCATCAAGCATGACGATAAGTCCAATTAGCAAGCATACTACTATACCAAAAACAAAAAAAAACCCCGTGCTTCATCCGCACACACGTCACAATAAGGCCGTTGTTTTAACCTGGCACATCATACATCCGTTCGAGTTGAATTTCAAAATGCAGTGGACAGATGCTCAGTACCGAGCTGCACGACGAACCCAATGATGGCTGCAGACCACAAAAAACCCTGGCCGTGTTAAAGATATAAAGAAGCAAGTTGGAAGCACAGTATCACTACGCAGCAGAAGCGCCCCCAGGCGGCTCATGCTCAACGCTATCCGGCGAGGTCGAGGTGACACCCCAAAACGAACCTCCCCTGGTCACAAGTTGGCAACCTCCCTCAGACAGGACCGAATCAGGTAAACACCCTGAGTCTGCAAGCCCCAGGCGCCAGAGTGGCTGACCTTGGCAAGATTAGAGGGTTGCGCCCCACGGCGCCAAGACGCTGAACAGCGAACCAGCCCTGGCACTTCGCCACCAAGACCGCGCCCCAGATCCAGAGACATCGCCCATCGTAACATCATCGAAACATCATCAGGCAACAGAAACATCGTTGCATCCCCCGTACAGCACGTTTCCAATTCATAATCCCCACACATGAACATCCCACGAACGCGAGCTGCCCCAGTCACCGGAGGTTTGACAGACCTCTTTATTTTTCACGAATGCCCACGAGTACCTAACATCAAAACGACCATCGCGATCATCATCATCCCGACCATCACACCGAATATATTGATCATCATTCCGATTGATCCCAATCAAACACATTATGCACCCACGCGGCACGACTGCATTTGATCTATCAAAACCAAGTTGAAACACTCGTGCTGCGAGAATAGAACACAAACAATTAACAATTCATGAATTACGCAGTGTCCCAGCTTCCTGACCGTCACGACGTCGAAACGAACCGCTGGCCGATCTCCACCTGCACGCCGAAACGAATACCATCGACGGTCGCGCTCCCCGAACTTCTTGAACGCGACCGGATTGCTCCAATTCCCTCCGAAACCGTGGAGTGAACGACACGGGCGTTCACGGCCTCATGAGCCGACTCCACCAGCCCATCCTGGACCCGGTCCAGTGCCGACACACCAACCCGGTTGGTTGACTCAGACGAAGGCATCTCATAGATGCAGGAAGCCATGAATGGCAACCATGTCGCACCGTCGCGGCCCCTGCCGCAGGAACCTCACCCTCGGGTCTCGAGGGAGGTCCGGGCCCAAACGGAGGCATGGATTCCGAAGAGGGCACAGGTGCAGCCGGAGGTACGAACTCTGACACGGGCACCCCCTCCTCAAGCCGTTGCACGAGCTGGCCCGGCCCGAGACGCTCAAGGCCACTGGCTGACGCCATCCAGTCTAGCGTGAGGCTAGCCAGCCAGTCTCGGCCCAACAGGGCGGGCCCCTCCCTCGCACCACAAACAACGAGAGCAGGGCGCTCTGACCTTGGTAAACCACCGAGACGTCCGTCACAGCAAGTGGTACAATCGCTTCGCCCGTGTACATGTACAGCGAAAAGGTCGCCTCGACCAGGTGAAGACCACGGAGGTCACGAGCGGTCCGTTCGCCCATGATTGACACCGCGGCCCGGTATCAATTGGAACACGACCGGTGTCCCGTTCACCTCCACCTCCACTGCCATTGGTCTCGTCACCTGAGGACCAACTGAAACAGGTTAACATTGACTGCATCCTTGCTCCGGGCCGCCGGGATCACTATGCCCAGACTGCAGGACTCGACCCGGGCGGGCAAACGTGTACGCCACGCACAAAACACCGTACCGGCAGTAGGCTCGATCCGGGACGTTGGGGTCGCTCCGCCACACGCCATCCATGACCGCTATGACGGCCCATGACCCCCGACACACACACCGTAGATGTCCCTGAGTGTTCAGACTGCCGTCTGACTGACCGCGTTGTAACTTCTGGTCACGACCCGCAACGAAGTTCGTGCGTGCGGCCGTGCCGACCCTCGGAGCCCCGCGCGCCACTGGCCCCCGAGGCTCCGGACATCCCCCAGCGTGCGTGCGACAGCCTTTGCCGCGTCTGAGCTGAACCCAATGTCCTTGTCCTTTAGCCGTGGCATTGCAGAAACCATTCTCGAGGCTTGTAAAGCAGAAATAAAACGAACTCCGAGAAGTGGGAATAAAACGAACTCCGAGCGCAGCCGTTGCGTTGTTCACTCGTCGTGCTTGAACCACGGGACGTGCAAACTGTGCGTGCGGCGCGATGCGCTCCCCTGGGCTCCTCGCCAGGTCGTCCCGCGCGAGCCGCGTGAATCCCTCAAACCGTCCCGTGAACTCGCAGCGACGGTGAGATATCCGGCTGTTCGTGTGCCGCGCAATCTAATTGCTCCGTTAACGACACCGCCACCACCGAATAAGTACGCGTTGATCCGACACCACTCAAAGTCAATGCCGCGTGAAACGGGCACTCTGCACGCCGCACACTGCACGCGTCGATCCGAACAGTCCTCGTCGCCAAACTGTGTAGTCCGGAAGCGCGCTACCATGGCCGGACTACCACGCCTCAAGCGGCGTGCCCACCTTTATGCCCCGTGGACCACGTGACCACTACCACCACTTTGCCCCGCCTCGCCAGGCTCCGCTGCCCATACACCACACCACAAGTTACAACGCGGTCAGTCAGACGGCAGTCTGAACACTCAGGGACATCTACGGTGTGTGTGTCGGGGGTCATGGGCCGTCATAGCGGTCATGGATGGCGGTGTGCGGAGCGACCCCAACGTCCCGGATCGAGGCCTACTGCCATCTGCGCGCCGCCGAAGCCGCTACCATGGCCGGACTACCACGCCTCAAGCGGCGTGCCCACCTTTATGCCCCGCGGACCACGTGACCACTACCACCACTTGCCCCGCCTCGCAGGCTCCGCTGCCCATACACCACACTATCCACCAGGAGCGACTCCTTGAGGAATATCTGCCTACGAGAGATTCCGATGAGAATCGTTCTACAGAGTAACCATGAAAAATATGCGTTTGCCTCAAAACGTCACCAAATCACTCATAATGTCTCAAGCTTGATATATCTAGAAAGCACTCATCGAGGTGTTCAATTTGAGGTACTACACGATATGGTTCCTAAAACTTGAAAATTTGACCTTGGGGTCAAATATGTTTGACCTTAGGCGTTAACCATGAAGGTCAAGGCCAATCGCACCAAAAATTAATCAGCTGAATGCCAGACCATGAACTATATTCCCATGAAGTTTGAAGACGATCCGATCAAAATTACTCAAAAAATAAGGGTTTCGTCGACTCCCCTGATTTGCGACAAAGTGACCTTGACCTTCAAAATTTTATGCGCTGAAAGACCTCTATAGGCCTCTGATATGCGAAGTTACAAAAAATTCCAATGATAACTGTGCTCTGCAGAGTGATTTATACGTGATTACAGATAAAAAAAAACAAACAAACAACAACAAAAAAAACACATGAAGGTCAAGGCCAATCGCCACCAAAAATTAATCAGCTGAGCGCCAGACCATGAACTATATTCCATGAAGTTTGAAGACGATCCGATCAAAATTACTCAAAAAATAAGGGTTTTGTCGATTCCCCTGATTTGCGACAGTGACCTTGACCTTTGACCTTGACCTTCAAAATTTATGGCCTGAAAGGGACCTCCATAGGCCTCTGATATGCGAAGTTACAAAAATTTCCAATGAAAACTGTGGTCTGCAGAATTTTTTTTTCGTGATTACAGACAAAAAAAAAAAAAAACAAAAAAAAAAAACATACAGACATGACTAACATATCTTGCAAAAACTTCGTTTTGGCAAATAATAATCAAGAACGAAGCAACATTGCAAACAAAATAATTAATGTACCAGCAGTTCATCCATTCATTGAAGTAAAGATTCCAAAAGCATCTCAAGAGTAGGTGAGCAGAGTGAAGCATTCACTTGCATTATTTAGGTGGCTTCATGAAATTATCGTTACATGCCGGCCAAAAATGTCATTTTTTCACTGAAGCATAGCATCGAACCATACTGTCGGGAAAATCCATGGCTGTAAAAAAAAAATTTTGAAGCATTGTTGTGTCGATGCCGGTTAAGACCAACCTGGATGGATAGCTGAACGGTTCCACCATGAAGGCGAACATGTGATCCTTGGAGATTATAGCGCACGCGGGATGGAGGGCGGCAAGGTGTGTACCGGACGGAACACAAGGGTTTATACTCGATCCCACAACGAATAGACAGAAACAAGCCATCTTAATAAATAGGGTTTAATGAACATAAATTAAATGTTTATATTGGAAATAAATCAAAGCAAAATAATAAAAACGTGAGGTAAACTAAAGCCTAAAAGTTGAGACACCTCCACCCACAGTTACAAAAACAGACAAGGGGAAAGATAAAATAAAATAATATCCCTCCCATTATTCTGGCACTTAATCTTAATTCGTCCAGAGATAATCCTTTTAGGAGCTTGGGGATCGAACCGCATCACGCAGGCAAATTTACATCAGCACGAACACGAGAATAGCGCTGCTATTTCGCTGTGCCGAGAGGAGAGCAAAAACAAGATCCTCTGTCTCAACCACATTCCTCCCACCAACTCCCTGCTCTCTGATCATGTCCACTTCCTCTCACGTCACACTGACCAATCCCAAGCCTTGGGGTGTGGCCTGTTGGCCGGAAGCCAAGAAGGTGGGGTTTCTTTCCTGCTCATAAATTTTCGGCCCCATTGTTGCTGCTGTTGTTGAAAGCGTGGTTCATGTATTTTCCGGTTTTGTAAATGCAAAAGCATAGGAAAAGGTCACAGAGGGCGATCACATACTGGGAGAAATTAGCCTCAAACCCTACCTAACTAACACAGCACCACCCCCGTGCGGTGACACGTAACAACTTAAGCTGACAGTTTCCC
>CM068959.1:63833332-63849545 GCA_035128595.1 Eptatretus atami | reverse complement strand
TGTGTTTCCGTTTTTCCTCTTCCAGCTTTGTTTTCCATTCTTCCTCCGGTTGTGCCTGAAGCTTGCCAATGTTCGCCTGCCTTGCCCATGTGGTTTGAATCGGTGGTTGGGAGCCCCTGCCCCGTGTCGTGCCGTTCGTTGTGCTATTAATAGCAACCCGCTCCGTGTTGCGCTGAGGTGCGGCCGCGAAGAGAGAGTGCGGTGACACGTAACACTTAAGCTGAAGTTCCGACTTAAATTAATCGAGATGTTCCCTGCTCGTCCACGGCCATACTACTGCATCCATCTACTTTTAACTATGAATTTCCATCTACACAACTGAAGTATGATCAATATGACGTCATTTTCACGAATGGGTCATTGCAAGGATATGTATATCGAGGGATAATGTGAATTATCACTGGACTCCCCACCGAACATATTTATAAAACATAGCTGCGGGTAGAAAAGATGTATGTAACATGTCAATAAGATGTCATACACATCAGTTGACGTATTTCAGCAGATTTAACAATTAAAGCTGAAAATCTTAAAGATACTCTCAGCAAATGAACAGTTTTGTTTCTGATCTGCAAATTAAATGTTAGGTAGTCTGTAGGGTTGTTACTGAATCACGTAATCATGGTGATTGCCAATTAGGTTTTCATCACACTATGATTATTATCGGCATTATGTGTTTCTGCGACAGTTTTGGTGCTTAGTCTCATGTATTTTCGCTGATACAACTCAACCATTTACTTTCGCGCGCTTTCCACTAAGAGTAAACTAAGGCTTCCAATATGATGCGATCGTGCATCATCGTCAGATCGAAGCTTCGAAGACCTGCGTTGACGTTAAGGCAAATTGTTTGCAGAAGGTTGAGCCAAGCTCTTGATTCAGCAACGCCATCATCAGGATTGGAATGTTACTGCACAAATATTCTGGAAAATGGTCATCCTGTCCCAAATTGTGTCAACCGAAAAGAGTGAATATTCAATGATGGAGTGCAATTGCAATAGGCAAAATACGGAAAAATCACGCGATTGCGGACTGAGAGTTCGTTGAAACTGTTGCCCTCTGCAATAGCAAGAAAAGCTGGGTATTTTTCTCGAGGATGACAGTAGTGAACTATTCATGAATTCACTGCATTAATGTGAATAAGTTGTCAAGGACATGGCCGGAATGACAGATCACAGACTGCTTTCGAATAAACGGTGGTGACTTGTTGGCTATAGAAGTAAAAATACACTAGGCTGCTTGACTAAGTTACCGAGTACTTGCTAACACTCATACCACAGAGAGGCAGACCAGTGCGTCAACATCATGCTGGAGCAGGAGAGAAAATAACAATGGCCGACTTTTGCTAGTTGGTGGTTCATCTAAGATTCAAGAGGAACCGAATGTTCGCATTAGCCAATATTCGTCTTGCTCATGATGAGCATCTGAAAGAATTTAGCTTTCAAGTTAAAAAAACAAAATGCATTGAGGGATGCAGCTGCTTCAACATTTCGCGTGAGATGGGGTCCAGAACAGTCGAGGCAAAGCGTGTGAGCTTTGTATTCCGAAGGAATGTGATAGATGCTGTGTGATGCTTATCTTGTTAGAGACTCTAAATAAGCCTTGGATTCAAACACGCACAGACAAGTATCTAATCAAGAGTTGTTGTAGGTTGTTAATCCAAGTGTTGTGTAGGACTGTTGTGTCTGGTTGAACAGTATGCTTTGACCTTTTGGTTCATTAGATTAACATTTCAGGAGATGACAAATGCTTGATATATCTGGTAGCCTTGAGAGCACCTTCTTTGAAAACTGGATGTTCTAAAATGTTTGAATTGGACAGTTAGCTTAATGGGGTTGGCTCTTTTATGAATATGAAAATACAAGTTGAACTTAGGTGAAAAGAGGTGAATGTTTCACTGAATTTAATTTAGTTTGCCTGAGAGCTAAACCATCGCAAAATAGTAAAGCAGATCTAATAGTTGCTCTGTAGTCAGCTTTGTTTAACAGCTGAACTTCTCTCATATTTCTGAATTATTTCAGCTTAAAACACAGATATTCTTAGACAGACATGTACATTCAATGACCAGCAGCATGACACAATGAGCCATTCACACGAGGCATAACATTTGTAAAAAATTAATAAAAGCAGCTGGTGGCCATTTTGAATTTCATCGATGTGAAAAAAAATTGTTCCATATTTGTCAAAATAGAATACAGATCACTAATCAACATGTGGCTAGCTGAAATTTCATTATGTCCATGTGTCTGGTACTGGGGCAATTTCAAACACATGAGAAATTGGTTTGCCAAACTTGGCTCCACACCTCCTGTCAAGAAAAATGGAATGAAATCATCAAATTAAGGAATGAGCTTGCAGCCATGGATTTTCTTTGCCTCTCAACATCGTAGCACAGAAAAATAGGACCTACCTTAAGGCCAATGTGTGGAGTGACAGTACATTCGCAATGAGGTGTAAAACTAAGCAAGAAAAGAGACCAGGCGTGGTTGAGCATGTGAGTAAAAAATATAAGGAATGCTAATTAAGGAGAAGCAGAAGGCATTTTAGTGTTAAATAACAGACTGGGTAGATTTTATATCACTATTCGGACGTAAACAGAGCAATAGAAAACTCGGCAAGCCAAAAGAGGAGCATGAGAAGGAATGGCTAGACAATTAAACATAATAGAAGGCATCTTGAAGTACATCAGGGGGAAATAACAGTTAGGCCAGTGTGGGCGCGCTTGAGGAATAGCACCGGGAGAGTGGTTCTGAGGTAAAGTGAGATGGCAGACCTTATTAACAAGTATTTTGCTTCAACTTTTACAAAGAAGCAGCTCATGGGAATGCCATATGCTGAGAGTTCTATAAGATGTGAGGAAGGGATTTTACAGAAAACCTTCCAGAATGGAGTGGAGGAAGTAAGTACACTAAGAATCTAGAAGTAGATGAGGTCAGGTGGCCAGATAATATGCACCGAGAGTGTTGGGCGGAAGCTGGCTAGCAGGTAAGTTAGATGGCTAACAGATATTTTTTGAACAGCTCACTTGGAGTGACAGGTAGGAGGATTGGAGAGTACAACATCGTAACACCATTATTAGAAAGGACCAGAGAAGAATTGGAACTATAGACGCTGTTAGTTTGACTTGCAGTTGTGGGGAAGGTGTTGGAGACATTAATTAAGGACAAATGGAGGACCTATTTAAACAAATACAAACTAATTAAGATAGTCAGCATGGGTTACCAAAGGTAGTTCCTGTCTAAAATAAATTTTTATTGTTCTAATGGAAGCAGTGGTTTGATTGGGTGGATTGAGGGAATGGTTAGAGTACGCCCAATCATGTAATCTATACTTTAAGAAGGGCTTTAATAAGGACACATCGGAGGTTATAGCAAATGAGGGCTTTGAGGTGGCTGGTCAGGTAGCAATTGGTTGCACTGGCTTAGGTGAATGGAAGCAAAGACGGGCTTATGAAGGAGGATGTAAGTAGTGGGTACCTCAGGGAAGTACTCAGACATGACTATTCATATGTATTTCATCAATTATTTGGAAGTAGGGGGAAGAGTAGGCTTTCCAAATCTGCAGATGCACAACTTGGAGGTGAGGTGGATAGAGAAGGGGGTGTGATCAGATTCAGGAAAGTATTGATACTTGCATAGATTGGCAAAGACTGGCAGATGAATTTAACCTGAGCAAGTGTAAAGTGTTGTGTATGGGAAAGAACAATGAAAATAGACGATTGCTGAATGCAAGGGGTAATTGGAGTATGTCACGAGAAGGATCTGGGGGTGGTGATAGTGTGGGAGGTAGACAGGCAGCTATAGGTAAGCAAATAGATTTAGGTTGTATCAGGAGTGGGATCATGAAAATAGAGGTGGTTAATTGTAGCAAGGGAATTATTAGTGAAGGCAAGCACTAGAATTTGTGTGGCATTTTTGTCACAACTCAAGAAGACATAATCCAAGAGAGGGTTCAGCGGGCAGGGCTATACGATAGATTTCAGGCCGAGCTACTCAGCTATGAGCGAGGCAGCTGAGGAGACGGCTTATACAGAATAAAAGTTAGGCAGTTACGAGAGATATGATGACGAGATGTTTAAGACATGAAAGTATAGACTAAAAAAAGTGAGCAATGATTATTCAACTAGAGTAGACAGTGATAGGACCAGAGGGCATAGCTAAGTGAAGAAGAGGAGAGTTAAGATGGTGTAAGGCAGGGACTTTACTCAGAGAACGTAGTCTTTTACTCAAGTAGAAGCGGGGTCCTTTTTGTGGCATGGATGGTGCTCGCCTGGAATGTAGTGCGAGGCAAAAGAGTAGAAAGTTTAGAATTGGAAGAGATTGTTTGGAAGTTTAGAGATTGAGGGTATGAATGGATGGAATGGGGATGATTTAGTAGCTGGGCTGATGGGTGATTGTGTGCATGTGACAGACGCGTTTGTGGGGGCTCATCAAGGGTGTTTGTGGGCGGTTGATTGTTTTTTAACCAAGAGCCCATGCCCCTTCCCTGGGGAAAAAGATAAAACACAAAAAAATTTATTAAAAAAAATAATAATAAAATGTTAACATTTTGCTATTCTTCTTTTGATTTTCGTGTTGATAACAAGTGTGGTTTGATGTGGTGCAGGACAAGATGGCTGAATGGGCCTCACCTTTGTCTATATTTACTTGTGCTTCTTGTGTTTAATCAACCTCATGTAAAAAAATTACAACTTTTGACTGGCATGTAAAGTCTCTCGTTTTTCTCTGCGTTAGGGCCACCTAGCTACCTCATCTAGTTTTGAATAAATAAATAAAATAATTGTGCATAAACTGAAAATCACAGCTTTTGTGCCTCTCTTGATTGTTGTCCTGCGTGTCAATAGACGAGAATGCAATTAAAAAACAGGGGGGAAGCAGAAACTTGCCAAGTCACCATCTTGCAAAGTCTGCACATCACATGCAGCAGGCAGACAACTCCAAATGGATTTATAACAATGCGACACTACCAATCTGAATTTAAAATAGAATAACAAAAGTCTTATCAATGCTACCTTCACCAACAGGTATTATCCTTCTCTAAAATCCATGTAGTTCGGGATTCCAGTGTATCTGGGAAAGAAGATGGGTTTCCTGTCCCAATGATCTCCTCTGCAGGATGTCCACCAGCGCAGACAGAAAATAAGAGGGAACGTTGTGATGCGACGTCATGTCAAGAACATCGTACAACCATCCTTTGATAGAGTTGAACAATAAAGGAGAGTAAACATTACACAGAGGCATCTTGGCCAATGGAATCTCCACAAGGATGAGCGGTGAAGAGAGAGAGAAACACAGGAGGGAGAATAATGAAAGTGCTGCACATTAAATCTAACGCACTGAGGTTAGCAAGTGGAATTATGGTGGCTTGTTTAAGGAAATCAACGAGCATTCAGAAACATCTCCGAAAATGTATTTGTTACAAAGCGTGAAGACCAAACATAGTGGACAGCGGACGGACACAAAGTTTTCATATTAGTATGCAGGAGCTGGAAGCAAAAGAGATGTCGCGCGCACTCGCCTCTAAGATGTCTGACTGGGTTGAACCGAACATATAAACTGCATCTCTGGTTTTCACAGGAAGTACTAGAGGGGAGACTCCGTAAGTGCAAACTCCGCGCCGTAATACAGCTGGGTCCCATCAAGTGAAGCGCTTATTCTTATTCTTAATATGACGTCAACAGTGGCTGACAGTTTATAGTTCATTTTCCCAACATTTTTTTTTTTTGGGGGGGGGGGGGGGGGGGGGGGGGGGGGGGGTCTGGATCATGCTAAAACATGTGAATCCGCCCAAAAAAAAAATATTTCTTAACAATTTTTTTTTGGGGGGGGGAGTGGAAATCTACTAACATGTAGAAATGCAAAAAAAAAAAATTGCTCTAAGATTTTTTTGTAATTTTTGGGGGGGGGGGGGAACCTTAAAAGTAGATCAAACCCAAAAATTTCTTAAATGGCAATCCTTTTGGGGGGGGACATGCAATTAGCATATTTGACCACCCCACAAGTTTCGTCGAAATCCGTCAAGGAGTTAGATTCGTTACTACTGTTCCCACAACAAACAAACAAACAACAAACAAGAAAGGGTGAACAAATAACTCCGATCTCGATGGCGGAGGTCAATGATTCAATGGTATTTGTCCATCCCTGCGGATTGACGTTAAACTGGATCCCTGTCTGCCGGCATTAATTGGTGGAATGTCAAAGATCTCACATTGCCGAACCGCGAAGAGTAGGCGAGCGATAGGCCGGCACATGAACAAATTAAAAATTCCTGGCCTGCGACTTAAATCGAAGCGTAGCGCCAGCAGTCATGAAAGATTTGGGCCAAAAACTTCCTGGCCGCACCCAACATAAGACATAATGGGAATAATTGTGGATGTAATGGAAGAGCAGAGAATACCATTTCAAGTACTGTATGTGTTTTCAATAATGGGCATATACTGTAACAAAGATGTGCTTCATTTCCAAAGCACAACTGAAGGCTACTGAGCATAGCATCCGATTACTGTACATCACTTGCTCAATTTGTCTTTGCGAATGTCAGTTTGACATCAACCATCGCTTGGTCCACTATAAGGGTAGATCATGAGCTCAATTCATATCACCATATAATAAATGCCACTTCAGACAAAAATGGTTGCACACCTGGTGTTGGCTTAATGGTTATGGTGGCTGGCTTGGGATTCTAGGGTTCCTAGTTTGAAGGCCGCCTGATTGGTCTGAATTGAAGACGAGGTGGGGTCCGACTCAGGCTGTAAGTCCCTCTGAGGTCGGCAAAGATGAGTACGCAGGCAAGGGTGGAGGGGACAGCATCAGCGGCACAGCCGCGCTCTAGAAATGATAGCTATCGGCGCCCAAGTGCATAGCACAGAGAAAGAATCAAATGTTTGAAATTATAATGGAAGAGAAGGAGGACATCTGCGTCGAGGTGACAAACTGGTAGTGGTCTTTGCGCCAAACTCTCAGCGTTAGCTTGCCCGGTGATTTGGCCTCTCCAAGATGGGGACCAATGCTCTCGGACTTCCACCTTTATCATTTATTAACGTATGGCTGAGCAAACTGTCGGTGGAACTTCGGTCTAACTAGCAAGGAAGTCAATGGGGTACGACCTCTCCATCTATGTTTTACATGCTATTGTTTAAGCCAACTGGGCGAACACAGACAAACATGTTTGGAAAGTTTATGAAGCGATTAGTAAAGGCAGCATATTTACAGAGCAGTATTCAACAAGAGCAGCATCAAGACAGAAAAGCTTAACCCTAGCACATAAAGAAGAACCGCTTATCAATTGTTATCTTGTTTCTAAACATTCCTCAGTCATCTGGGGGACATTTTAGAGAAAGAGGGAGCGAGAGGAGAGTGAGGAGGAGAAGGAGAGGTAGAGAGAGGTAGAGAGAGGTAGAGAGAGGTAAGAGAGAGGTAGAGAGAGGTAGAGGAGAGGTAGAGAGAGGTAGAGAGAGGTAGAGAGAGGTAGAGAAGAGGTAGAGGAGGGGAGAGAGAGGTAGAGGAGGAGAGAGAGGGAGAAGAAGAGGAGAGAGAGGAGAGAGAGAGAGAGAGAGAGAAGGAGGAGAGAGAAAGAGAGAGAGGAGAGAGAGAGAGAGAGAGAGAGAGAGACGCAGAGAGAGAGGAGGAGACAGAGAACAGAAGAGAACGAGACAGAGACAGACGAGGACAGAGACAGAGACATGAGAAGCAGACAGAGAACAGAACAGAGACAGCAGAGACAGACAGAGACAGACAGACAGATCAGTTTGAAGCATAGGGTCGGCTTCTCGCTCACCGAACAAGAACCATGGGCTACGTTGGTCCCACAAGTGGCGGGGAGGGAGGAAAGGAGAAAAGGGAGGTGTGTGATGCAGTGCGTCAGGAGAAGTGGAGCGTATGCATGTCAGTGCTCGAGGAAGAGTGTGATGTGTGTGTCAGTGTCTCGGCTGGAAGGGTCTGGAGGGGGAATTGTTGATAAACTCCTTGATAGCTCTTTATGCGTCTCAAATGGATGAATTAGAAAGTAGGGATAGACGGAAAGATCGTGTAATAGTATGAATGGCCATGCGTCCCAAGGAAGTTATGCTACCCATTCAATCGGCGGAGATTCGCTCTGATGCAGCTCATCCGTTCCGTCCATTTAGACCATTGTGTTCACCTATTTTCTGATCGAGTACACTTGGAGGTCCATACGTCGCCCGCGTACCACCTGGTTCAGAAAAACTCAATTCGAATAAGATTCAATTTATTCACAAGTAGAAACACAAATGAACTAACTGTCAACAAAGAACAAATTTATTGCGAAGGGTGCTCTTTTCTTCCCACAGCTGGTTGATGGGGGCATACTTTTCAAAACGAACTAATGTCACAAGAAAATTTAATGCGAGGCTGCATCTGTTTCTTCTCCACCAGCTGGTCGATGCGGGGCATAACTTTGCTCACAGCCATGGAAATATGCCCAGGCGCAGCAAGACGGTTCGGCTTTTGACTTGATGGTCATCATGACTGAGAACCCTGCTCGAGTCCCACGTAGAGGGAAATCAGTAGCTGGGGAACAGCGTGACGGCTAGTGTCGTGCGAGAGCCATGGTCACCAGAGTTCATAGGAGAGCATTCCTTGTGCTTCGTCTTTGCTGTCTCGGTCAGCCTGGATATCTATGAGCTCTTCTTGTTCCCGGTCCGAAAGGCAGATCGCCTGGTTCAACCGGAAACGGATTTGTGATGTAGGCACAACATGTAATGTTGGGAAGTAATGCATAACTCAGTCTTGAGCAGTGAGAGGTGACGGACGATTTATTGGGAAAATTCATCATTGGGCTCGCTCTCAAGGTAGTCAGAGTTCGAACATTTCGTAGCGTTTGCTCTCCATGTTCTTGATCAGCGGTCAAATTCCGGACAAACACTCCAGCTTCGAGATGAAGTCTGAGACAGTGCAGTTGGGCCTTGGAACGACAGGTTTAAGTGGTTGAAGACCCCAAAATGTCCGACAGGTAGGCCAACCTTGAGATAAACCCGCCTCCAGATCTTTTTGAAAATCGTGTTCTTTCCCACGATTTTTTTTATTATTATTATTATTTTTTATTTTTTTTTAAGTTGAGCCCGAAAGTGCTCGCGAACCACCTGGAAGGCCTCGCGTACCACAGGTTGGGAACCACTGATTTAGACCAAGGCAGTTTCATTCTCTCAGGTGCAGCAGCTCTTCATTCCTCGTTTCTTGGACGCAAGCAAGCCTTTTTGTGGAATGCACTGTTTTTTTTTTTATCGCTCATGGGCGAGGCGTGGTTTCTGGGAGTGAAGGTCAGTCAATCACGCCTCTGACGTGCACATGATCCTTCCTCATTGGTCTGACTTGGCCATAATAGGCTGCTTGGAGTGGTTCGTTCTGCAGTTTTCACCACTGTGGTAGCAGTGTGGAATACGCACCTTGGCAGCCGTGTGAAATATGCACCCAGCGCAAGAATTTCCTTGCAGAGTGGTGATTGTAGCGCTGGACTGGTTTTTAATGTAATGTAATGTAATGTAATGTGTGCATGTTGCTCTGTGTGCATGGCTGCAATGTGGGAAAGTGTAAAGGAGAGGGGATTCAGATTCGGGGAATTACAAAGAGGGATCGAACTGACACTGAACAACACCACTTAATTAAACAGAATGACTGGAGATATATAAATCTGGGATCCCTGTGTGAGTGCAACCCCCCCCCCTCCACAAGAAACTTATCTGTAAGTCCATTTGTGAAGTCTGAAAAATCATCGAGAAAATACTAGGTGCCACAAGCATAAGACGGTCTGGCATCTTCACCAATCAGAGATAGGGGTGCATCATGAACATATATACCTTTGATGCAGCATACTCTTTACAGAGCGATAGTGCTGCCAAAGCAGATTATGGCAAGGGTTCACTCGTAGTTTGGCTTTGCTTCCCAGCCTTGTTGTCTGTGCTTGATCTTTTAAATGCTGAGCGTCAAGCAAGGAAGTCAGCACATACATGTGGGAAGGATTAAAAACGAACAATCCACGAGTCCAGACTCGAGCACGAGTCGTTAATAGAATGGCAGACACTGAATAAAGTGAGTAATTGACATTTGTTGTTGTCAATATTATTACTACAAAAAGCTCATAAAGAAAAAAGTGATAAAAAACGGAACAAGCGTAAAACATCTTACCATTCCACCATGAATGGAAATTTGTCTTCATTGCTGAGTTTTGGGTCATTAATGGGCATATTTGTCTTTCAATCACTAACTGTGGAACACAAAACAGTCTGTTAAGCTAGGAAGTGAGCAGCGAAATAAATCGGAAATAAAACGGTGGAACATGACAGTTACAATTGTAAAGCTAGTTAAACAAAACGTTTTATAAGAGGTATGAAAGGAAGCAAAAACAAACCAAATGCCAGTTTAGAATGGACAGATCCTAAGACTGCTTATCTATGAGTGAAGTATGATATAATGACTTGCCAGCATGTCTAGACAACTCTGCTAGTCTAGGCCGTATATGGCCATTTTTGGGAAGAATGTGCATGTATGTGTAAAAGGGGCATACTTTTACTCAAAAGTGCACAATATCTTCCCACTATTTGAACTTTGCTCTTTCGTATAAGATCAGGACAACCTTGTCTGGTCCATGTAAGCATGTGGAATTGATCAGTAACCATGGAAACAATTATTTCTGTTTAAAACAAACAAAAACAATCATTAATGAAATCTTATTTTATTAGATGAGTAATTTTTTGAGTCCCAAATGAAATAGTTATGGGCAGAATTTCATTCCAGGACTTATTTAGTTTAGGACTGTTGCTAAGGAATCTAAGGTATAAATTGGTGAGAATAATGGATACTGCTCGTTTAAACACTAAATAAAACATAAAACTGTCAAATTTACAACATGAAGTTAAGTTTGTGTCATATCACTAATAATTAATCTGAGCATTCTAACCATTTCATTTTCAATAGTCTCCTTTTTGGTAAAAAAAAAAAAAAAAAAACTTGCAGGAACACAAACGTGGCATATAATTTTCTGAGAAGTTTCTTTTCATGATCGATGGGATATTTTGAGCAACTTCTCATGCTTTTCTGTGCTGTGAGTGCCCTTGACAACCGATCATACAGGTCTGAATGGGTGTTTCCAACAACATCATGTTTTGCAAGTGTACAGTACCCCATCTACCATAATTTATGTGATCCATTCCCATTAGCCAGGGGAGGCAGGTTTGTTAATGACTGGAGGTAAGGAAGAAAGTTGCTTCAAGAAAGGATCGAACGAAGATGAAACGTCCAGTTCCAGTTGGAGAGTTTCATACCAGTAGCTAAACTGTGGTTGATTCATCACAATTTTCTCACACACTCGCGCACTACTCATCAAATATAATGGGAGATCCTGCACATCTTCTGTGCATGGATCATATATGTCGTTGCTTTTAAATAGAGTGATGCTGCTGCAACTTGGTGCATATGCCTGCCATAGTGATATTACACCTTCCCAGAGTATTGTCAGCTCTCCAGGGTAGTTACTCCAGATTGGGACAGCAGTGTCCCACCCAGAGCATCCACCATTGACCTAACATCTTCATAACTGACATCTTGAAGTGTAAGCCCCCAAGTAACAGTAATACTTGTCTCTCCAACATCATAGTGTCACTGCTACTGCTTCATGATAGCATAAAGCAGTTGTCTCCTGTTATGAATGGAATTTGATGGGGGTTGAGGTACTCAGTTGCACTTCTCCACACATGCACGCCATGTAAAATTGCTAACCGAGTAGGATTTCCATTAAAACAGTGGCATCAAACAGACAATGGATTTGGGCCTGGTGTATGTGTGGTGCCATTTTGAGGCATGAAAAGCTGCCCAGGATATGAACCATGTCATCTAAGTCCGCCTTTCTGATTAAGCATTCACCTAAGTCACTGTCAGGGAATACTCGCCTGACATGTTGTGTACTCTTAGGTCTGAATTTGTCAAAGCTATAGCAGGAATCATGGCATAGGCAGCTGCGAGTGGTTAAATGATCGATGGTGGTTTGTCTCAGGTTGCTGAGTGTTCTTTCTCTCACCCCTAGGTTTTCAAGAGTTGGTGATGGATAATTATGGATGGGATGTTCAAGGAATGCTCCTGAGGTAGCCTCGAATTGAAATCAGGATCAATGTTGTCAATAACACCTCCAGTTGTTATACCCATTTAGCCTTTGAAGGGCAAAGAACTTGCTCTTCATTGTATCGTTCATGCAACTCATTGGCCACAAGCTGTTGATATTTCCATGACATGATGATAGCTGTGTCATGCAATTTTTTCTATCAGATCCGATTTCTCGTTTTGTTGTGGACATCGAGGCAAGAACATTAGAAATGGAGCTTCTCTGGCTTTGCTGTGGGGAGCTCGCTTGTCGTGCTTGATTTTATTTTTCTACAGAATTATAGACAAGAGCTGTGAGAGAGTTGAAGCATTTGTTTTTTAGTCCTTTATAATTATAAAATCATGTAAGGCTGCGTATAAGAGCTATAATCATAAATAAAGAGGGAGCAGGAGACAAGAGGACGGGAGAGGGAAGCACAAACAGTGGTGAATAGACACATGAGGAGATCTGTGGAAGGAGAGGGATGGGGTGGGGCACATTGAGTAAAGAAGATGGACATGACAGGGACTTTCAGGATGGAAAGCAGGGAATAATGAAGTAGGTGGGTTTGGGGTGATTAACAGGGTTAGAAAAGGTCATGTTTTGGATGAGGAAGACAAGAGATGGTGGAAAACAGCTATTTTTGAAGACTTGGAGGGAAGAGTGGGATTGAAGAGTGTGTGGGAATTTGTTCCAAAGGTGGGATAAAAATAAAGAGGAATGAAAGAATGAAGAAAAGCAGTGATTCTTGATTTTGGTAATTTAACCAGAAGGGGGTTGCTGCTGGCGACCTTAGCGCCTTGCGGAAATATGGGCGGGACAGATAGCAGACAGAGCAGGGGGATTGGTGGGGGGTGGGGGAGGTCAGAGAGGAGACAGTAGAAGACAGAAAGACCACCGATTCCTGTGGTGCGAGTGTGAGAGACCGAAAAACTCGCCTCATCGCGGGAGATACCAATGATCATAAATGCCTTTGTTTCCAAGCAGAAAGCTGAAAGGTGAGGCGAGAGCACCAGCCGAGAGCGGAGAGAGTACTCCATCAGGCTGTGCACGAAAGCTTTGTACGTTGTCAGGAGCTCAGGTGTGCTGAGGAAGGACTTTGTTGAACAGAGGATGCCTGACTGGCTTTGGAGGAGCCTGGAGATGAGACTTTCCAAGGAAGGATCATGGCAGATAGTGAGGCTCAAAAGTTTGAATGATATGACTCTTCAAGAGGATGTTGAGAAAGTAGATTGGGGGGGGGGGGGGAGGGGTTCAATGGTCCTTTGGGAGAGACATAGTGAGAGTGTGAGATTGTCAGGATTGAAAGAAATGTTCCAACGTGTTGGAACAGCTTGTGATTTTATCCGATCTGCAGAGAGTGAAGAGGAGATGCTGCCTGCTGATCAGGGGATGACAGATGGTGTAGTCATCAGCAAAGAGATAGAGGATTTCCAGAGAGTTGATGAAGAGATCATTGATGAAAACGAGAAAAAGAACGGGCCAGAATGCTGCCTTAGGAACTCACTGCGACAGGAAGAGGGGATGGAGACATTTCATTCAGGGCCACACGTTGACTGGACCAGGAGAGGAAGTCTGAGAGACATATAGCGAGAACCGTGCAATTTGTCTTTGCACCATTTTGAGGAATTTGTTATTTGATATTCGGTCCGTCAATGATCATGTTTACCACGCATGAGAAAAGCAGGTACTGCCTCTTCTCACATTCTTCTGGAAATGTTCCATTGAACTGAAAGTTCGTCAAAAATATCTCTTCAACAATTTGGGCTGCTCTCATAAGATGAACTGTATCACTGTCCTATGTTTAGTGCTTGAAATAGAGTTTCTCCAACTCATTTTCAAAAACACAGATATACATCTTTAGTGGGGCAACTTAGCATAACGATTGTGCATTTTGTGAGGAAGAACGCAAATTTGGCACACTAGTAGCCTAACATATTATGAACAGATTTGGATATCTGCTCTGCGAACAGAACTAGTGACGCTCTAGCGACGCTCTGGATTTTAGATATCTAGGACGCTCTGCCGAACAGAACGTGCGACGCAGGTCACACGGAGCTTTTACATACATGCTCGCCGGAGACCCATCCGATCCAAATTCACATTTCCAGCCTACCTTCTGCCCGTCCGCGGGATCGACTTGCATCCACCGCGGGCGTTTCCAGACGATTTCACTCGCGCAGGCATGCACGGGCGGTTCTCGTGCGAAGCACAGAAGACCCGCGGGCTGCTGTGCGAATCCGGCACGGTCACCAAAACAGCTACGGCGCTACTCGGCCTTTGCTCTCTCTGCGACCGGTCTTTGTCGCCATTCAACACACGACTCCCGTGCTATGACGCTTTCACACTCTCATGAACTCTCACTCGGGACGCGGTCGGTGTTCCCGCATACCGACCGTCATCCCTTTCATACAGCGACCTCACACACACTGTTTTCTCACACACGGCCTTCACACACACTATGCGTGCGTTTCCACACGCATTTCGCCACATCGTAAACACACACACCGGGACAATCACGCTGGGATTCGCGCTACTACAAGGCTCCCTGGGCTCCATACCCGAAGCTCGACGTGTACGTCCACAGCACTCGCCCTCTTAATCGCAAAGCTCGACGGACGCACCTGTCGGTGCCGCTTCAAGGGGCATATTCTCCCTCGTTCCTGAAGAAGGCCATCCTGCTGCTTGCACCGGGTCACGAAACATTCCGCAGCTCACGCCACATTGTCCCTCGCTAACTCCATGTGTGTGTGTTCGTCTTCAGTTTCATTTTATATGTAGTTTATCCTCTACTGTTTCTATCTCCTGTCTGTTTCCGTGACTATTTGCGTTTCTGTCACCTCTTTTGTTTCTTCGTCTCATATTATTTCTCTCGTCTCTACGTGTCTCCGCTAACGTCTCAGTCACAACCGGGCTCCCGTTATTATTTCCACATCCCATTTTTATTAGTGTCTCCTTATCAGGGTTTGCTAGATGTTGTTTCATCCGACGAGTGATGTCAATCATGTCCCGCACCACTAACGTCTCCCTGTGGTGATGTCACACATTCCCTAATTGTGGCTGTTCTACTTCTGGCTCGATTTTCCTTCCCATTTGAGTCGTTCTTCCTCTCTGAGCCCCTTAGTTGTTCGTTATCTTTCGGAGCTTTTCCATTCTGTGGACTCTAACTTTGCTCTCTCCTTGAGTTGGTTAGTTTAATTCATATTGTTTTGTTTTCTACCCTACAGTCTCTCATGTTCTTCATTCTCCAATCTCATAGTTTCTTCATTTTGGTTGATTTCCTTTTCTGTTTCATTCCTGTTCTTTTTGTTTTAGCCCACTGTCTCTCTTGTTCCTCATTCTCCAATCTCGTTGTTTCCTTCATTTGGTTGATCTCTCTTTCCTGTTTTTCGTGTTCTTTCATTATCTCCGTCACTCAACCTTGCCTTTTCCTTTAGTTGTTCAATTTCAAATCCCTGTTCTTTTGTTTTCTATCGCTCTGTCTCTCATGTTCTTCATTCTCCAATCTCATAGTTTCTTTCATTTTGTTGATTTCTTTTCTGCTTCATTCGTTGTTCTTTCTACTCTTTCTTGCAACTCATTCTTTAGTCTTGCTTTGGCTTCTAATTGTTCGATCTGCAAGTGTGGTTCTTAACGTTGCATTCTCGTTTCTTTCTTTCCTTCTTAACATCCTCAGTTCGTTTGTAATTCCCTCTCTCTGCTTTGGTGTTTCCGTAACTCAGAAGCTTTTCCCATAATTCCTCTCTCATTTCATCCATTCTCTTGCTCTTCTCCACACCTCTTTGCATGCTTCTCCTAATTCGTCGATTTTCTTACCGTATTCCTTTAGGTGTTCCTCATATTTCTCTTTTATTTTTATCGTCTGTTGGAGGCTTTCTCTTATCCGATGGCTGATCTTACTGCTTTTCAGTTTTTTAAATTCCAAATTGTGTTCCGTTTTTTCCTCTTCCAGCTTTGTTTTCCATTCTTCCTCCGGTTGTGCGTGAAGCTTGCCAATGTTCGCCTGCCTTGCCCATGGTGGTTTGAATGGTGGTTGGGAGCCCTGCCCGTGTCGTGCCGTTCGTTGTGCTATTAATAGCAACCCGCTCCGTGTTGCGCTGAGGTGCGGCCGGGCTATGTTGCGACT
>CM068959.1:63816302-63833095 GCA_035128595.1 Eptatretus atami | reverse complement strand
GTCGCCTCGCACACCCTTGATCCGGTTCCGTTAATTTAGTTTGGAGAAGGATGAATTTGTATCCCACGTCGTGACAACAGTGTTGTGGATTCTCGCCACCCCAGCGTGCGGGCGACCGTTTTTAGCCAAATTGCGGCTGCGCGCCCACCGGACGTGGCAATCCAGTCGTAGCTTTGGGATCAACGCCGAAATACAGCTATGGGTGTGTTTTTAACCACACCACAACCTTGTCAATGCTCTGCCCGCGCACTACAGGGTCGATCGCCGAATAAGAGAGAGTGCGGTGACACGTAACACTTAAGCTGAAGTTCCGACTTAAATTAATCGAGATGTTCCCTGCTCGTCCACGGCCATACTACTGCATCCATCTACTTTTAACTATGAATTTCCATCTACACAACTGAAGTATGATCAATATGACGTCATTTTCACGAATGGGTCATTGCAAGGATATGTATATCGAGGGATAATGTGAATTATCACTGGACTCCCCACACGAACATATTTTCATAAATACATACTGCGGGTAGAAATGTGTAAGATGTAAAAGATGTCATACACATCAGTTGACGTTATTTTCACAGATTTAACAATATAAAACTGAAAATCTTAAAGATTACTCTCAGCAAATGAACAGTTTTGTTTCTGATCTCAAATTAAATGTTAGGTAGTTGTAGGGTTGTACTGAATCACTGTAATCATTGGTGATTGCCAATTAGGTTGTTCATCACCTATGATTATTATCGGATTATGTGTTTCTCGACAGTTTTGGTGCTTAGGCTCATGTATTTTCGCTGATACACTCACACCATTTACGGTTTCAGGCGCTTTCAGTAAAGATAAACAACGGCTTCCAATAGTGATTGGCGTCGTGCATCATCTGTCAGACGAACTTCGAAGACCTGCGTTGACGTATAAGGCAAATTTTTGCAGAGGTTGAGCCAAGCTCTTGATTCAGCACCCATCAATTCAGGATTGGAAATGTTTACTTGCACCAAATAGTTCTGGAAAATGTACAGTCCTGCAAATTGTGTCACCGATAAAGATTGAATATTCAATGATGGAGTGGCAATTGCAATAGCAAAATACGCGAAGAAAATCAACCGAATGCGGACCCGAGTCTCGTCTGAAACTTTGGCCCTCTGCAATAAGCAAGAAGCTGGGTATTTTTCTGAGGATGACAGTAGTGAACTATCATGAATTCACTGCATTAATGTGAATAAGTTGTCAGGACCATGGCCCGGAAATGACAGACACAGACCTGCTTTCGAATATAGCGGTGGTGATCTTGTGGCCTATAGAATGTCAAATACAGCTTAGGCTGCTTGACTAAGTTACCGCAGTACTTGCTAACACTCATACCACAAGAGCAGACCTAGTGCGTCACATCATGCTGGAGACAGGAGAGAAGATAACAATGGACCAGACTTTTGCTAGTTGGTGGTTGCATCTAAGATTCAAGCGAACCGATATGTTCGCCATTGGCCAATATTCGTCTTGCTCATGATCGAGCCATTGAAGAATTTAGCTTTCAAGTTACAAAAACAAATGCATCTGAGGGAGAGCTGGCTTCAACATTTCGCGTGAGTGGGGTCGCAAACAGTCGAGGCAAAGGTGTGAGCTTTGTATTCCGAAGAATGTGATAGATGCTGTGTGATGTTATCTTGTTAGAGACTCTAAACAAGCCTTGGCATTCAAACACGCAACAGAAGTATCTAATCAAGATTGTGTGTGGTCTGTTAATCAAGTGTGTGTGTAGGACTGTTGTGATCTGGTTGACAGTACTGCTTTGACGCTTTTGGTTCATTAAGATTAACATTTAGGAGATGAACAATGCTTGATATACTGTAGCCTTGAAGAGCACGCTTCTTTGAACAACTGGATGTTTCTAAAATGTTGTGATTGGACAGTTAGCTAATGGGGTTGGCTCTTTATGAACTATGAAAATACAAGTGAACTTAGGTGAAAGAGGTGGAATGTCAGCTGAATTTAAATTTAGTTTGGCCTGAGACTAAAACACCAAAATAGTAAACGATCTCATAGTTTGCTCTGTAGTCACTTTGGTTTTAACAAGCTGAACATCTCATATTTCGTGAATTATTTATTAAAAACAAAGATATCTTAGAACAGCATGTACATTCAATGAGCAGCAGCATGACAAATGAGCCATTCACACGAGGCATACATGTTGTAAAAAATTAATAAGCTACATGGTGGCATTTTGAAATTTCACATGTTAAAAAAAAAAGATTGCTTCATATTTGTCAAAATAGAATATCAAGTCACTAATCAACATGTGGCTATGAAATTTCATAATGTCCTGTGTCTGGTACTGGGGCAATTTCAAACACATGAGAAATTGGTTTTGCCAAACTTGGCTCCACACCTCCTGTCAAGAAAATGGAATGAAATCTCATATTAAGAATGAGGCTTGCAGCCATGATTTCTTTGGCTCTCAACACTCGTAGCATCAGAAAAATAGGACCCCTTTTACCTTTAATGGACCAATGTGTGGAGTGACAGTACATTCCAATGAGGTGTAAAACTAGAAGAAGAGACCAGGGTGGTTGAGCAGTGAGAAAAAATTAAGGAAATCTAATTAAGGAGAAGCAGAAGGCATTTTAGTGTTAAATAACAGACTGGAGTTAGATTTTATATACTATCGGACGTAAACAGAGGCAAGTAAGCAAATACTCGGCAAGCAAAAGAAGCATGAGAAGGAATGGCTAGAAATTAAACATAAATAGAGAGGCATTCTTGAAGTACAATCGGGGAAAATAAACGTTAGGACCAGTGTGGGCCGCTTGAGGAATAGCACCGGGAGAGTGGTTCTGAGGAAAGTGAGATGGCAGACTTATAACAAGTATTTTGCTTCAAACTTTTACAAAGAAGCAGCTCATGGAGAATTGCCACTAGCTGAGAGTTTATCAAGGATGTGAGGAAGGGATTTACAGAAACTCCAGAATGGTGGAGGAAGTAAAGTAACTAAGAAATCTAAGAAGTAGATAGCGCTCAGGGGCCAGATAATATGCACCGAGAGTGTTGGGGGAAGTGGCTGAGCGAGGTAAGTTAGATGCAAGCAGATATTTTTGAACAGTCACTTGGAGTTAGGACAGGTACGGAGGATTGGAGAGTAGCAACACGTAACACGCATTATTAGAAAGGACCGAGAGAAGAATTGGAAACTATAGACCTGTTAGTTGACTTGCAGTTGTGGGAAGGTGTTGGAGACATTAATTAAGGACAAATGAGGAACCTATTAAAAAATACAAACTAATAAGATAGTCAGCATGGTTTACCAAGGTAGTTGCCTGTCTAAAATATCTTTTATTGTTCTAATGGAAGAGTGGTTTGATTGGGTGGATGAGGGAATGGTAGAGAGCAAAATGCAAGTAATCTATACTTTAAGAAGGCTTTAATAAGGACCAGCACGGAGGTTATAGCAAAGTGAGGGCTTTGAGTCGGCTGGTCGGTAGCAATTGGCTTGCAACTGGCTTAGGTGAATGGAAGCAAAGAGCGGGCTATAATGGAGGATGTAAGTGTGGGTACCTCAGGGATCAGTACTCAGACATGACTATTCATCATTATTTACATCAATTATGGAAGTAGGGGAGAGTAGGCTTTCCAAATCTGCAGATGCACAACTTGGAGGGTGAGGTGGATAGAAAGGGGTGTGTGATCAGATTAGGAAAGTATTGATCTTGCATAGATTGGCAAAGACTGGCAGATGGAATTAACCCTGAGCAAGTGTAAAGTGTTGTGGATGGGAAAGAAAATGAAAATAGCGATTCTGATGCCAAGGGGAATTGGAGTATGTCAACGAGAAGGATCTGGGGGTGGTGATAGATGTGGGAGGTAAGGCAGCTATAGGTAAAGCAAATAGGATTTAGGTTGTATAGAGTGGGATCATGAAAATACAGAGGTGTGTTAATTGTAGCAGGGAATTATAGTGAAGGCAAGACTAGAATTTGTGTGGCCATTTTGGTCACAACTCAAGAAAGACAAATCCATAGAGAGGGTTCAGGCAGGGTATAGATAGATTCGAGGCCGAGCTACTCATGCATGAGGACAGCTGAACGGAGCGATGGCTTATACAAATAAAAGTTAGGCATGTTACGAGAGATATGAATGGAGATGTTTAAGACATGAAAGTATAGATAAAAAAGTGACAATGAATTATTCAACATAAAACGAGTAGACAGTGATAGGACCAGCGGGCATAGCCTAGAGTGAAGAAGAGGAGAGTTAGATGGTAGTAAGGCAGGGACTTTCACTCAGAGAAGTAGTCTTTACTCAGATGTATGCAGGGGTTCTTTTTGTGGCATGGATGGTGCTCGCCTGGAATGTAGTGGCGACAAAAGAGTAGAAAGTTTAGAATTGGAAGAGATTGTTCTGGAAGTTATAGAGATTGAGGGTATATGATTGTGACAAGGGACTTTAGGTAGTGGCTTGATGGTGATTGTGTGCATGTGACAGAGCGCGTTTGTGGGGTCTCATCAAGGGGGTTGTGGCGGTTGATGTTTTTTTACCAAGCCCATGGCCCCTCCCTGGGGAAAAAGATAAAACATCAAAAAAATTTCATTAAAAAAAAATAATAAAATGTTAACATTTTGCTATTTTCTTTTGATTTCGTGTTGATAAAACACCGTGTGGTTTGATGTGGTGCAGGATAGATGTGAATGGCCTCGCACCTTTGTCTATATTTACTGTGCTTCTTGTGTTTAATCAATCCTCATGTTAAAAAAATTACAACTTTTGACTGGCATGTAAAGTCCTCTCGCTTTTTCCTGCGTTAGGCCACTAGCTACCTCATCTAGTTTTGAATAAATAAATAAATAATTGTGGCATAAACTGAAAATCACAAGCTTTTGTTGCCTCTCTTGCATTGTTTCCTGCGTGTCAATGAACAGATTGCATTAAAAAACAGGGGGGAAGGCAAAACTTGCAAAGTCACCATCTGCAAAGTCTGCACACAAATGAGCAGGCAAGACAACCAAATGGATTTATAACAATGCTGAACACTATCCAACTGAATTTAAAATAGATACAAAAGTCTTATCAATGCTACCTACCAACACCGGTATTTCACTCTCTAAAATCCTGTAGTTCCGGGATTACCACGTTACGTGGGAAAGAAAGAGGTTTGCCTGTCCCATGATTCTCCAGGATGTCCACCAGCGCAGACAGAAAATAAGAGGTGAAGTTGTGCATGCACGTCATGTCAATGAACATCGTACAACCATCCCTTTTGAAGAGTTGAACAATAAAGGAGATAACATTACACAGAGGCACTTGGCCAATGGAATCTCCACAAGTGAGCGGTGAAGAGAGGAGAAACACAGGAGGGGAATAAGAAAGTGTGCACATTAAATCTAACCATGAGGTTAGCAAGTGGGAAATTAATGTGGCATTGTTTAAGGAAATCAAGAGCATTCAGAAACATCTGCCGAACAATGTATTTGTTACAACGCGTGAAGACCAAACATAGTGGACAGCGACCGGACACAAAGTTTTCATATTTAGTTGCAGAGCTGGAAGCAAAAAGTGTCGCGCGCACTCGCCTCTAAGATGTCTGACTGGGTTGAACCCAACCATATAAACTGCCATCTCTGTGTTTTCACAGGAAGATAACAGAGGGGAGACTCGTCGAATGTGCAAATCCGGCCGGAATACAGCTGGGTCCCTCAAGTGAAGCCTTATTCTTATTTAATATGACGTCAACAGTGGCTGACAGTTATAGTCTATTTTCCCAACATTTTTTTTTTGGGGGGGGGGGGGGGGGGGGGGGGGGGGGGGGGTCTGGAATCAGTAAAACATGTAGAATCCCCCAAAAAAAATTTTCTTAACAATTTTTTTTGGGGGGGGGGAGTGGAAATCTTACTTAACATGTAGAAATGCAAAAAAAAAAAAATTTGGCTTCGATTTTTTTGGGGTATTTTGGGGGGGGGGGGGAACACTAAACTGTAGATCAAAACAAAAATTTCTAACGAGCATATCTTTTTGGGGGACAATCAAAATGCTATTGATAGCTACCCCACAAGTTTCGTCGAAATCCGTCAAGGAGTTATTCGTTACTAACTGATTCCACAACAAACAAACAAAAACAAACAGAAAGGGGTGAAAAGTAACCTCGCGATCTCGATGGCGGAGGTAATGATTCAATGGTATTTGTCATCCTGCGGATTGACGTTAACCTGGATCCCTGTCTGCCGGCATTAATTGGTGATGTCAAAGATCTCAATTGGCCAATTCCGGCGAAGAGTAGGCGAGCGATAGCCGGCACCATGAACAATTAAAATTCCTGCCTGCGATTAAATCGAACGTAGACGCGCAGCCAGTTCATGAAAGATTTGGGCCAAAAACTTCCTGGCCCACCCTACTAAAGACATAATGGGATAATTGTGGATGATTAATGGAACAAGCAGAGAATACCATTCAAGTACTGTAATGTGTTTTCAATAATGGCAGATATCTGGTACAAAGATGTTGCTTCATTTCCAAAGACACAACTGAGGCTTATGAGGCATGCACCGATTACTGTACATGCACTGCTCAATTTGTCTTTGCGAATGTCCAGTTGTGACATCACACCATGCGCTTGTCCGCACTATAAGGGTAGATGCATGACTTCAACTTCATATCACCATAAAATAAATGCCCAACTTCAGACAAAAATTGTTGTCAGCACCTGGTGTTGGTTAATGGTTATGGTGGCTGGCTTGGGATTCTAGGGTCTAGTTTGAGGCCGCTGATGTGGCTCTGAATTAAGACAGTGGGGTCCGACTCAGCTTGTAAGTCCCCTGAGGTCGGAAAGATGAGTAGCCAGGGCAGGGTGGAGGGGACGCAGCAATCAGCGGCACAGCGCGCCTAGAAATGATAGCTACCGGCAGCCCAGCTGCCATAGCACAGAGAACAGAATCAAATGTTTGAAATTATATGGAAGAGAAGGAGGACATGCGTCGAGTGACCAAATCTGGTAGGGTCTTGCGCCAAACTCACTCGGTTAGCTTCCCGGTGATTTGGACCTCTCCAAGATGGCGGACGCATGCTCTCGACTTCCACGCTTTATCATTTTATTAGTATTGGCTGAGTCAAACTGTCGGTGGAACTTCGGTCTAACTAGCAAGGAATCAATGGGGTACGACCTCCCATCTATGTTTTACATGGCTATGTTTTAAGCCAACGGGCAAAAAGACAAACATGTTTGGAAAGTTTATGAAGCGATTAGTAAAGGCAGCATCTTTACAGAGCAGTATTCAACAAGAGCAGCATCAAGACAGAAAAGCTTAACCCTAGCACATAAAGAAGAACCGCTTATCAATTGTTATCTTGTTTCTAAACATTCCTCAGTCAGTCTGGGGGACATTTTAGAGAAAGAGGGAGCGAGAGGAGAGTGAGGAGGAGAAGGAGAGGTAGAGAGAGGTAGAGAGAGGTAGAGAGAGGTAAGAGAGAGGTAGAGAGAGGTAGAGGAGAGGTAGAGAGAGGTAGAGAGAGGTAGAGAGAGGTAGAGAAGAGGTAGAGGAGGGAGAGAGAGGTAGAGGAGGAGAGAGAGGGAGAAGAAGCGGAGAGAGAGGAGAGAGAGAGAGAGAGAGAGAAGGAGGAGAGAGAAAGAGAGAGAGGAGAGAGAGAGAGAGAGAGAGAGAGAGACGCAGAGAGAGAGGAGGAGACAGAGAACAGAAGAGAACGAGACAGAGACAGACGAGGACAGAGACAGAGACATGAGAAGCAGACAGAGAACAGAAACAGAGACAGCAGAGACAGACATGAGACAGACAGACAGATCAGTTTGAAGCATAGGGTCGGCTTCTCGCTCACCAACAAGAACCATGGGCTACGTTGGTCCCAAAGTGGCGGGGAGGGAGGAAAGGAGAAAAGGGAGGTGTGTGATGCAGTGCGTCAGGAGAAGTGCAGCGTATGCATGTCAGTGGTCGAGGAAGAGTGTGATGTGTGTGTCAGTGTCTCGGCTGGAAGGGTCTGGAGGGGGAATTGTTGATAAACTCCTTGATAGCTCTTTATGCGTCTCAAATGGATGAATTAGAAAGTAGGGATAGCACGGAAAGATCGTGTAATGAGTATGAATGGCCATGCGTCCCAAGGAAGTTATGCTACCCATTCAATCGGCGGAGATTCGCTCTGATGCAGCTCATCCGTTCCGTCCATTTAGACCATTGTGTTCACCTATTTTCTGATCGAGTAGACTTGGAGGTCCATACGTCGCCCGCGTACCACCTGGTTCCAGAAAAACTCAATTCGAATAAGATTCAATTTATTCACAAGTAGAAACACAAATGAAACTAACTGTCAACAAAGAACAAATTTATTGCGAAGGGTGCTCTTTTCTTCCCACAGCTGGTTGATGGGGGCATACTTTTCAAAACGAACTAATGTCACAAGAAAATTTAATGCGAGGCTGCATCTGTTTCTTCTCCACCAGCTGGTCGATGCGGGGCATAACTTTGCTCACAGCCATAGGAAATATGCCAGGCGCAGCAAGACGGTTCGGCTTTTGACTTGATGGTCATCATGACTGAGAACCCTGCTCGAGTCCCACGTAGAGGGAAATCAGTAGCTGGGGAACAGCGTGACGGCTAGTGTCGTGCGAGAGCCATGGTCACCAGAGTTCATAGGAGAGCATTCCTTGTGCTTCGTCTTTGCTGTCTCGGTCAGCCTGGATATCTATGAGCTCTTCTTGTTCCCGGTCCGAAAGGCAGATCGCCTGGTTCAACCGGAAACGGATTTGTGATGTAGGCACAACATGTAATGTTGGGAAGTAATGCATAACTCAGTCTTGAGCAGTGAGAGGTGACGGACGATTTATTGGGAAAATTCATCATTGGGCTCGCTCTCAAGGTAGTCAGAGTTCGAACATTTCGTAGCGTTTGCTCTCCATGTTCTTGATCAGCGGTCAAATTCCGGACAAACACTCCAGCTTCGAGATGAAGTCTGAGACAGTGCAGTTGGGCCTTGGAACGACAGGTTTAAGTGGTTGAAGACCCCAAAATGTCCGACAGGTAGGCCAACCTTGAGATAAACCCGCCTCCAGATCTTTTTGAAAATCGTGTTCTTTCCCACGATTTTTTTTATTATTATTATTATTTTTTATTTTTTTTTAAGTTGAGCCCGAAAGTGCTCGCGAACCACCTGGAAGGCCTCGCGTACCACAGGTTGGGAACCACTGATTTAGACCAAGGCAGTTTCATTCTCTCAGGTGCAGCAGCTCTTCATTCCTCGTTTCTTGGACGCAAGCAAGCCTTTTTGTGGAATGCACTGTTTTTTTTTTTATCGCTCATGGGCGAGGCGTGGTTTCTGGGAGTGAAGGTCAGTCAATCACGCTCTGACTGCACATGATCCTTCCTCATTGGTCTGCACTTGGCCATAATAGGCTGCTTGGAGTGGTTCGTTCTGCAGTTTTCACCACTGTGGTAGCAGTGTGGAATACGCACCTTGGCAGCCGTGTGAAATATGCACCCAGCGCAAGAATTTCCTTGCAGAGTGGTGATTGTAGCGCTGGACTGGTTTTTAATGTAATGTAATGTAATGTAATGTGTGCATGTTGCTCTGTGTGCATGGCTGCAATGTGGGAAAGTGTAAAGGAGAGGGTATTCAGATTCGGGGAATTACAAAGAGGGATCGAACTGACACTGAACAACACCTTAATTAAACAGAATGACTGGAGATTATAAATCTGGGATCCCTGTGTGAGTGCAACCCCCCCCCCTCCACAAGAAATTATCTGTATGTCCATTTGTGAAGTCTGAAAAATCATCAGAAAATACTAGGTGCCACAAGCATAAGACGGTCTGGCATCTTCACCAATCAGAGATAGGGGTGCATCATGAACATATATAACTTTGATGCAGCATACTCTTTACAGAGCGATAGTGCTGCCAAAGCAGATTATGGCAAGGGTTCACTCGTAGTTTGGCTTTGCTTCCCAGCCTTGTTGTCTGTGCTTGATCTTTTAAATGCTGAGCGTCAAGCAAGGAAGCAGCACATACATGTGGGAAGGATTAAAAACGAACAATCCACGAGTCCAGACTCGAGCACGAGTCGTTAATAGAATGGCAGACACTGAATAAAGTGAGTAATTGACATTTGTTGTTGTCAATATTATTACTACAAAAAGCTCATAAAGAAAAAAGTGATAAAAAACGGAACAAGCGTAAAACATCTTACCATTCCACCATGAATGGAAATTTGTCTTCATTGCTGAGTTTTGGGTCATTAATGGGCATATTTGTCTTTCAATCACTAAACTGTGGAACACAAAACAGTCTGTTAAGCTAGGAAGTGAGCAGCGAAATAAATCGGAAATAAAACGGTGGAACATGACAGTTACAATTGTAAAGCTAGTTAAACAAAACGTTTTATAAGAGGTATGAAAGGAAGCAAAAACAAACCAAATGCCAGTTTAGAATGGACAGATCCTAAGACGTGCTTATCTATCAGTGAAGTATGATATAATGACTTGCCAGCATGTCTAGACAACTCTGCTAGTCTAGGCCGTATATGGCCATTTTTGGGAAGAATGTGCATGTATGTGTAAAAGGGGCATACTTTTACTCAAAAGTGCACAATATCTTCCCACTATTTGAACTTTGCTCTTTCGTATAAGATCAGGACAACCTTGTCTGGTCATGTAAGCATGTGGAATTGATCAGTAACCATGGAAACAATTATTTCTGTTTAAAACAAACAAAAACAATCATTAATGAAATCTTATTTTATTAGATGAGTAATTTTTTGAGTCCCAAATGAAATAGTTATGGGCAGAATTTCATTCCAGGACTTATTTAGTTTAGGACTGTTGCTAAGGAATCTAAGGTATAAATTGGTGAGAATAATGGATACTGCTCGTTTAAACACTAAATAAAACATAAAACTGTCAAATTTACAACATGAAGTTATGTTTGTGTCTATCACTAATAATTAATCTGAGCATTCTAACCATTTCATTTTCAATAGTCTCCCTTTTTGGTAAAAAAAAAAAAAAAAAAACTTGCAGGAACACAAACGTGGCATATAATTTCTGAGAAGTTTCTTTTCATGATCGATGGGATATTTTGAGCAACTTCTCATGCTTTTCTGTGCTGTGAGTGCCCTTGACAACCCATCATACAGGTCTGAATGGGTGTTTCCAACAACATCATGTTTTGCAAGTGTACAGTACCCCATCTACATAATTTATGTGATCCATTCCCATTAGCCAGGGGAGGCAGGTTTGTTAATGACTGGAGGTAAGGAAGAAAGTTGCTTCAAGAAAGGATCGAACGAAGATGAAACGTCCAGTTCCAGTTGGAGAGTTTCATACCAGTAGCTAAACTGTGGTTGATTCATCACAATTTTCTCACACACTCGCGCACTACTCATCAAATATAATGGGAGACTCCTGCACATCTTCTGTGCATGATCATATATGTCGTTGCTTTTAAATAGAGTGATGCTGCTGCAACTTGGTGCATATGCCTGCCATAGTGATATTACACCTTCCCACAGTATTGTCAGCTCTCCAGGGTAGTTACTCCAGATTGGGACAGCAGTGTCCCACCCAGAGCATCCACCATTGACCTAACATCTTCATAACTGACATCTTGAAGTGTAAGCCCCCAAGTAACAGTAATACTTGTCTCTCCAACATCATAGTGTCACTGCTACTGCTTCATGATAGCATAAAGCAGTTGTCTCCTGTTATGAATGGAATTTGATGGGGGTTGAGGTACTCAGTTGCACTTCTCCACACATGCACGCCATGTAAAATTGCTAACGAGTAGGATTTCCATTAAAACAGTGGCATCAAACAGACAATGGATTTGGGCCTGGTGTATGTGTGGTGCCATTTTGAGGCATGAAAAGCTGCCAGGATATGAACCATGTCATCTAAGTCCGCCTTTCTGATTAAGCATTCACCTAAGTCACTGTCAGGGAATACCTCGCCTGACATGTTGTGTACTCTTAGGTCTGAATTTGTCAAAGCTATAGCAGGAATCATGGCATAGGCAGCTGCGAGTGGTTAAATGATCGATGGTGGTTTGTCTCAGGTTGCTGAGTGTTCTTTCTCTCACCCCTAGGTTTTCAAGAGTTGGTGATGGATAATTATGGATGGGATGTTCAAGGAATGCTCCTGAGCTAGCCTCGAATTGAAATCAGGATCAATGTTGTCAATAACACCTCAGTTGTTATACCCATTTAGCCTTTGAAGGGCAAAGAACTTGCTCTTCATTGTATCGTTCATGCAACTCATTGGCCACAAGCTGTTGATATTTCCATGACATGATGATAGCTGATGTCATGCAATTTTTTCTATCAGATCCGATTTCTCGTTTTGTTGTGGACATCGAGGCAAGAACATTAGAAATGGAGCTTCTCTGGCTTTGCTGTGGGGAGCTCGCTTGTCGTGCTTGATTTTATTTTTCTACAGAATTATAGACAAGAGCTGTGAGAGAGTTGAAGCATTTCTTTTTTAGTCCTTTATAATTATAAAATGCATGTCAGGCTGCGTATAAGAGCTATAATCATAAATAAAGCGGGAGCAGGAGACAAGAGGACGGGAGAGGGAAGCACAAACAGTGGTGAATAGACACATGAGGAGATCTGTGGAAGGAGAGGGATGGGGTGGGGCACATTGAGTAAAGAAGATGGACATGACAGGGACTTTCAGGATGGAAAGCAGGGAATAATGAAGTAGGTGGGTTTGGGGTGATTAACAGGGTTAGAAAAGGTCATGTTTTGGATGAGGAATACAAGAGATGGTGGAAAACAGCTATTTTTGAAGACTTGGAGGGAAGAGTGGGATTGAAGAGTGTGTGGGAATTTGTTCCAAAGGTGGGATAAAAATAAAGAGGAATGAAAGAATGAAGAAAAGCAGTGATTCTTGATTTTGGTAATTTAACCAGAAGGGGGTTGCTGCTGGCGACCTTAGCGCCTTGCGGAAATATGGGCGGGACAGATAGCAGACAGAGCAGGGGGATTGGTGGGGGGTGGGGGAGGTCAGAGAGGAGAGAGTAGAAGACAGAAAGACCACCGATTCCTGTGGTGCGAGTGTGAGAGACCGAAAAACTCGCCTCATCGCGGGAGATACCAATGATCATAAATGCCTTTGTTTCCAAGCAGAAAGCCGAAAGGTGAGGCGAGAGCACCAGCCCAGAGCGGAGAGGAGTACTCCATCAGGCTGTGCACGAAAGCTTTGTACGTTGTCAGGAGCTCAGGTGTGCTGAGGAAGGACTTTGTTGAACAGAGGATGCCTGACTGGCTTTGGAGGTAGCCTGGAGATGAGACTTTCCAAGGAAGGATCATGGCAGATAGTGAGGCTCAAAAGTTTGAATGATATGACTCTTCAAGAGGATGTTGAGAAAGTAGATTGGGGGGGGGGGGGGAGGGGTTCAATGGTCCTTTGGGAGAGACATAGTGAGAGTGTGAGATTGTCAGGATTGAAAGAAATGTTCCAACGTGTTGGAACAGCTTGTGATTTTATCCGATGTGCAGAGAGTGAAGAGGAGATGCTGCCTGCTGATCAGGGGATGACAGATGGTGTAGTCATCAGCAAAGAGATAGAGGATTTCGAGAGAGTTGATGAAGAGATCATTGATGAAAACGAGAAAAAGAACGGGCCAGAATGCTGCCTTAGGAACTCACTGCGACAGGAAGAGGGGATGGAGACATTTCATTCAGGGCCACACGTTGACTGGACCAGGAGAGGAAGTCTGAGAGACATATAGCGAGAACCGTGCAATTTGTCTTTGCACCATTTTGAGGAATTTGTTATTTGATATTCGGTCCGTCAATGATCATGTTTACCACGCATGATAAAAGCAGGTACTGCCTCTTCTCACATTCTTCTGGAAATGTTCCATTGAACTGAAAGTTCGTCAAAAATATCTCTTCAACAATTTGGGCTGCTCTCATAAGATGAACTGTATCACTGTCCTATGTTTAGTGCTTGAAATAGAGTTTCTCCAACTCATTTTCAAAAACACAGATATACATCTTTAGTGGGGTAACTTAGCATAACGATTGTGCATTTTGTGAGGAAGAACGCAAATTTGGCACACTAGTAGCCTAACATATTATGAACAGATTTGGATTCTGCTCTGCGAACAGAACTAGTGACGCTCTAGCGACGCTCTGGATTTTAGATATCTAGGACGCTCTGCCGAACAGAACGTGCGACGCAGGTCACACGGAGCTTTTACATACATGCTCGCCGGAGACCCATCCGATCCAAATTCACATTTCCAGCCTACCTTCTGCCCGTCCGCGGGATCGACTTGCATCCACCGCGGGCGTTTCCAGACGATTTCACTCGCGCAGGCATGCACGGGCGGTTCTCGTGCGAAGCACAGAAGACCCGCGGGCTGCGTGCGAATCCGGCACGGTCACCAAAACAGCTACGGCGCTACTCGGCCTTTGCTCTCTCTGCGACCGGTCTTTGTCGCCATTCAACACACGACTCCCGTGCTATGACGCTTTCACACTCTCATGAACTCTCACTCGGGACGCGGTCGGTGTTCCCGCATACCGACCGTCATCCCTTTCATACAGCGACCTCACACACACTGTTTTCTCACACACGGCCTTCACACACACTATGCGTGCGTTTCCACACGCATTTCGCCACATCGTAAACACACACACCGGGACAATCACGCTGGGATTCGCGCACTACAAGGCTCCCTGGGCTCCATACCCGAAGCTCCACGTGTACGTCCACAGCACTCGCCCTCTTAATCGCAAAGCTCGACGGACGCACCTGTCGGTGCCGCTTCAAGGGGCATATTCTCCCTCGTTCCTGAAGAAGGCCATCCTGCTGCTTGCACCGGGTCACGAAACATTCCGCAGCTCACGCCACATTGTCCCTCGCTAACTCGATGTGTGTGTGTTCGTCTTCAGTTTCATTTTATCATGTAGTTTATCCTCTACTGTTTCTATCTCGCCTGTCTGTTTCCGTGACTATTTGCGTTTCTGTCAACCTCTTTTGTTTCTTCGTCTCATATTATTTCTCTCGTCTCTACGTGTCTCCGCTAACGTCTCAGTCACAACCGGGCTCCCGTTATTATTTCCACATCCCATTTTTATTAGTGTCTCCTTATCAGGGTTTGCTAGATGTTGTTTCATCCGACGAGTGATGTCAATCATGTCCCGCACCACTAACGTCTCCCTGTGGTGATGTCACACATTCCCTAATTGTGGCTGTTCTACTTCTGGCTCATTTTCCTTCCATTTGAGTCGTTCTTCCTCTCTGAGCCCCTTAGTTGTTCGTTATCTTTCGGAGCTTTTTCCATTCTGTGGACTCTAACTTTGCTCTCTCCTTGAGTTGGTTAATTTAATTCATATTGTTTTGTTTTCTACCCACGTTCTCATGTTCTTCATTCTCCAATCTCATAGTTTCTTCATTTTGGTTGATTTCCTTTTCTGTTTCATTCCTGTTCTTTTTGTTTTCAGCCCACTGTCTCTCTTGTTCCTCATTCTCCAATCTCGTTGTTTCCTTCATTTGGTTGATCTCTCTTTCCTGTTTTTCGTGTTCTTTCATTATCTCCGTCACTCAACCTTGCCTTTTCCTTTAGTTGTTCAATTTCAAATCCCTGTTCTTTTGTTTTCTATCGCTCTGTCTCTCATGTTCTTCATTCTCCAATCTCATAGTTTCTTTCATTTTGTTGATTTCTTTTCTGCTTCATTCGTTGTTCTTTCTACTCTTTCTTGCAACTCATTCTTTAGTCTTGCTTTGGCTTCTAATTGTTCGATCTGCAAGTGTGGTTCTTAACGTTGCATTCTCTGTTTCTTTCTTTCCTTCTTAACATCCTCAGTTCGTTTGTAATTCCCTCTCTCTGCTTTGGTGTTTCCGTAACTCAGAAGCTTTTCCCATAATTCCTCTCTCATTTCATCATTCTCTTGCTCTTCTCCACACCTCTTTGCATGCTTCCTCCTAATTCGTCGATTTTCTTACCGTATTCCTTTAGGTGTTCCTCATATTTCTCTTTTATTTTTATCGTCTGTTGGAGGCTTTCTCTTATCCGATGGCTGATCTTACTGCTTTTCAGTTTTTTAAATTCCAAATTGTGTTCCGTTTTTTCCTCTTCCAGCTTTGTTTTCCATTCTTCCTCCGGTTGTGCTGAAGCTTGCCAATGTTCGCCTGCCTTGCCCATGGTGGTTTGAATGGTGGTTGGGAGCCCTGCCCGTGTCGTGCCGTTCGTTGTGCTATTAATAGCAACCCGCTCCGTGTTGCGCTGAGGTGCGGCCGCGCGTATTGTTGCGACTGAGTTTGTTTGCCGCAAAGTTCATGCTCAGCCGCTCCCACTGACCACAATTAGTGGTGGGGTTATAATGATAAAAAGACTGTCCCGGGCCATGGACTTTACATTAAAACATATTCTCCTGCCCCTGCTCGCCTTGGCTGCCATTTTGCGTATCGGTAATAAAAAATTTCCCGCTCGGAATTTTATGGAACGGAGGGTGCCTCGCACACACCTTGATCCGGTCGTTAATTTAGTTTGGAGAAGGATGAATTTTGTATCCCACGTCGTGACAACAGTGTTGTGGATTCTCGCCACCAGCGTGCGGGCGACGCGTTTTTAGCAAATTGCGGCTGCGCGCCCACGGACGTGGAATCCAGTCGTAGCTTTGGGATCAACGCCGAAATAACAGCTATGGGTGTGTTTTTAACCACACCAACTATGTCAATGCTCTGCCGGCCTACAGGGTCGATCGCCGAATTGTCGATTAGCTTATTATGCGCGGACAGACTACCGGAGGTTGTACCTCAACGGACCTGCTCGGAAACGAGCCGCTTAAGCAGCTGC
>CM068959.1:63760501-63779370 GCA_035128595.1 Eptatretus atami | reverse complement strand
ATATCCCTATTTGTTCAATGTATCAGCTCCTTTTGTGTTTCTTTCATTGGTTCGACATGGCGTGTGATTGAGAATTAGTAAAAGCTGTTACGGCCCTAAGGGGACATTTGGACCGACGGTTCTTGGCGAGATTAAAAAGCTCGGCATCGCACACAGGAACGAGCGCGCTAGAGCGGCTCGTTTTCGTATGAGTTCCGTCGAGGGTGAATTTCCCCGGTAGTTGGACCACGTGGGTTTTTAGGTAAATTGAAATTGGCAATCGATCCTACCCCACATGGTCTATCCATTGGCGAACTTCGGTCCGATAGAGGACCCGTCATCTCCGGACTTATCCGGGGCGACGACCTATACATTCCGGGCGATTGGTCGGGCCGACTTGCAGCTCCATTAGGCAAGTCTCTCACGGCCGATACCGGCCCCCGAACAGGGTGAGTGGTGGGGGGGGGGGACACAAATTCTCTATGTAAATGTGTATCATGTAGCGTCACCTCCAGAGTGTGGGGGGTTTCTACAAGTCTCCACCATTACAGTACAGTATTCCTGTCCCCAGTTTTCCAGTGTCGTGAGGCATTTTGAATTATCAGTAGTAGGTATGTTTTTGTTTTATGCACGTACCCCGTGTTATTTATTTTTCCTATACGGAGCTGACACTTGCCTATACACTGCCCAAATAAAGGTATATGCATCAGAAGAATGTGTTGAATGCTTGGAACAAGACCGCCCGTGGGGTGGGTACTCTGCTCGTAAATATAATGAGCACACAAGAGGTACAAGTGTAAACAATGAATACACAAAACTTTTATCATTATAAAAACCAAAATATTAACATATTACATGTATATATTCTTACGAATTCATCGCCCACTGCGGCGTGCGAACTGCGCTTTCATCTAATAGTAGCGCTCGCCCACCGGATGCAATTCAGTCGTGACCTTCGGAGCAACGCCGAAACCCTGTCACGGGTGGTCTTCAACCCACCACGGCTGAGCAATTTTCTTACCCGCGCAGGATAGGGTCAATCGCCGAATCTCGATATATCCTAAGTACCGCGGCGGATAGCTAACCGGGAGACGCGTACTCGGCGCAGGTCGGCTTGGGACACGAACCGCTTAAGCGGTCCGTTCCGTTCTGCAGTGATAACCGAGCGGGTATTATCGACCGACCTCGCCGGATCCGATTCTATTTAACGGTATTAAAACCCACTATTATCCGCGATGCAAGATGGCATTTCAATGGGTGGAAGGAGGACGCGGACGACGGGTACATTCACACAAAGCACATTTATTATAATGAAACACGTATACAATGATGCAATGGAAACAATCATGCACGTATACAGAAAGCTATACAGGGATACGGGGACAAAGACACGAGCAAGGCAAACAAAGCAAGGGAAAGCACTACGACTGAATAAAAGCAATACTCATTTACAGGCACTTAAGCAGTTTTACTTAAGGCTCAGTCACACCTTGACGTTTTAACCAGCAATGGCAACGTATTAAAATGTATGTAAAACGCTGGCTTACGTTTGCCCGACCCGTGCGCACCCGAGCGGACGGTTGCCGAAGTTCCGTCGGTCCAAATGTACATTTACAGCGGCAACAGCCTTTGTAATTCACCAAACACGCGCCATGCTAAGCCAATGGAAGAAACACAGCAACGAACTGATACATTTAACAAATGTATTTATTTATAATGGGGGAAAGGGGGAGCACGCAAGAAGCAGAGTTATCGACGACTATGAGATGCAAGTATGTACAGCAAAGAGCACTGATACAATTCCTACTTACAGACGGGCCCACAAATACACACACCACATAACCGGTGGCGACAGCCTTTATTGAGGTCTCCAGCTCAGAGGGAAAGCGAGCTGAAGACCACAGCCTGCTCTCGGACCTGTCCGCCTCGTGCAGGTACATTGAGCTGGTGGGACTCGGACCTGTAGCAGCTCAGGTGTCCACACGATGGGCTCCTGGCGAAGGGAGGCCGGCAGGGCGAAGTCTGGCAAGACGGAAAACCGGCTTTCCAAAAGAGGAACCAGCACCCGGGACCTTCGCGTGTGAAGGCGAACGTGAATAACCACTCTTGGTCAGGCGAACGTGATCACCACTCGGGTCAGGCTTACATGAATCACCACTCTTGTCACAAGTTTCTCTCTTCTTTGCCGGAAAAACGGGCCAGACCTTTATCCTTGCTTCTCCCCTCAGCCGAACCTCGGTGTCGTGGTCTATGCTTCCCTCATTGGCTGGTTTTGGCGCCAAATGCGCTCGTCACCCTGTCATTGGCCAAAACGGGCGCCAAGGCTGTGATTGGACCGGGGGGTGTGACGGGGTGTCTCGACTCCCCGCCCCCCGAAGAGGCTTCGCTTCTCTTGGAGCCGCTCTGTGCCCTTTGACGATTTACGGTCACCTCATCCACGCCCCCCCCCCCGGATTGGGCGAGAGAGCATCAGGTCTTCGTGAACTCCGCCCACGTACGTGCTGACATGCACGTAGGCCATGGCGTCAGTGTGAGGAAGCGAGGTGAAGGCGTGTTGTTGTAGTTGATGTTTGGTGGTGTAAAAATAAAAGAAAACCCTGACCATCAAAGTAACTCACAGCACAGGTACATTTATTCACACCATTAAACGAGGGAAGGGGACCCTAAACTAAAAACACATACTTACCGATATAACTGTTCTATAGGCCTGTAGTTGAGTGCTCATGGCTTCCAGATTCGTAACACTATTACATAATGTGAAGCATGGCATCAATGCATGCATTGCACGTTTGGCTGTCTACCGTTTCCGGCGCTGCATTTGAAAAAAAACAAACAATGGAGGAGAAGGCTCCACACGCAGGCAAAGCTCAACATTCAACCAGAAGAATGTATGATACCAAACAAGATACATTTAAACTAATAATTTCAAAATGGAATCACAGTGCGTTTATCAACAGCGTAAAGATGTGACCTTGGCTGACAGGATGGCCTGAGGTACACATACTCACCTCCAAGCTGTCTCGCCTGGTTTGAATCTCAGCCCAGCTATAAACTATCATCTCGGTGTTTGAGTGAATCATCAGTGTGTGCTGTTCTCGCGATAAACGTAAACTGGGCGTCTCATCTACCGACATTAGTTGGTGAACGCTAAGAACACACACGGTGTCCTTCACGAAGAGTAGTTGAGGTATACTCTGGCACCGTGCGCAAATAGCCTGCCTGAATTACTGCTGGAGAAGGCAACCGGCAAAACACCACAGTATAACCCTTGCTCAGGAAGCTGCTTCGCAGCACCAACACTCTGTGAACAGAGTATGAGGATTATCACAAATTTGAAAAAACAATGTCAGCGTGCTAAGAACAGTAGCCTATACCAAGAAGTCTATGAATAAATGTCGCAGTTGCAAGACGGTCATTTGATTAAAGTCAACATTAATTTAGCATCGTGACCAAAAATAACGCTTCATAATAAACTTCAGAGTCCAACATAAGCTTAAATTAATTATCGGTGGACTCGACACAATTTGGTAAGAGTTAGAGCGTTCGCTCTGAGCGAGGGAAGGTTGGCGTTTAAAACCCCAGCTAACCCAGTCACACCTCTGACGTTTTAGCCAGTGCCTCGGCAAGCGTTCTCATAATTGTCATCGGTGTAAGGGCGAACGGCTGGCTTAACGCTAACACAGATGTTTTCTTGGAAAGCATATGCCGAGCGTATTCATGACGAAGCGGAGCGACATCTGGTCAGTATGATCACGCACGATAACGAGTAATCTGTAGTAGACCGGAACACAGGAAGCCGTTTACGTTGTCTTGGGCTAAAGTAAGAGGTCGCTGGGTTGCAGGTGGGTCCCAGGAGGCGGAGAACGAAGAAGGGAAGGCCAGAGCCAATATATCACACCAGCCAGAACTAGCTCTGAGGAACGGCTGTGGTGGTGCGCGGCGCGCGGTTACAGCAAAGGCCACCTAACTGACGTGCCCATGACGAGCAATACAGATCGCGCTGGTCACATAGTCCATCCAGTCCATAGCGTGTCGCGAATTTGCGAGCGTATCGGCACGGGACGACCATTATCGAGTGCGACTTGTACGCCCCTAATTAAACCCGGTTGACCTGCACGCCTACTCACTAGTGAGCTCAATCAATGGCAGGATCATTGTGACGCCGATCGCCGAACTGGCGGAGAATCGAATATTTGTGATCTGTCTTACCATCGCGCCAGCTCCACACCGGGGCGATGTAACATGCCAGCAACCATATAGCGCGATCTCTGCAGGCAACCACCTGCCGAATACATAAAACCGCTTGAATGACGGAGATCGAATTCCAGGTCCATGCCGGTAACGTTTCTGGTCCTATACTGGGTGTGATAAGATGGCGCTAAAGATCCTTGTTCATAGCGTCGAAGTAGGATGTGAGCCGGTACTTGAAATTATTAAGTATGTGTCTAAAAAATATTTACGAGGCGTGTACATGCCAGACTGGCTGGCTAACACCGTTTCCGGACCCTGCAAGGATGTCAGCAAATGAAGTATCCGTACGCAAACAGCAATATGCCATTCGTTGCACGACAAGTCGGACAGAAAGAATTACTTGTAAGAATCCTCCTCATAATCCATCGAACAGACACGTCGATAGACAAGGTAATGTAGCGAGTACAGTGTTCCAGACTTCCATCGTTTCTTTATTTCTGGTCATGAGTATGCCCCGGTGAATGATATGACATAATCGATTAGTCTGCAATGATAGAATGTGCTATATAAAAATACAATGTTCGAGTGAATTAAGGCTCTGGAAGATTCCGCCAGCAGACACCATGAGAAGGGTCCGTAAGGTGAGAGTAACTCATTCTCACGGTGACGCGCTAGTTAGCCAAACCCATTTGTTAATAGTGACACGATTACTATGTGTTATTCATGGGGGCGTGGATCCCTTGAGTCACAGTGGGCCGCTTGTCATCTAATTATCGACCGTTGTGAGCCACCCAACTGTTGCGCCAACAACACACAACCACAAGCCCAGCGAGCATTGAAAACCTACCCTTCACCAACTCGCCTACCGCCCAGAACCCTGCGTCTACACTCCCAGCCATTCAAACAGCGCCGCTTACTCCGCGCCACGCGCTCGGACCACCGGCCCGGACCAACCCAACCCTGCCCACGGGCAACTCTTCTCCCACCCTACGGCGCAATTCCCGCGGCACCTGGGTCGCCCGGGTCCGACCCGCCGAACGCGGCGATGGAGCTGTCTTTCAGTCGAGGCACGCGAGCGCGAAAGTGAGCTGCACGAGCGTCTTGCCTGAGGAGGAAATATCGAATCAGGAAATAGATGACGACGCCCCACCCTCTGCATCCACCCCAATCAGAGACGGCGGGGCGGCATTGAGACCCCGCTCCAGACGCGGGGCCGTGACGGCGAAATCGCATGATGCAAAATTGCAGCTCCCACGGAATGAGTACACGCCCATCTAATTCGGTCTCCATCCCAATCGAGCGGAGAGCTGTTGGCATCCGCCCCTGAAGGTCGTTTGGAATCCGATAATTTGCATATGGTGGGTATACCCCAAGCCCGAAAATAAAAAACCCGAAGCGCGGAAGCAGCAGTTAAGTGGAGATGAGCAGATGTCGAATAGGGAAGCGAAGTCAGTACGAGCCAGAAGATGTCGTGGAAGGGGAAGTGTCGGGTGGAAGCCGACAGCCCCAAGTGTACGTGGGAGCGAAGCAAGAATAAATCGAGCCAGATCCGTGGGGCAAGTCAGTATCGAGACGGAGTGTCGCGTGGGGAGTGTCAGTGTGGAGCAGCAGCTGCGTGGGGGCGAAGGCGAAAGTACGAGCAAGTATCGGGGGCTGAACAGTAAAGTCTCGAGCACAAAGTGTCTGGCGGACACGCGAGACAGATCGGATGAGGCGAGATCAGAGTGGGGCAGAAACGGCTTGCGGCAGACGAACGGCTGAGGTGGACCTGGAAGGCTCGCTCGCGTGATCCAAGAAAGCAGCCAACTCCTTCCCAGAGCAATCAACAATCTCCCCCCTTTCCCCGCGCTGACAGAGAGTGCGACAAAGGGGCCCCGTTCCCACCCACACAGCAGGTGCCCACGGAACCGCCGTGCAGAAACATTCTTAAAGAAATAGGCTCCCCGAGGGCCAGACGAGGTAGACCCTTCTGGTCTACGTGGCCTGCGCTCATCCAGGTCCACCACGCGCATTAGGCCACGGCCAGTCCTGACTCCCTTGCCTCTTGAGGGGTTTTTCTTTGCCTCGGTGTGAACTGCGTCAATCGTTTGTGGCGCCGTGTCTTGTAACGGTAGTAACTGTATAAGTGGGTGCCGTGTGTCGTGTAGTCGAGTTTGAACTCCTTCCCTTGTATAGTGCATTTCTAATGATCTCTATGTAATAATATGTCGCATTCGCTTAATTGTGACTAATGTAACAAATACGTGTGCTATAGGTGTGACCGCTGTGCCACGGAATAAATGTGCATTGTGTGAACTGTATTTCCCGTTTCGCTGTCGTCTTTTCTTATTGAAAAACCTCCTCCTGACTTCACGTAAAGGTCGTAGTGGCGTGCAAAACGCCCGGATAAATAAAATCTGAACCGTCGAGGTCGCGATAACACCGCTCGTTATCCCGATAGTACGGAACGGCACCGCCCAAGCGCTCGTGTCGGGGAGTCGACCTGCGGCGAGTACGATCGCACCGGTTTACCATCCGCGTGGGTACTCTAGGTAGTCGATTCGGCGAACAACCCTATCCTACGCGGGGTGGCCGATTGGCCACGATTGTGGTGAGGTCGAAAGGCCACCCGTGACCGGAATCCCGGCGCTTAGCCGGGAGGTCCACGAAAATCCGTCACGGGTGGCCTTCGACCTCCCACAATCTCCCAATCGCCACCGCGTATATAGGGTTGTTCGCCAATTCGACCTACCTAATACCCAGCGTGGTTTAAACCGGGCGATCGTTACCTCGCCGCAGGTCGACTCCGGACACGAGCCGCTGGGCGGGCCGTTCCGTACTATCGGGAATAACCGAGCAGTGTTATCGGCGACCTCGCGGTTTAAAAGCATTATTTACGGCGTTTCACCCACTACAACCCTTTACGTGAAGCAGGATGTAGGTTCAATTAAAAAAGCGAAGCGAAACGGAAAACAGTTCACACAATGCACATTATTCCTGGCATCGGATCACACCTATGCAACGTATTTACATCACAATTAGCGAATGCACATATACATAGACAAAAGAGCACATATAAAAGAAAGAGTTTGTAAAACCACTCACGAACACACGGAACCCACTATTACAGTTACTACCTTACAAACACGGCGCCACAAACACGCATTCACACCGAAGCAAAGAAAGACCCCCTCAAAGGCAAGGGATTAACTGGGGCCGTGGCCTATGCGCGTGGGACCTGGAGACGCGGCCACGAAGACGAAGGGTCCTACCGCGCCCTCGTGGCGAGCCGCAGAATGTCGCTCACGGCGGTTCCGTGGGCACCTTGCTCGGTGTGGGTGAGGAACGGCCCCTTGTCGCACTCTCTCAGCGCGGGGAAAAGGGGGAATTGTTGATCTCTGGGAGGGAGTATGGCTGGCTGCTTGATCCGCGAGCGAAGCCTCCAGGTTCCACCTCAGCTTCGCCTCCAGCCGTCTGCCCACCGATCTCGCCTCAACCGATCTTGCTGCTCCGCCGACACTGCTCATACTGACTTCGCCCCACGAATACTGCTCAATACTTGACTTCGCCACACACTGCCTCCACCCGACACTCCCCGCACTCTGCTCTACACTTCGCCCACACACTGCTCGTACTGACTTCGCCCCCGACACTGCGCTCCCCGACACTCCTCCACCGACACTCTGCCGATACTGACTTCGCCCACCACACTGGCCTCAACTCACTACTGCGCTGCCTTTTTATTTCCGGGAACACAGATGGGGAAAATTATCGGATCCAAACGCCTCAGGGGCGAGCACGCTCGCCGATTGGATGGAGGAAAAAAGGGGGTGTATTCATTCCTGATCCTCAATTATGCATAGGCCGATTTTCGTCAGGCGCGTCTGGAGGCGGGCCAAGCCGCCCCGGCTTCCTGAATGGGTGGATCAAGATGTGGGCGTTATCATTCTGATCCGAATTCTCCAGGAAACCCGCCCTCTCAACTCGCGTCTCGCGTGTCCGCGAAGACAGCTCTCGCTCGGCCCACAGGCTCTTAATGGAATGGCCGTGGAGATGGAGGGTTTTCCGGGCCATGGCCATGGCGCGGTTTGGAAGGCGTGGTGAGTGTTGCGGATTAGCGAGTGTTGTGAGGTACGTTTGTGTTGGCGTGTGTTGTTGTGGGTGCTCAAAAACAAAGGTAGAACGGAAAAACGCCTAACCAGGATCCGCGAATGATCACATTATTCCCTCTATACAATGGTGGGACTTAACTACCACATGTACTTTACAAATTATATTCGCAAACTACGGCCTCATGGGTTTGCGAATTTCCAGAGCGTAACACTACCCCCCTTTTTACGACTCGTCCCGAGCGTCAATTATCGTGTCCATCATTATTGTATTCTCCTAGTACGTTTTACCCGGGATCCCTGAGTGCGGATTATGGTATTCGTGTCCCAAATATAACCTGAGGGCTGAGAACAACCACAACAAATCACTCACCTACAGAGAGAACTTTTAGATACCTGGACGAGTGGGCACTTGGCACGGCCTAGACACATGCCGGCGCCACTCATAGTTATTGAGTCCAATATCGCGACTTTAACACCTTAAGTGTGAAAACTTACGGAACGTCCGCCATTGGGTCCGGAGGGCAAGGACTCGGCAGGAAAAAAGAGAAACAGAGAAAACCGAGGCACGGCCGCCACGCCACCCGGGCACGCAAAGACAGGCCACCAAACGGCGGGACCGGCCGGCATAAGACAGGAAAGCAAAAGGTAACAGCAAACAAGGCAGCAGGGCAAACAAGACAAGGGGCCAACGGGCCAGAAACCGCAGGGCAGAACACACCGCATCAGGCCGGGAACACAGAGGCCACGGGACGCTGACAGAAAACAGCCCCACACCGACCAGCACATCCCGCACACAACTAGAAGCCGCATCGAACCGCGACAGTCTGTCAGAATATCACAAACTTCGGCCACGAAGCCCCTCGTCCACAGCTACCAATCTCACTCCGCGAGATCGGGTCAAGGACCGACTCCACCCCACCGAATCTGTCCGCCTCCCAACAGTATACGAGCGATTACCAATTCACATCCGGTTACCCCCGTCGGACCATAAAACCGACTGGGCGTCCTCCAGCCATGCGAACCCGCGGGCTGCCCCGAGGGCTCAAAGAAACCACAAAAGGCACCAAAATAAAGTTATGTGTAGGATAGCTTCAGCAAATCCCTCGGCTCACAGGATGCCTCCGGACGCGCGCAAAGCCACCCATCTGGTGTGCAGGACACAGTCCCCAACAACTGAAACCCACCCGCCACCGAAAAACTGGGCGCAAAACGACCGCCGCCCAACACAAAGGACGCCGCCGAGCCGCGCGCCTCTGACACCTCCCCACCTCATCAAAATCCCCTCCCCAGCATCCCAGCGAACACCGAGGAACCGAGTGAGCGGGACGCTCAGAGCCCTGCTTTCAACCATTAGTTCCTGCACGAAATGAACTGCGAGGAATAAGCGAATCACACAAGGCAATGAAGGGGGGGAACATGCACATCAGCATGGAAAAACATCAAGTTGCGTGGACCATGAACGAAAACATAGGATGCGAACACGCCTAAATGCAAGGAATCGCAATAACCGAAATGAACGACAAAAACTGAAGATGGAACCACTCAAGAATGAACACACAAACCAAAAACGACACTGAAGGGAACGACATTAAAAGAAACATCGCGGGTGAACGAGCACAATGTAGGCCAGGCAGCACGTGCGTCGGCAGCATGCGCCGCGGCCCCTTTCCGAGGGCTCACCCGTGCCCACGACACTGCCCACGCGCTAACGGCGGCTCCTGGGAACCCCGGCACAACACAAGCAGAGACGCACGTGCCCGTCATGCCCACCTACGCTAACGCCGCATCCCCCGTGCGAGGCCCCATCGGCCTACACGCCGACTAGCCCGGTGCCGGGGTACCCACTAGGCGATATCACCGTTCGCAGTCGTCACGCTCCCAGCCCGTTCACAGTGGACTCCTGCACCCCTCCAAACGGGTCGAGCCACATCCCATCCAACAGCACGAAACGACGAGCTCCGTCGCGAGGGGTTTTGTTCAGATGCTTAAACTAAACGCCGTCTAGTCAGCTAGCACCCTCACTCTTACAGCCTGAGCCCGTGGAAGGTGCCCGTGAGACGAGAGACACTCCTAATTCCTCGCCAGCAATCGTACCATTCGAGCCAGATGGCAGTGTGATGCACCCAATTCACTCTATTACACAGACACTGGGCGCTGACACGCAGCACAAAATGTCTCCACACACAACTCACAGCAACTTCGCACAGGTAACCACTGCAAGTACGCTGGGAGATCCTATATCTCACTCACTGTGGCTAACTACGGTCGTCACCGCGATGAAGTACGGCTACGACATAGGAAGATTAACATAACACACGTCATACTCCTCGGTTAACTACAGCAAGTTGCCGTGAGGAATAAGCAACCTGCAACAGCTAGTTGTCAGAAGACTGAACGTTCGACTCATCATGCACACAGTCCAAAAGGGTAATCTTGTCACACGCCGAGTCTCACACAAATCGCATGAAGAATCCAATCTTTGCGCTCAATCTGGAAAGATCAGGACAAACCATCCTACACAACAACATAAGTCGCGGTTGCCGACGGGCGCCCAAGCAGTGACTAAGGACCCACCCTGGTTACGCCCGAAGTCCGAAGAGCTCAGTCGTGTGACTTAAGTGCTGACAGACACTAAGGCCATCTGACAACCGCTAGATTGGACTAATAGCCAAAAATCGCGTTACAGGGAGCCCACCAAAAGGAACAAAGAGAAGGAAGGGATACACATAGATCAACGCCTCCGGGGCATCGTGCACACGAGAAGGAAATCCATTAGAGATTAAGCCAACCACGCTTCATGAGAAGCTTAGCAGACATTAGCATTCGAAAACAAAGGAGAGTATGAGAGAATTTATAAATCGAATCGTGTAAAGTTTTAACAACAGATGATATAGAGCAGCGAGAAGCCAGACGCAAATGGACAACGTTACAGGGCAGACACACACTGATGCCAGCAGCCTTTGGCAGCAATGTAGAAGCCCTAAGAGACAAACTCTGGTTCACCGGTGTTGCAGGATGATGAGAAAGGATTGCGAACAGACACAGAGACGAAGTATTCTCAGCTCACATCCTACGATGGCTAGCGAGAGGCTGACTCGCATGACGACGGCATTAAGAACGAGACACGAGCGCGAGAGTAGGAGACGTTGATGGAACCCCATCCTGGCACCAGAGAGCCAACCCCACGTGCGCACCCAGCGTGAGTCCAAAGGCACGATTGGGGAATCGAGAGTCGGCAGAAGGAATCTCATGCGCCAAAAAGCCAAGACCCGCGCACCACGACACTGAAGACAGAAGAAGGAACCGGCCTCACTCGGAACCGAAAACCACGAAGATCTAGCCAGAGTCAGCACCCGCTGCAGAAAGGGGGCGGATTACACAAGAAGTCCGTGAAAGAGAACAACACGGAATTACGAGCACCGCGAACGAGTCCAGTCATGCTTGGAATAGAAATTCAACGTAGAGCTCCTACAGAAAATGTAGTAATCACAGAATCAGCACGCAGGGATATAGACAGTACCACAAAGCACACACCGAAGCGATAATGCAGACAGCAAGTGCTGTCAGTTGTATACAACAATAACGAGGCACTTCGGCACGAGGAACAAGAAAGACAGTGGAATCGAGTAACTGAGATAGTTCATGAATCGTTGAAAACGTGCTGAACCAGACAACAGCGAAAAAATCTACAGAGCTTGGAAGCTGCATCGGCGTGAGGACTTGAAGGAGCAAGAAAATGAACAGCAGGAAGCGAGCGTCCCCATAGAGAGAAAACACTACTTCTAGAAGGACCAGCCCATACCCACGGAGGCTGCGATGAGGTGGCCCATGCATACTCGAGCGCAGTACGTTCTCAACTGTTCGACAGCAGTACAGAAAAACCATACAGAAGTATCATCTGGAAGCCCGCGAAGGACTTCGCAACTCCATACACACTTTTCGACAAGACAACAGCGACCGGGCTGGAAGTGGACGACACGGGAGCGTGGCAGTAGCCAATACGACAGCAGTCGGCGAACGCGCAAATCATCTAACAAAGACAATACAAGAAGTACCACCTACCTGACACGCAAAACACCATGAAACTGCCACGCCACGGAAAACACAAGGCTAGAAGACAACGCGACACAGCCAGATACACATTGAGATCGCAAGCACCTGTGCCCAGACAGCGAAGTACGCGAATTCAACCACACATGAGCAGGTAGCCACTCAGACTGCAGACGAGAGTGCTCACGAGCAGCCGACAAGGAAGAAGGCTAACACAATCGACCTGAGCCACGCGAAAATGAAGCCCACAAGGAGCGAACGAATCTCTGGCCACACATGAGAGAAACTGCCTCGCAATCGCAAATTAGACGGAGCATCGCGCACAGACTGGAGAAGGACATAGAACAAAGAATCCTATCCACGTCGCTACTATGAGCAATATACTACATTCCTCGACATGGAACGTAACTCAAGATCTGAAACTCCAGCGGAGCGAACCTAGACCGAAGCGCTTGCCAAGATACAGCCAACCAGAAAACTGATAGAGTATACGAGACGCTGTGGCGTGTGGCGCGTGGGGCGGGGCTCCCACAGGCGATGTATGCAACCGAATCTAGATGCGACGCCAGTCCGAGCGCTCGCGAGCTACATCGCCCTAAATGATCTATCCGTGTCAACGACACTAGCCTCTAGCGTGACTCGATGCATCAGCATAGTGTACTGTGCCTGTGTAACTAGTGGAGGATAATTGGGTCGATATCATGCTGAGCTTCAGCGGAGTCTCTGGGTTAGTAGACCCCTCTCCTCTATTGCTCCTACCTCCCTGGGTCTCTTACACTATAGTCGGCGCGTGGATGCCAGCCCAGTCAAAGTGGACGCCCCGCACAAATACGATGCCACAGGGTGTGAGCAGCGGATGGCCGCTCCAGGAACGAGGGGGGAAGTATGCCCCTTGAGGCGAATCACGACCAGGTGGGTTCCGGTCTGGCCAAGCGGAGTTGAGGACGAGTGCTGTGGATAGGTTGCACGTGCAGCCTTTGGGGGTATAGAGCCCCGGGAACCCTCTGTGGGGACACGAATCCCCAGCTGTGTTGTGCAGGAGTGTGTTTTGCCGAGGTGCGGAGATGCGTGCTTTCCGCACGCATGGGGTGAGTGAGACCCCCTGGGCAGGAAAGGTTGGGTGTGAGTGAGAGGGTCCGCTGTAGGGAGACCGTGTGTGTGAGTTCTGTATGTGAGGGAGATTGTCGGTCGGCTCGCAGTGAGACATCAGCGCGTTCTCCCGGTGTGAATGTGAGTATGTGATGGAGTGAGTCCTGTGCGTCGTGACCGGCAGAGTGTGCGGGGTGGAACGGAGACGACGCGACAGAGGGAACAGAAGCCGGGTAAGCGGCTGTAGATTGTTTTGGGGGACCGCGCCGCGGTTCACCCAGCAGCGAGCGCGCGGTCCGTGCGGGCAACGCACGAGACCCCCAGTGCTCGCTTGCGGGAGTGAAGCCCGTCCGGGAAACGCCAGCGGTGGATTTGCCGACTTCCCGCGGACGGACAAAGGTTAGGCAGATTAACGGATTTGGACGGATGGGTTCTCCACGCGAGCTTGGTGTTAGGCTCCAACGGAGCAGAGCACATGTGTTCCGTGGGAGCCCTCGGAGTGCGAGGGTGCTTTTGGGCGTGCGCAGGTGACTCATGCTGCACGTGGGTTGGAATTCCGGCAGGAGGGTGAATCCCTGCCGGTGGTTACCGTCCAAGAGGCGAGGTACGCGTCCAAGAGGACGAGGTTCGCGTGCAGCTGCATGACGTCCGGGAAGGTGCAAGAGCGCAGGCTTGAGTTGCCCAGCTGGTGCTGCGCATAATTGGAAATACAAAATTAACGGAAGCAGCCCTTTCGGTGTGAACAGGATTTCCCGGGCAATGGGATGAAAGACCCCCCTGCCTGGGCACAGGATGGCACTAGTCAGGGGAAGGTAGTGTTAGTTGACCGGCTCCATGGGGCAGGGTTAATCCTCATGGGGCCACGTGGAATGGATTAGTTAGAGATGTAGTGAGCTTTAGATGGGAAATGAATTTTAGGATTTGGAGACGGTGGACAGACTTTGTATGTGTAAGAGGGGACGTAGCTTAGCTACGTGGTTAAAAGGAACTTGCATGTAGTTTAAGGATGACGTCGGGAGCACGAGTAGTTAGGGGAGGAGTTTAGAAGGATGGCCAGGATTCAGCGCATGAGTGGTGTTGGAGAGTTGTGAGTTGTGTGGAGACATGTGAGTGATGAGGCCAGTGGTCTGTGATATAGAGTGAATGGGAAATGCATGTGCGATGTGATGGGGGGAGGAGTGACTTCCCGCCCAAGGGAACCCGGTCAATGTAGAGTGGAGTTAGCTGGGTTAGTAAATTGACCAAAATGGAGGTCGTTTTGCTGTGGTGGGAGTGTAGGCTCGAACCCGCTTTGGAGGGGTGCAGGAGCCCTGTTGACGGGCTGGGGAGCGTGGCTGCGAACGGTGAGTATCGCTGAGTGGGTATACCCGGGCACCGGACTAGTCGGCCGTGGAGGGCCAAGGCCCATGTGGGCCGGGTTAGCGTAGTGGGCACGGGTGCGCCTGCTTGGATGCGGGGCCCGGAGCGCCGGTTAGCCGGTGGGCAGGTCGTGTGGACGGGTGACCCTCGGAAAGGGGCCCGGGGCGCAGCCTGCACGGGTGCGTTTCAGGGGAGTTTGCCATGGGAGAGCACTCCCGGTGCTGTAGGGAGCTGGTAGGCTCGGAGCAGTGTAGTGCCCGGGGTGCCATTCGTTGGGATCGGCAGAGGGTGTTGCCTGCCAAAGGGAGCCACGCGTCCCAGCCACGAAACCGTGCAAGGGCACGCAAGGGAAAATTGAGGCGAAGGCCCCGAAACTGTAAGGACACCAACACAGCGACGGGGAATCTGGGTTTTTAGAACCATTAGATTAAGCGGAGGCGCTTGTTGAAAGCCCGGGTAGTTTAAACAGTTTAAATGATAGGGGTACGATTAGGAGTGTTACCCCTCCGCACCATCCCACCCTTCGCTTCCGTTGTGGGCCGCTGGACCCACTTGGGTTAGATCGCGTGAACTCTGTGGGAGGCCATCTTTGAGGCTTTGTTGGGCCTCGACACATGGACGCAGCTCTCCCTTATTTCCCTCCGGGAAGGGAACGTAGGGTTGGGAGATAAGGCGTAGGGGACAGAATAGGTTAGCCGAACAAGGGACGATAAAGGGTTAGGGCGCGATTATAGTGGGGAATAGGGATGAAAATAAAAAACAAACCAAAAAAAAAAAAATTAGTTGGGCTAAAATGCGGTTTTGACAATTAAGGGGGTGGGTATGGACAGTGACAGGCAAGGCGGATAGTTGAGAGGGAGACAGTAAGCGTAGGTCCGAGCCCGCCTCCGAGTGGCCAGCACCACCGCACTGCCCTCCACAACCTGCGCTGACACGGGCAAGAGGGCCGGCCAAAACTTCGTCAGCAGCTGTTTTCTGCAAGCCTGTGCCGGCCGGTCGTCTGCAGTAGATTTTGCTGCAAGCCTGTGCCGTCGGATCGTCCGACGGCTGTTTTTCTGCAAGGCCTGGTGCCGGCCACTTCGTTTGCCGGCTGATGTTGCTGCAACGGCCTTTTCTGCAGGCTGTGTTTGCCTGCTCACCTTTGCTTTTGGCCGCATGCCACGCCCACATCTGCGTTTGCCCCTTTCAAAATGTTGCTTACCCCCCTGTTCATTTCCATGCGCGGGCAGGATCACGCAAGCACAGTTAGCAAGCTTGCAGAACTGTACCTGTTGACAGCTGCCAACACGGGCCGGCAGTGGCGGCCCGTGCACCGGTTTTTTCGTGACTCTTACCTTTTTCCTGCCAGAGTCCATTTGATCCGGGCCATGGAGTGTGTAAATTTGTACAGTTAAGTGTTAAAGTGGTATTGTAAATATGAGTGCGCCCCCGGCATGTTCTGTCTGCGACCCGGCAATTTTATTTTAAAGTCGTCTGTAGGACTGAGTTTGTTTAGTTAGTTACTCAGCCCTCAGGTTATTTATTTTGGGACAACGAAATACCATGGAATGTCGCACTCAGGGATCCGTAGGTAAAACGTACTAGGGGAGAACTACACATGATGGCACACGATATTTGACGACTGGGACGAGTCTGTAAAAAGGGGAGGGTAGTGTTACGGCTCTGAAATTCGCAAACACCATAAAGGTCCCGTAGGTGAGAATATTTCATTAAGTACATGTGTAGTTAGCCCAAACATTGTATAGAGGGAATTATGTGATTCATTCGGCTGCGATCCTTTGAGTTCAGGCGTTTTTCTGTTTACCTTTGTTTTGAGCCACCACCCAACACAACAACAACGCCAGCAGCAAAAACCTACCTTCACCACTCGCTACCGCAAACCTCACACACCGCATTCCAAACAGCGCCATGGCCATTCGGACACCGCCGAAAAACCCTCCACACCTTCTCCTACGGCCATTCCCGCCCGCCACCTGTGGGGCCCGAGCGTCGAGCTGTCTTCAGCGAGACACGCGAGGACGCGAGTTGCAGAGGGCGGGATTTCCTGAGAAGAATTCGGATCAGGAATGATAACACGCCCCACATCTGATCCACCAATCAGGAAGCGCGGGGCGGGCTTGGCCCCGCCTCCAGACGCGCCTGACCGAAAATCGGCACATGCAAATTTGAGGGATCAGGAATGATACACGCCCCCTTTTTTCTCCATCCAATCGGCGAGCGTGGCTCCGCCCCTGGAGGTCGTTTGGATCCGATTAATTTGCATATGGTGGCGTTCCCGACCATAAAAGCGGCGCCAGGAAGTGAGTTGAGCAGTGTCGTGGGCGAATCAGTATCGAGCAGAGTGTCGGTGGAGGAGTGTCGGTGTGGAGCAGCAGTGTCGTGCGGCGAAGCAGTATCGAGCAGTGTCGTGGGGCGAAGTCAGTATCGAGCAGAGTTCGGTGGAGGAGTGTCGGCTGGAGCAGCAGTGTCGTGGGGCGAATCAGTATCGGCAGTATCAGTGGGGCGAAAGTCAGTATCGAGCAGTGTCGGCGGAGCAGCGATCGGGGAGGCGAGATCGTGGGCAGCGGCTGCGGAGGCAACGGCTGAGGTGGACCTGGAGGCTCGCGTCGCATGGGAATCCAAGCAACGCCAGCCATTACTCCCTCCCCAGAGCCATCAACAATTCCACCCCTTCATTCCCCCGCGCTGAAGAGAGTGCGACAAGGGGCCCCGTTGCCACCCACACCAGCAAGGTGGCCCACGAGAACCGCCGTGCAGCGACATTCTGCGGCTCGCCACGAGGGCGCGGTGATAGGACCCTTCGGTCTCGTGGCCTGGCCGCTCAATCCAGGTCCACGCGCATTAGGCCCACGGGCCCAGTCTGACTCCCTTGCCTTTTGAGGCGGTCTTTTCTTGCTTCGGTGTGAATGCGTGTTGTGGCGCCGTGTCTTGGTAAGGGTAGTAACCTGTATAAGTGGTCGTTGTGTCGATGTAGTCGTTTTAAACTCCTTCTTTTATATGGGATTTCTTTGTTCTATTGGTAATATATGTGCATTCGCTTAATTGTGACTGTAAATACGTGTGCCATAGTGTGATCCGTGTTTTGCCACGGAATAACATTGCATTGTGTGAACTGTTTTCCCGTTTCGCTCGTCTTTTCTAATTTAACCTCCATCTGCTTCACGTAAAGGCGTTCGTTAGTGGCGTGCAAAAACGCGTAAATAATCTGAAACCGTCGGAGGTCGACGATACACCGCTCGGTTATCCCGATAGTACGGAACGGCCCGCCCAAGCGGCTCGTGCCGGAGGTCGACCTGCGGCGAGGTACGATTCGCCCGGTTTTTACCCCCAAATCCCCGGCCGTGGTTTACTTAAGTTTAGTCGAATTGGCGAACAACCCTATCCTACGCGGGTGGCGATTGGCACGATTGTGGTGAGGTCAAAGCCCACCCGTGACTGAATCCCGGCGTTAGCCGGAGGGTCACGACTGAATTGTCCGTCCGGTGGGCGAGCGGTCGCGGTTCGAGGTCGGCGTGGCCGATCGCACGCCGACGGCGCGAATATTCGCCAACAATACAATATAATATAGGCTGCCGCTCAACGATTTAAATCATAAGCCGCACAGAATCGAAGTGTCAACATCACCGTTCATACCGAAGAAAGAAAAAAAAAACCAGGGAGTCGGAACACTGACGCTGAACATTACTTTGACGTTTTCGACTGTATGAGTAAACGTACAAGAACGTGTCATATGTATGTGTGGACGTGTGCAAACGATCGCGTAACGTCCTACAACACGTTACTCATAGGTTAGAAATAAGTTTCGGCGTAGCTAAACAGTTACCTCGACGTAGTGTTTCGACTTATGAAGTAACTTACAAGTAACGTGTGTCGACTGTGTGTCAACGATCGCATTAATGTGCCACAACTTAATGCCAGCCGTAGCGGAACCTTGTGAGTCATACGGGCTGGCAATAAGTCGTAAAATTTTCAGCATGCTAAAACTTTATGAGGACAACCGCAAAGTACAACGATGAAAGCCAGCGTACTACACGCTTATGCAGTGTTTTTTCAGCGTTGCTCTCAATGTTTCCAAAACTTACCCATAACGTATTCGACATGTGCCAGCGG
>CM068959.1:63739080-63755674 GCA_035128595.1 Eptatretus atami | reverse complement strand
GAAAAGAGAGAGATATAGTACTGTTGCGGGCCGGGGACCGGTGGCGGAACGACCGCAAGGTGAGGGAAGTTACGTCGCCTCCCACCAGACTCCCGGATTGTAGGCCTGCGCTCACGGGATAATTCCGTGAGGCAGCGGTCGCTAACCGACCGTGGACTGCCAATACCTCCACGAGTAGCGTAGGGACTTTTTGTCTTGAACCAATATACCTAATTAACCACGCGGTTGTCGTCTACCGGGGAACCACGCACTCCGGTACGTCTGCCCGAACCGGATCACTCTACCAACTACCAACTACTTTTTCCAGTTCGGATGCAGCCGAGCGGACCCGCCAAGAACGTTACTCGGTTTTGTAACAGCTTAACTTACCCCCCCCCCCCCCTTGTCCTAGATTAAAATAGAAAATGGATAAAAAATAGTATGAAAAGAACATGAACACCGAGAGGTATATATTTTTAGTATAAATCTATTTTTGGCCATAGAGGGGGCAAGTTAAGTCACAGGGAGGGGCAGACTTATCCTAGGACAAGTACCCCCCCCCCCCACGGGGGGGGAAGTTGTCCAGGGGGCGACTATCCTGTTACACCCGGCTAGGATGAACAGATTATCAGGGATAAAAACCCGGCTAAACTCAGATCCGAACCATGCTGGACCAATGAAGGAAAAGACGAAAACGAACTGGAACATTTCTAATAATGGTTAATTTCATCAACTTACAAATGGACTCAGAGCAGACTTATCGTGGATATACAGGGAAGATTTACAATGATCAAACACTTAAACAGTTCTACTTAAAGATGGTGCCACACACTCAGACGCGCACTCAGACGAAAAATAAGCCCAGGTGTATTCCAAAGGACCCCACAGCCAGAGAGGGAGGTGAGCTGAGGTCGCAGTTATCTTGGGGTACCTGCACGTTGGAGGAAGGGATGCTCCATGGTGCGGCACTTGTCAGTGTCATGCAGCTCGGCCCACAGCCACACGCACGGAGACGTGTCTGCGAAGGAGCCCGGGTGGAGCGGAGTCCGAGACGGGGATCAGGGCCTCCGACAGGACCCACGAGAGACCCGGTCAACATCGGCCGCCCTCGAACCAGCGCAACAGACGGGCCGCCCGAGGCGAGACGCGGGCAGACCCTCCGCGTCACGACCCTCCTTCTTTCTTTGACAACCCGCGACGCCAACCGTCTCACTCCAACCACTGTCTCGCTCCAACGCTGTTTCTCTCCAACCTCAGACTCAGCTAACACGGCCGACCGACACAGAATTCTCTCTCTACCCTCTCAGGATGGTGCCGTAATTTATCTCCCAGCCAAGGACTCTACGCTGAGGATCGCTTCGTAATTTATAGATCTCTCTCAGCGGGGAGGGCTTGGTGAAGCCGACGCCACTGTTCGCTTGATTGGACAGGCCTCCATGGTCCGCCTTTCTGGGCAGGGTTTCGGCATGCAGGGAAGAAACCCGCCCCCCCCCCCCCACGCTTGTCTGGACTCACATCAGAAGAAGCCACAACACAAAGATTTTGCCCCGCCAAACGGCCCTTCGGATACAGCAGGTGGACAGTGGATCGTGATGGGGGATGGATATAAAGATTTATTACACTAACTAAAAAACATCGCAATGCACCCCTTCGATTTCGCACTAAACACGAGGAGGGAATCTGTCTACACATATACTTAACGGCATAACTAACTTTGGGTCAGCTGTATGTTTTGAATGCATACGGTTCCAAGAACCCGTAACAATATATTGTTACGCTGTGGAAATTTGCACAACACCAGAAAGGTCCTAAGATCAGTTATGCCGGTAAGTTTAATGTGCAGATAGTTCCCCACGTTGTTTAGAGGGAATTATTCGTGTTCACCGGGCTGCGACGCTTTGAGATAGCCGTTTTTCTTTCTCTAACATTATTTTGGACCAATCATCCCCCAACAAACCAAATCGCCACCACCAACATCATTCCCAAACAACTACAACTCAAACACCACCACCTTCGCCTCTTTACCTCCACAACTCCACCCCGCAAAACATCGCTTCACGCCGCCATTTCTCAAACGACGCCCCACACACCAAATCGCCACCACCAACATCGTTCCCAACAACCACAACCGAAACACCACCACTTCGCCTTTTCCCTTCAGTACCATCAACAACGCCACCCCGCAAACATCGCTTCACCTCCATCCCGGAGACAACGCCATCTTCACGCTGTCAGGACGAGCCGCTCCGATTTCTAAACACCTCCGCTTTGCCGGGTCGGAGTTCACGCTGTCAGGACGAGCGGCTCCGATGATTTCTACCACGTCCGCTTTGCCGGGGTCGGTAGTTCACGCTGTCAGACGAGCGCTCCGATGATTCCCGCGACGTCCGCTTTGCCGGGTCAGAAGCCGCGCTGTCGAGGCGAAGCCTCGGTGAATATCCACACATCGGCTCGGCGGGTCGAAGCGCGCTGTCGAGGCGAAGCCCTCGGTGAATTACACACATCGGCTCGGCCGGGACGAAAGCCGCGCTGTCGAGCGAGTGTTTGGTGATTTCTAACACGTCGGCTTGCCGGGGTTGGAGGTCAAGGGTCAGCGGTCTATTCTCGCTTCCCCGGCCATAAAGGGCGAGCAGACGGAGCTCACAGCCAGTCGGTTTTACGGAGCTCGAGGCAGTGTCGAGAGAAGTGTCGGTGGGTCGGTTGCCAGTGTTGGTGAACGGAGCTCGTAGTCAGTGGTGGGGAGACGAGCTCGCGATCAGTTTACAAGTCAGTCTGGTTCAGTTTTTGAGAGACGGAGCTCAAGTCAGCGGTTGGGGGAGACAGTCGTGGTGTCAGAGCGAGAGTTGGTGAACTGAGCAGGGATGCGGAGAGGGCTCGGAGGCAAACCAGAGGGCTACGTGGAGACCACGCCGGGAAAAGGGGCGAAGTGGAGACCACAGCCAGGGAGAGTTTGCCCGAAGCCAAGCGGTCCAGGTGCTCGTTCGAGCGTCAACTCCGCTAAGAGAGCGTCAACTCGCTAAAAGAGCATCGACTGGCTAAGAGGGCATTGACGGCTGAGAGAGCATCAGCAATTCCCCCATACCGAGCATCCGCGCAGAGAGAGCGCCGGTAACCCTGTCTCGCTGAGAGAGCATTGACCTGCTGAGAGAGCATCGACGTGCTGAGAGAGCACCAGCAATTCCCCCCATACCGAGCATCCGCGCTGAGAGAGCGCCGTAACCCGTCCGTTCCGGTGGTGCCTGCTGTGTGGCGCGAGCCTGCGCCTCCGGGTGGAGAACGCCGGAGAGAGCTCACCGACCAAGCCGGGTGCCCGAGGACAGGCGCGGCCACGCTAGCCGTGGGGGAGTAGACGTCGCGACCTGCCCACCGTCGCGCCACGAGGGCGCGGGTAAGACCCTTCGGTCTGTGGCTTGCCGTTCATCCAGGCTCCACGTCACATTCGTCCACGACCTGTCTGCCACCCTTGTTCTTTGGGGGTGGCTTTTCTTTGCTTTTTGTATAAATGCATGTGGTGGCGCCGTCTAGTAAGTAGACTTGTTTAAGTGACTGTGTGTGGAATAAAACGCTTATTCGTGTGGTAATTCTTTTATCTGCTTGCTTTGACTGTACATACGTTCATGATTCATTGCTGTGACTGTAAATACGTGCAATGTCTAATAAATGTGATTATTGAACTGTTCCCCGTTCGTTGCGTCCTATTCCTGTTTTTGAAAGTGCCATCTTGCATCACGGAAGAAATGGTAGAGGGGTGTAAGCGCCCGTAAAAACAGAATCACATCCGTCGAGGTCGGCGATAACACCGCTCGTTATCATGTAGCACGGAACGGAACCACTTAAGCGTTCTTGTCCTAGGCCGACTGCGGCGAGGTGCGTTCGCCCGTCGACTACTCACGCAGGTACTTGGGTAGGTCGAATTTGGTGAGCAACCCTCAATCCTGCGCGGGGGCAATTGGCACGATCATGGTGAGGTTAAACCCCCACCCGTGACTAGCTCCTCGCGGTAGTTCCAAGGAGGTAACGACTGAATTGTCCGACCGGTGGGTGACGCGGTCACGATTCGAGTTACGCGGCCGATCGCACGCCAGCGGGCGCGAATTCGCAACAATATATACAGTGGGGAAAAAGTATTTGATACACTGCCGATTTTGCAGTTTCCCACTTACAAAGCACGTAGAGGTCTGTAATTTTTAATATAGGTCACTTCAACTGTAAAAGACGGAATCTAAAACAAAAATCCTGAAAATCACATTGTATGATTTTTATTAATAATTAATTTGCATTTTATTGCATGAAATAAGTATTTTGATACATCAGAAAGCAGAACTTAATATTTGGTACAGAACCTTGTTTGCAATTACAGAGATCAGACGTTTCCTGTAGTCTTAACGAGGTTTGCACAGACTGCACAGGGATTTTGTCCCACTCCTCCATACAGATCTTCTCCAGATCATTCAGGTTTCGGGGCTGTCGCTGGGCAACACAGACTTTCAGCTCCCTCCAAAGATTTTCTATTGGGGTTCAGGTCTGGAGACTGGCTAGGCCACTCCAGGACCTTGAGATGTTTTTACGGAGCCATCCTTAGTTGCCTGGCTGTGTGTTTCAGGTCGTTGTCATGCTGGAAGACCCAGCCCGCCCCATCTTCAATGCTCTTGTTGAGGGAAGGAGGTTTGTTGGCCAAGATCTCGCCGATACATGGCCCCATCCATCCTCCCCTCAATACGGTGCAGTCGTTCCTGTCCCCTTTGCAGAAAAGCATCCCCAAAGAATGACGGTTCCACCTCCATGCTTCACGGTTGGGATGGTGTTTTGGGGTTGGCGAGTGGAGTTTAAACCAAACCAAACACGGCGAGTGGAGTTTAAACCAAAAAGCTCTATTTTGTCTCATCAGACGCATGACCTTCTCCCATTCCTCCTCTGGATCATCCAGATGGTCATTGGCAACTTCAGACGGCCTGGACATGCGCTGGCTTGAGCAGAGGGACCTTGCGTGCCGCTGCAGGATTTTTAATCCATGACGGCCGTAGTGTGTTACTTATGGTTTTCTTTGAGACTGTGGTCCCAGCTCTCTTCAGGTCATTGACCAGGTCCTGCCGTGTAGTTTGGGCTGATCCCTCACCTTTCTCATGATCATTGAGGCTCCACGAGGTGAGATCTTGCATGGAGCCCAGACCGAGGGAGATTGACTGTTATCTTGAACTTCTTCCATTTTCTAATAATTGCGCCACAGTTGTTGCCTTCTCACCAAGCTGCTTGCCTATTGTCCTGTAGCCCATCCCAGCCTTGTGCAAGTCTACACTTTTGTCCCTGATGTCCTTAGACAGCTCTCTGGTCTTGCCCATTGTGGAAGGTTGGAGTCTGATTGGATTGAGTGTGGACAGCTGTCTTTTATGCAGATAACGAGTTCAAACAGGTGCAGTTAATACAGGTAATGAGTGGAGAATGGGAGGGCTTCTTAAAGACAAAACTAACGGTCTGTGAGAGCCGGAATTCCTACTGGTTGGTAGGTGATCAAATACTTATTTCATGCAATAAAATGCAAATTAATTATTTAAAATCATACAATGTGATTTTCAGGATTTTTGTTTTAGATTCCGTCTTTCACAGTTGAAGTGTACCTCTGCTAAAAATTACAGACCTCTACGTGCTTTGTAAGTGGAAACCTGCAAAATCGGCAGTTATCAAATACTTGTTCTCCCCACTGTATATATATATATATATATATTTGCGGATCCGGGGTGGCGGGATTCTCACCCGGTCCTTGGCGCCACCCTCCACACCGCCGTCTCCGGGGTTTATAACGCCGACCGGCTCAGCACAGGCCTCAGGTCACGCGCCTTCAATCGTGATACCACGTAATCCTTGTACCTTGCCAGTTGGGGAATAGAACCCCTGGTTACAGACTGGTTGTGTCAGATGCCGAGCGTTTTCTGCCAGTCTGTAACCATTTTGGTTTATATGCCAATCGAACGGATCGTTGCTCGACGCGACACAAATTAATCCATAGCGGCAACTTCATACGAATTACCAGATTTATTGGGGACATCGGGAAACACAACACAAGCAAAATTCACGACAATGTTTTTATTAACTATCTTTAACCCGTTCTTAACTAGGGGACTATGGAGTACAGGTTTCGAGGGGGTCCCTATTGAAATATGCCTTGTACAACACGTGCAGACAAAGACAGACAGCATGCATGCAGCCAGAGTACTTGTGATGTCTCATGGACGAGAGAAAAGTGTCAAAGCACGAAGTCGCCCGCAACAGGCGGATGTCCACGGATTTGAGCTTCAGCTCGAACGCGCCGCGCGGCAAGATAGCGGCGCCGTACTCTTCCTGCTCAAGTCACCGCGGTGCGGACGCTCTCCTCAGCGCGTTCCGGCCCCGCTCAATGTCGACGGCACAAGTCCGCCAGATCAACGATGGGCCTCAGCCGATCTTTCTCCAGGGTTCAGCATACAAATCCAGGCCTGGCCTGTTCCTCAGACAAGGCCCAAATCAAGGTGCGGCTCCGGCAAACGTGTCGAGCCGTTGGTGTGAGCAGGGACCATCAGAAGCTCCGGCGTCTCCTCTCCTGCCTTCCCGCCTCGAAGCCCGACTTCCCAACTCCGTCCTCTTAGCTTCTCCGTGCAGGCCGCCTCTCCACTGCCCCAAAAAGGCAGACTCGACGTGCAGGCAGCCTCTCTTATGTTCGCTCACTTCTCAAAGCTGGCTGCTGTCCCTCTCACGGCAGAATCTTCGACGTGCAGGCAGGTTCCGCGTCTCTCCGGCAGATCCAACACTGTGCCTCCTTCGTTCGCTCGCTTCAAAGTGACTCCGAGCACGCCTCGAGAACCGACTGTTCTTCACACACGAGGACGCCTTCTCTCTCAGCGACTCCGTTTTCCAACTCGAGAACTGAGCCCTGAACCTTACGTTCCACCAGCACGCCTCTCTCGGCAACTGCCGACCAAAAGCTCTTCCCCTTCGCGTCACTTCCTATCTCTAGCCACACCCTCATTCCAGGCCACCCCTCCCAGCCGTCTGGGCGGGCCTATCGTCCGTAGAGGGGAGGAAGAAGATGGACGCCTTGTTTCACCACCGTATGAACATAAAAACAGCCTCTTACATCTCCCGACACACAATAATGTCCCTTATACCACACAACCAAGCTAAACAGGCATTTAATGGGGATCTGAGCTAATCCTATATTAATAGTCCCATAAGGCCATTTCCGTAACAATATATATATATATATATATATACATATATATATAGTTGCGCTTCTGGAAACCGCATCCTCCAACAGCAACAGCAGCCATGTTCATACGGTGGTGAAACAAGGGCTCCATCTTCTTCCTCCCCTCTACGGACGATAGGCCCCGCCCAGACGGCTGGGAGGGTGTGGCCTGGAATGAGGGTGTGGCTAGAGATAGGAAGTGACGCGAAGGGGAAGAGCTTTTGGTCGGCAGTTGCCGAGAGAGGCGTGCTGGTGGAACGTAAGGTTCAGGGCTCAGTTCTCGAGTTTGGAAAACGGAGTCGCTGAGAGAAGGCGTCCTCGTGTGTGCCAGTCTGTGTGTGAGAACAGTCGGGTTCTCGAGGCGTGTCGGAGTCACTTTGAAGCGAGCGAACGAAGGAGGCACAGTGTTGGATCTGCGGGAGAGACGCGGAACCTGCCTGCACGTCGAAGATTCTGCCCGTGAGAGGGACAGCAGCCAGCTTTGAGAAGTGAGCGAACATAAGAGAGGCTGCCTGCACGTCGTCTGCCTTTTTGGGGCAGTGGGAGAGGCGGCCTGCACGGAGAAGCTAAGAGGACGGAGTTGGGAAGTCGGGCTTCGAGCGGGAAGGCAGGAGAGGAGACGCCGGAGCTTCTGATGGTCCTGCTCACACCAACGGCTCGACACGTTTGCCGGAGCCGGCACCTTGATTTGGGCCTTGTCTGAGGAACAGGCCAGGCCTGGATTTGTATGCTGAACCCTGGAGAAAGATGGCTGAGGCCGATCGTTGATCTGGCGGACTTGTGCCGTCGACATTGAGCGGGGCCGGAACGCGCTGAGGAGAGCGTCCGCACGCGTGTGACTTGAGCAGGAGAGTACGGCGCCGCTATCTTGCCGCGCGGCGCTTCGAGCTGGAGCTCAAATCCGTGGACATCCGCCTGTTGCGGGCGACATTCGTGCTTTGACACTTTTCTCTCGTCCATGAGACATCACAAGTACTCTGTCTGCATGCATGCTGTCTGTCTTTGTCTGCACGTGTTGTACAAGGCATATTTCAATAGGGACCCCTTCGAAACCTGTACTCATAGTCCCCTAGTTAAGAACGGGTTAAAGATAGTTAATAAAACATTGTCGTGAATTTTGCTTGTGTTGTGTTTCCCGATGTCCCCAATAAATCTGGTTATTCGTATGAAGTTGCCGCTATGGATTAATTTGTGTCGCGTCGAGCAACGACCGTTCGATTGGCATATAAACCAAATGGTTACAGACTGGCAGAAAACGCTCGGCATCTGACACAACCAGTCTGTAACCAGGGGTTCTATTCCCCAACTGGCAACGGTACAAGGATTACGTGGTATCACGATTGAAGGCGCGTGACCTGAGGCCTGTGCTGAGCCGGTCGGCGTTATAAACCCCGGAGACGGCGGTGTGTGAGGGTGGCGCCAAGGACCGGGTGAGAATCCGCCACCCACCGGATCCGCAAATAATATATATATTATATATACAGTGGGGAGAACAAGTATTTGATACACTGCCGATTTTGCAGTTTTTTCCACTTACAAAGCACGTAGAGGTCTGTAATTTTTTAGCAGAGGTACACTTCAACTGTGAAAGACGGAATCTAAAACAAAAATCCTGAAAATCCCATTGTATGATTTTAAATAATTAATTTGCATTTTATTGCATGAAATAAGTATTTGATCACCTACCAACCAGTAGGAATTCCGGCTCTCACAGACCTGTTAGTTTTGTCTTTAAGAAGCCCTCCCATTCTCCACTCATTACCTGTATTAACTGCACCTGTTTGAACTCGTTATCTGCATAAAAGACAGCTGTCCACACTCAATCAATCAGACTCCACTCTCCACAATGGGCAAGACCAGAGAGCTGTCTAAGGACATTCAGGGACAAAAGTGTAGACTTGCACAAGGCTGGGATGGGCTACAGGACAATGGCAAGCAGCTTGGTGAGAAGGCAACAACTGTTGCGCATATTAGAAAATGGAAGAAGTTCAAGATAAAACAGTCAATCTCCCTCGGTCTGCTCCATGCAAGATCTCACCTCGTGGAGCCTCAATGATCATGAGAAAGGTGAGGGATCAGCCCAGAAACTACACGGCAGGACCTGGTCAATGACCTGAAGAGAGCTGGGACCACAGTCTCAAAGAAAACCATAAGTAACACACTACGCCGTCATGGATTAAAATCCTGCAGCGGCACGCAAGGTCCCTCTGCTCAAGCCAGCGCATGTCCAGGCCGTCTGAAGTTTGCCAATGACCATCTGGATGATCCAGAGGAGGAATGGAAGAAGGTCATGGGTCTGATGAGACAAAATAGAGCTTTTTGGTTTAAACTCCACTCGCCGTGTTTGGTTTGGTTTAAACTCCACTCGCCAACCCCAAGACAACCATCCCAACCGTGAAGCATGGAGGTGGAACCGTCATTCTTTGGGGATGCTTTTCTGCAAAGGGGACAGGAACGACTGCACCGTATTGAGGGGAGGATGGATGGGGCCATGTATCGGCGAGATCTTGGCCAACAAACCTCCTTCCCTCAACAAGAGCATTGAAGATGGGGCGTGGCTGGGTCTTCCAGCATGACAACGACCTGAAACACAACAGCCAGGGAACTAAGGAGTGGCTCCGTAAGAAATCTCAAGGTCCTGGAGTGGCCTAGCCAGTCTCCAGACCTGACCCAATAGAAATCTTTGGAGGAGGCTGAAAGTCTGTGTTGCCCAGCGACAGCTCCGAAACCTGAATGATTGGAGAAGATCTGTATGGAGGAGTGGACAAAATCCCTGTGCAGTCTGTGCAAACCTTCGTTAAGAACTACAGGAAACGTTGATCTCTGTAATTGCAAACAAAGGTTCTGTACCAAATATTAAGTTCTGCTTTCTGATGTATCAAAATACTTATTTCATGCAATAAAATGCAAATTAATTATTTAATAAAAATCATACAATGTGATTTTCAGGATTTTTGTTTTTAGATTCCGTCTTTTACAGTTGAAGTGTACCATATGATAAAAATTACAGACCTCTACGTGCTTTGTAAGTGGGAAAACTGCAAATCGGCAGTGTGATCAAATACTTTGTTCTCCCACTGTATATATTGTTGCGAATTCGCGCCCGCTGGCGTGCGATCGGCCGCGTAACTCGAATCGTGACCGCGTCACCCACCGGTCGGACAATTCAGTCGTGACCCTCCTTGAACTACCGGAGGAGCTAGTCACGGGTGGGGGTTTAACCTCACCATGATCGTGCCATTGCCCACCGCGCAGGACTTAGGTTGCTCACCAAATTCGCCCTTACCCAAGTACTGCGTGAGTAGTCGACGGGCGAACGCACCTCGCCGCAGTCGGCCTGGACAAGAGCTTAAGTGGTACCGTCCGTGCTACAGTGATAACGAGCGGTGTTATCGCCGACCTCGACGGATGTGATTTCTGTTTACCGGCGCTTACACCCCTCTACCAATTTCTTCCGTGATGCAAGATGGCCACTTTCAAAACAGGGAATAGGACGCAACGAACGGGGAACAGTTCAATAATCACATTTATTAGACATTGCCACGTATTTACAGTCACAGCAATGAATCATGAACGTATGTCAGTCAAAGCAAGCAGATAAAAGAATTACACACGAATAAGCGTTTTATTCGCCACAACAGTCACTTAAACAAGTCTACTTACTAGACGGCGCCACACATGCATTTATACAAAAAGCAAAGAAAAGCCACCCCCAAGAACAAGGGTGGCAGACAGGTCGTGGACGGAATGTGACGTGGAGCTGGATGAACGGTCAAGCCCACGAGACCGAAGGGTCTTACCCGCGCCTCGTGGCGCGACGGTGGGCAGGTCGCGACGTCTACTCCCCCACGGCCTAAGCGTGCCGCGGCCTGTCCTCGGGCACCCGGCTTGGTCGGTGAGCTCTCTCCGGCGTTCTCACCCGGAGGCGCAGGCTCGCGCCACACAGCAGGCCAACACGGAACGGACGGGGTTACCGGCGCTCTCTCAGCGCGGATGCTCGGTATGGGGGAATTGCTGGTGCTCTCTCAGCACGTCGATGCTCTCTCAGCAGGTCAATGCTCTCTCAGCGAGACAGGTTACCGGCGCTCTCTCTGCGCGGATGCTCGGTATGGGGGAATTGCTGATGGCTCTCTCAGCACGTCAATGCCCTCTTAGCCAGTCGATGCTCTTTTAGCGGTTGACGCTCTCTTAGCGAGTTGACGCTCGAACGAGCACCCTGGACCGCTTGGCTTCCGGCAAACTCTCCCTGGCTGTGGTCTCCACTTCGCCCTTTTCCGCGGGTGGTCTCCACGTAGCCTCTGGTTTGCCTCCGAGCCCCTCTCCGCATCCCTGCTCAGTTCACCAACTCTCGCTCTGACACCACGACTGTCCCCCAACCGGCTGACTTGAAGCTCCGTCTCTCAAAAACTGAACCCAGACTGACTTGTAACCTGATCGCGAGTCTCGTCTCCACCACTGACTACGAGCTCGTTCACCAACACTGGCAACCGACCCACCGACACTTCTCTCGACACTGCCTCGAGCTCCGTAAAACCGACTGGCTGTGAGCTCCGTTCTGCTCGCCTTTTATAGGGCCGGGGAAGCGAGAATAGACCGCTTGACCCTTGACCTCCAACCCCGGCAAGCCGACGTGTTAGAAATCACCAAAACACCGCTCGACAGCGGCGTTTCGTCCCGGCCGAGCCGATGTGTGTAATTCACCGAGGCTTCGCCTCGACAGCGCGGTTCGACCCGCCGAGCCGATGTGTGTATTCACCCGAGGCTTCGCCGACAGGCGGCGGTTTCTGCCCGGCAAAGCGGACGTCGGCGGAAATCATCGGAGCGCTCGTCTGACAGCGTGAACTCCGACCCCGGCAAAGCGGACGTGGTAGAAATCATCGGAGCCGCTCGTCCTGACAGCGTGAACTCCGACCCCGGCAAAGCGGAGGTGGTAGAAATTATCGGGAGGCGCTCGTCCTGACAGCGTGAAGATGGCGTTGTCTCCGGGATGGAGGTGAAGCGATGTTTTGCGGGGGTGGCGTTGTTGATGGTAGTGAAGGGAAAGGGCGAAGGTGGTGGTGTTTCGGTTGTGGTTGTTTGGAAACGATGTTGGTGGTGGCGATTTGGTTGTTGTGGGGCGTCGTTTGAGAAATGGCGGTGAAGCGATGTTTTGCGGGGTGGAGTTGTGAAGGTAAAGAGGCGAAGGTGGTGGTGTTTGAGTTGTAGTTGTTTGGGAATGATGTTGGTGGTGGCGAGTTGGTTTGTTGGGGGATGATTGGTCCAAAATAATGTTAGAGAAAGAAAAACGGCTATCTCAAAGCGTCGCAGCCCGTGAACACGAATAATTCCCTCTAAACAACGTGGGGAACTATCTGCACATTAAACTTACCGGCATAACTGATCTTAGGACTTTTCTGGTGTTGTGCAAATTTCCACAGCGTAACAATATATTGTTACGGGTTCTTGGAACCGTATGCATTCAAAACATACAGCTGACCCAAAGTTAGTTATGCCGTTAAGTATATGTGTAGACAGATTCCCTCCTCGTGTTTAGTGGCGAAATCGAAGGGGTGCATTGCGATGTTTTTTAGTAGTGTAATAAATCTTTATATCCATCCCCCATCACGATCCACTGTCCACCTGCTGGTATCCGAAGGGCCGTTTGGCCGGGGCAAAATCTTTGTGTTGTTGGCTTCTTCTGATGAGTCCAGACAAGCGTGGGGGGGGGGGGGCGGGTTTCTCCCTGCATGGCGAAACCCTGCCAACGAAGGGCGGACCATGGAGGCCTGTCCAATCAAGGCGAACAGTGGGTCGGCTTCACCAAGCCCTCCCCGCTGAGCGAGATCTATAAATTACAGCGATCCCAGCGTAGAGTCCTTGGCTGGGAGATAAATTACGGCACCATCCTGAGAGGGTAGAGAGAGAATTCTGTGTCGGTCGGCCGTGTTAGTCTGAGTCTGAGGTTGGAGAGAAACAGCGTTGGAGCGAGACAGTGGTTGGAGTGAGACGGTTGGCGTCGCGGGTTGTCAAAGAAAGAAGGAGGGTCGTGACGCGGAGGGTCTGCCGCGTCTCGCCTCGGGCGGCCCGTCTGTTGCGCTGGTTCGAGGGCGGCCGATGTTGACCGGGTCTCTCGTGGTCCTGTCGGAGGCCCTGATCCCCGGTCTCGGACTCCGCTCCACCCGGGCCCTCCTTCGCAGACACGTCTCCGTGCGTGTGGCTGTGGGCCGAGCTGCATGACACTGACAAGTGCCGCACCATGGAGCATCCCTTCCTCCAACGTGCAGGTACCCCAAGATAACTGCGACCTCAGCTCACCTCCCTCTCTGGCTGTGGGGTCCTTTGGAATACACCTGGGCTTATTTTCGTCTGAGTGCGCGGTCTGAGTGTGTGGCACCATCTTTAAGTAGAACTGTTTAAGTGTTTGATCATTGTAAATCTTCCCTGTATATCCCAGATAAGTCTGCTCTGAGTCCTTTGTAAGTTGATGTAAATTAACCATTATTAGAAATGTTCCAGTTCGTTTTCGTCTTTTCCTTCATTGGTCCAGCATGGTTCGGATCTGAGTTTAGCCGGGTTTTTATCCCTGATAATCTGTTCATCCTAGCCGGGTGTAACAGGATAGTCGCCCCCTGGACAACTTCCCCCCCCGTGGGGGGGGGGGGTACTTGTCCTAGGATAAGTCTCCCCCTCCCATGGACTAACTTGCCCCCCTATGGCCAAAAATAGATTTATACTAAAAATATATACCTCTCGGTGTTCATGTTCTTTTCATACTATTTTTTATCCATTTTCTATTTTAATCTAGGACAAGGGGGGGGGGGGGGTAAGTTAACCTGTTACAAACAAAACCGGTACGTTCTTGGCGGGTCCGCTCGGCTGCATCCGAACTGGAAAAAGTAGTTGGTAGTTGGTAGAGTGATCCGGTTCGGGCAGACGTACCGGAGTGCGTGGTTCCCCGGTAGACGAAACACCGCGTGGTTAATTAGGTATATGGGTTCAAGACAAAAAGTCCCTACGCTACTCGTGGAGGTATTGGGCAGTCCACGGTCGGTTAGCGACCGCGCTGCCTCACGGATTATCCGGGGGGGCGACGCCTACAATCCGGGAGTCTGGTGGGAGGCGACGTAACTTCCCTCACCTTGCGGTCGTTCTCGCCACCGGTCCCCGGCCCGCAACAATATATTACAGGGTAGCTCGAAAGTTACTTTACCCCTGAATAAATGTCTCGCCACTTTCCCGGTCCTTCCCCTCTTGCCCTCGCCCGCTATGGTATGTGGAACAATGACTCAGAATGAATGATGAACACATACAGATACAAGACAAATTACATTATTGTAGTACTGTGCAATAAAACCTGGTATAATTAAAAGAGTCCAACGAACAATACTTCACGGAAGGGTAAAGTGACTTCAGGCCACTCTGTATACATTCTACACAACCATCAAATGAGGTAAAATAGCAGCCATCAATATTCTCAAGTAGAAAAACAATTCTAATGCATATTCCAAAAACCAATGACAAGACAACGTGTCCACAAATTACTTGCAGTAAACCAGGTCATGAACGTCATCGGTCTGGGGTCCAATGGAAATGTTTCATGAAACATGCTTCATCGTGGTGAGTTCAAAATCCCAAAGTTCATGCTGTCTGTTTTTCTTCTCTTAAATATGACTGACAACTCTGAGACACAACACAAAGAGACGGCATTCAGGCAAACTTATGCGGAATACAGCACAAGAAAATATTTAGGATTCTCAAAACCATAAGATATTAATTTTAAACAGTCACACCTTTTGAATGCTCTCAACGAGTCAATACAATATTTATTAGTGAAGGAGTAAAATAAACAGTACAATATACATTTTTTTTAAATAATCAAACAATCACAAGCTGAATATAACATGCTGTGTGCTCCCCCCACCGCCCATCTCATCCAACTTTGATACCTGCAATATGAAAAGGAAGACACCTGAGCAAGGTTATCCTGCTTCAATCTTGAATGGCTGTGGAAAGGGTATTTTGCCCAAGTCTTGCCTGGAATGCTTTAATATAAAGGGCTCAACAGGCCAAAAACTATCTTGTGACCAATTTTTGACCTTTGACCACGTGAAATTGAAAAAAGGAAAGACCACCAGACAAACACCTGCCTCAAATGGGTTTAACTGCAAATCGTTTTATCATCGGATATATCCAATTACATACCAAACAAGTGTGCCAGGCACAACAAATTCCCACCCATTTCAGGCATAAGGTAATTTTGGGGATCAAAATTTAAATTTGATACATCCTTAAACCTGATGTTGATTATAAGGAATAGAATAGGAATATTTTAGTCTTAGTTTGAAAGTCAATTAAACCTTTTTGACGAGTATGAGCGAAACTAATTTTGACCTTTTCGGGGTGACCTGACCTGACCTTTGACCTATTAGACCACAAAAGTTAATGGGGTCATCCCGAGGTTCATACCCACCTGTGATACAATTTGCAGTGTTTTGAGCCAGCCGTTTCCGTAAATTTGTATTTTCGTAGCAATCGGTTTTAGTTTTAATGGAAAAATTTTGTAATTTTGACCGATGACCATGACCCCCACAACTTCGGACCCTACCGATCTCCCAAATAATGCATTTTCACGATAGGAATGGATTGGATTATAAGTGACAAATAGAATAAGGGCTTCACTATAAGCTTGTTGGAAGTAAATCAGATCATTTTGGACGAAGTTTCATGACGAAAAACGATTTTGGATCTTTTCGTGACCTTGACTTGGACCGCTTCTGATCAATTGGACCAAAAGTTAATGCGTCGTTCAAAGTTCATTGCCCACTGTGATTAAATTGGTAGTGTTTGCTAAAGCCGTTTGCCATACAAGTTGCTAACAGACAGACAAACACACAAGCAGTCATCAGACTGGTACTTTACGCAATCGTCAACTTGACTCTGACCTTGTCTACTAAAAGCTGTCTCTAGAGAAGGTAGGCGACGCAAACCAAAAGTTCTTCCTACGATGATTTTACCAAACATCAAAATTCGAATGTTGCCGTTCAAACTGTGCCTGAACTTTGCGACGCGATTTTGACCAAAAATCTAAACCAGCGCTAGCCATCACGCCCTCCTTGAATCAGTGGTGTAATTGACATTGGGTAGCTTCTTTTCTTCCGTTCTCGAGTTATAACTGTTTTTGGATGTTTGACTCAACTGTGACCTTAACCTTTGTACCGATTTTGACAAAAATCCTAATTAGGGAAAAACACGGTAGCCATCACCCTCCCTGAATACGTGATGTAATTTGACATTGGTAGCTTCTTCCGTTCTCGGAGTTATCGTGCTACAAACGAACACACACACACAAACAAGGGCGGGGAAGTCATCCAAAATATAACTCGAATCTTTAAGGATTTCATAAGTAAACAACCGGCG
>CM068959.1:63647166-63657968 GCA_035128595.1 Eptatretus atami | reverse complement strand
AACAGGCTGACCAGGTATAGTGTATTACAGAATTAATACTTAATTTTTAGGTATGATATATTTTCCCCCTGCCATGTAAATTTTTACCCCCAGGGGGTAAATTTACCCCTTGTTGAGAATCACTGATTTAGAGGATAGAAAACAGACAACCCCCATCGGTTGGCATCCTTAAGTAAGAGGAAATTTCTCCTTAATTTCTCCGTTGAGTGCAGAGAGAAAAGCAACGCCATAAATATGGCCCTGAGAAGTTACGTCACTTCCTCCAAGTTCAATGGCTGTGTTTGTCTGAGGTCGTCTGGTGTTGTCTCAGGTATTCATCTGCATGTGTGTGCATAATTTGTGTTGCGTCTCCTACACAAGCCTTAAACTTCTTCTTATTCTCCGCTTCCCTTAATAAGGGATGAGCTCCAATTAGGCACAGCAACGAACGGATCATGATCCATAGAGGTTGGACAAAAATGTTATCAAAGCTTTTTTCACCTGAAATGTCTTCATTGGTGGTATGTCTCATCAGAAAAAAAACCCCACCGAATCTCCCATGGGAAACCTCGTTTTGACCTCAAATCCAAGATGGCCACATTGTACAGGTGCAAAACTTAAAATGGACCTAATTTTGGAAAGAAACAACATAGAAACACTTTTAAGGTTCATTTTTAACTAATTTGAGGACTCCCGTTCATTTAGTGAAATTTTCGGAACCATTAGAGGTCACGATTATGTGTTAAGGTCAAGGTCATTGTAAAATTTAATCAAAATTTGATCTCAAAGCTCACCAAATGACGCGTATTAACCCGGGAAATCGCTCAGTGTGGCATCATCACCTATAGATCACATTAGTTAACTCATTCGGCCGAGACCCATCAAAATACGGGTTTCTGGCCAAAGTGTTGGGGATGAGACCCGTATATATACGGGTTATTATGACGTTATGTGACGAAATGTAACATTAAGACATCATGGACGTCAATAGCCCAGCACTCTAGTTATGCGAGATATGTGCAATGTATGTCCGGCATGTACGCAGCACCTATGGATGTGCACTGGTTGTGTTTGATGGGTATCACGGCTCCACTACTAAGGACGAAGCTCATCGCCGTAGGACAGGAGCGACATTGGTGCTTCAGTCTCAGTTTCTGCAGAAATGCTTCTAACCATGAGTAAGAAAGCTTTCCTTGCCAACACATCAAACAAGCAGGCCCTCATCACCTCCTTGCAGAGGATATGGTCAAAGCAGACATCACCGTTGAGCATGCAGAAGGGGATGCTGACTACAAGATCTATTGCTAGCATGTTTGTCTGCGAAGAACAGTCAAACAGCCGTTGTCCAGAAGATTCTGATGTATTTCAGTTGATGATACATCATGCTGATGCCACAGATAACAGTGACAACCTGTACATGGTGACCGCAAAACAGTGTGCATCACAACGTTGAAGAAGAAACTGGATCCTGCCCTCTCGGAAAGTCTACTTTCCTGCACGCTTTCAGTGGTGTGATACCACATCAAGGCCATATGGGATCGGCAAAGTGACTGTTTTTTACGAAGTATGCAGCACTGAGCAAGTCAGCCACCGTTTTTATGTCTCCGTTTCATCGAAACAGGACATCGAACAGGCAGGAGAAGATGCATGCTGGAGATATATGGGTGCACTACATCACTAAGCCTCAACCAGCAAGGGTGACGAAGTTCCTATTGAAGGTAGCTACTTCTACACAATATGTATCTCCAGAAAAGCTTCCGCCGACGAGTGAGCCAGCACCTTTCATAGTCATCGGACTTATCACCAAGTGCAGGGATGGCGTGGCAATGATATCGCCTCTGCAGTTTGGGTTGGAAAGCCACTCCCGGTGGTCTTGTGCCTATCAGGATGACTCAGCCAGCAGCACCAGAGCGACTCCTCAAGATAATTCGGTGCAATTGTGGTGGCCAGTGTGACAAAAACATGCACCTGCCAAGAATGGACTACAGTGCACACCAGCTTGTGGCCAATGCAGGGAATAACATGCATGAATGTGCCACATGTGGACAATCAGGATGATGATGACCAGGATGTAGATCTCAAAAATAATACAATGGATTGACATTGCAATTTGACTTTAAAAAATTATCACTCATACAATATCATTTAAGTGATCAGGCATAGTAAACTTTGTTATTAGACACCTTAACACGGGTTTCAAAATAATGTCACTGCAAGGTCACAAAATCTTTTTGATTCTTACTTATTTGGTTAAATTTGGCTATGATTATGATCTCGATGCCAATCTCATAAATAAGTGAATGGACATCTTGAAAGAGTCCATTGAAAATGATACATCCAATGTACTTTATTTTGAGTCGATTTGCATCATTTTGATCAAATTCAGGATCAAATTTGACCTTGACCTTGAATTTATCACATGATCTAGGTATCCAATCACCTCAAATCTATTACTAAATGAATGAGCATCTTAATGGTATATGTGGCAATAACAACCAATATATTTTATCAATAACTATCATTTTGGCATAACTCTTGATACAATTTCGGTCAAATTTAACGTTGCTTCGGTCAAGTTTAACGTTGACCTTGACCTTGACATATGACCTTGATATCTAACGATCTTATAAGTATCACTAAACGAATGGGGGTCCTCAAATTAGTTAAAAATGACACCTTAAAAGTGTTTCTTTGTTGTTTCTTTCAAAAATTAGGTCCATTTTAAGTTTTGCACCTGTACAATGTCGGCCATCTTGGATTTGAGGTCAAAACGAGGTTTCCCATGGGAGGATTCAGGTGGGGTTTTTTTTTCTGATAAGACATATCACCAATGAAGTCATTTCAGGTGAGAAAGTTTTGATAACATTTTTGTCCAACCTAAATCGTTCATTGCTTAGACTAAATGGTACCAACCTTCTGCCCTGTCTTAACCACAATACTCCTCCACTTACCTCTGTCCTCAGTCAGCTCTCTCCACTCTCCAATCGTTGCCACCTTATTGATATCCCTCCTCACACAATATTCCCATCTCAGCCACGGTCTTTGTCTTCCCCCCTACCTTGCTCCCTCAACCTATCCGCTCTTTTTGCCATTCTCTCTTACCCCATCCACACCATGTGACCAGTCCACTTCAGCTGGCTTTTCACCAATCTATCTGTCAAGTCAATTAGCACACTAATCTCCTCCCTCAGTTCATCCATCCTCCTTATATCCACCCTCTTCACTCCCGTAGTTTTCCTGGCCCAGTTTTTCTTGCAGACCTGCAGCCTTTGTTGTCTCTCTGTCAGTGCCACTGTCTCAAGGCCATAAAGCTAGGCTGGCATTACACAAGACAACAAAACTATCCCTTTCAATTTCCTTGATATTTTTCTGTCTGTCCTCATTCCCTTCACCCTCTTCCACTCATTTGCACTGATGCATACCCTCCTCCATAGCTCTGTCTCCTACCATTCCCAGTCACTCCCAGGCAAAAATGCTACAGTTTAAACTATATTATATGAGAGTTTTACTCCCATATACTACTTAGTAACAGGTCCTACTACATTAGTCTGCAGAGAATTACTACATGAAAGAAATGGGTGTTTTTGCCTGGGTATTCCCCCCAGATACTCAGACCTATCTCTCTGTCTGATCTCCTTCCTCTCTAACCTGATATTCATTTCTTTTCTCTGTTGCTTGACCCACATCACCTCAGTCTTCTCCATATTCATCTTCAGCCCATGCTTCCTGAATGACTCCTTCCACTCCCCCAGTACCTCCTGCATCTCCCGCTTACTCTCCGCCACAACAGGCAGATTGTCCACATACAACATCCTCCCCCAGAATACCTTTCATTTTTACCCGCCTGCTTACCAGCTCCATCACCATGATAAACATCCTTCCCTGTCATTCCCAACTGCTCCTACACTCTGTCTTTTGCACCTGAGAAGGTGGAGAAGTTCATTTCAACCCTCGACTTTGCTACAGCATCAGCTCACATGTCCTAAAACCTGCTCCACTGCTCTTTCATGTACTCTCTCTGCCCTTTCCACCATGTCATTTGTGCTCGGTCATCTTCCATCTGCTTGAAAATCAGCCAACATCACTGCATTACATTTTAAAAAAGGTTCAAAAACTGATCCCTTTAACTATAGACATATCAACTTACTTCCGATCATCAGAAAGCAATCCATCTTTGCCGTTGATATTTAATCCTTACTTTTCTCCAACAACCTCATCTCAGGTCACCAATTTGGTTTCAGACCAGGTCACTCTCCTATGGACATGTTGCTTCGACACACCCAACAATGGATGGAGGTTCTCAATGTCAGACATGAGATCACGGCCATCTCTCTGGCTATATCTCTTGCTTCTGATACAATCTGGCATCCTGCGTTTCTCTCCAAACTCTCTGCCGATGGCATCCAATGCCAACTCCACGTGTGGCTAACTGACTTCCTCTACTCTTGTAGCCAACATTTGGTACTCACCGGAATCCTTTCATCTCCTCTCCCTGTCAAGGCTGGAGTGCCGCAAGGCAGTATTCTGGACCCGGTCCTATTCCTCATCTTCATGTATGATCTCTCTGACTCTCTGGAAAATCCTCTTTATTTATTTTCTGATGACTCCACCCTCTGCCATGACATCCCTGATCCTTCAGGTAGACAGGCTTCAGACTCCTCCCTCTCTTCAGACCTTGAAAAAAATCACAAGCTGGTCAAGCACTTGGAATATGTCTTTCAATCCTGACAAATCTCACACTCTCACTATCTCTCTCCAAAAGGACTGTCTGGCAAACCACCCTCCCTTCCCCCATATACTTTCTTAACAATCCTCTTGAGGAAGTTCAGTCATTCATACTCTTGGGTCTTACTATCAACCATAATCTTTCTTGGGCAAACCACATTTTGGAGTTGGCCTCCAAAGCCAGCTGCTGACTGGGCATCCTCCGTCGTACAAAGTCCTTCCTTGGCACACCTGAACTTCAATCTACTGACCAGGCTTTCATCTGCAGCATGATGGAGTAATGTTCTCCCCTCTGGGCTGGCTCCCCTGCCTCACATCTTGCTCAGCTTGACGTCGTGGAAACCAAGACCTCCAAGATCATTGGAATCTCCTGTGATGAAGCTGATTCTATGGGCCTATCACTTTGCCATCACAGACAGATTGGTGGTCTCTCTGTCTTCTACCACCTCCTTTCTAGTTTTTCACCCTTTGCTCTTTCCATGCTTTAGCCCTCCCAGGTTTCTGCAGGGCTCACACTATCCACCATCAACCTTCTTCTGGTGAAACTACCTAAATCTAGGATTGCTGCTCACCTTCACTCATTTGTTCCTCTTTTTCTCCTGCCTGTAGAAACAGCTTCCACACGCTCTTCAATCTCATTCTTCTCTCCAGGTCTTCAAGACAGCTGCTCACCACCATCTCATATTGTCCCCAATCCAAAACCATGATCTTTTCTACCATCGTTAACCCCACTCCAATCCCTCCTCCTTCCAAATTCCCGGTTTTCCCTCCTTTGATTTTCCTTCTGTATCCATCTTGTCCTTCCTATGCATCCACTCCTGCCTTCCATTCCTTCCCACAATCATTGTTTTCCAAGTCTCCCTCTATCTTGGACTTTAACTCTGCTGTTGGTGTTTTACCCCCTCTCGACTGCTACTTTTGCGCGCGTCTCTACTGTTCGTTTTGCGTCCTGTTTTTGTCTGTTACATCCTGATCGATTCAGTGTACTAGCTCTTCCATGAGCCTCGAGTAGGTATACAAAACAAAAAAAATATGAGTGGGCTGAGCGAGCTTCCCTGCCTCAAACCGATGTTCAAACCGATGCACTCCCATCCATCTCAGTGTCGCCATCACCATCTCTCTCGTGACAGTGTCATGGGGGCTTTTCCAGATCCACAAATCCATTCCCAATGCCCTTTCACCATGCACCTCCAACTTCTTCTTTCTAAACTCCTATTCCCCACGAGCCTTAGACAGGTTAGAAAAAAGAAACAAAACATTAAATGTCTCTTGTTCACCACAGTGGATAGCATTTGTTTGTTGACATTAAGGGGGGCCTACAGTACATTTCCAAAAAAAACCACAGACTCGGTGGCATAATGGTTAGAGCTTCCACTCTGAGTCTGTGAGGTCGGCAGTTTTAACCCCGGCCGAGTCACATCAAAGACTTAAAAAATGGTACATGCTACTTCCTTGCTTGACACTCAGCATTTTAAAATGATAGAGCACAGACAAACAACCATATGTTGGCAACCAATGCACAGGTTTGATGTGGCGAATAGCATCCTCCACAAATGTACAACCTGTAATTCTGCATCAAGCAACCAAATTGCCACTGTGGTGCTCTCATGTGAATGTTTAACTTAGTCATGAAAGTCGACGTTCATAAAAAATCATCAATAAAGCCCAATACAAGGTGACGATGTAGCTTTTATACATGCATTGAATTATAATTCAATTATACTCTAGACAGAGTTATCTCGGTGTGTGGTATTAGGAGGTTATACACTTGTGGCAGGATTCAAATGTACAGCTTATTAAGTAATGTTGTTTTGGTTGCTGGCAGGTACTTTGGGAGTTGTGGAGCAAGGAAATGAGTATCAGCTGAAGGTGATGTACGAGCACAACCTACAGAGGATGGCATGCAACATGACCTGTGGACCTTTTGGACAAGTTAAAGGTAGCATGGCACAGAAGTCACCTCCGGAAGGCTTGTCTTGTTTTAGCTTTACAATCAAAGCATGTCGGTCACGTTTCTGCTGGAAATCGGCTTTAAATCCCAAGTACTCTGTTGACTTGTACGATATGTACAGAGTGGCCACAAAGTCCCTTTGCGTGCAGTTAGAATTTAGTTAGAATTTATCTGTATGCTTCCCTCCATTCTCCGCACAAATTTGAATTTTTCTCCATGTTCTTCTGGACATCTTCTTCCATGTTGAGGGTTGGAGGTCATAAAAGCAGCCCCTGACAGCTGTTTTGAGGTCTTCAACTGTTGTTAGGTGGAGATGAGAAATTTCCTCTTTCACAATGCCCCAAAGTGAGTTGTCACATCTTGTTAAGTCTGGACTTCGAGGAGGCCACACTATCTCAGATCCACGTCCAATCCATTGCCCACTGAATTTGTCGTCGAGGCATTCTCCAACTGCGAGAGCATAATGTGCTGGTGCACCGTCTTGTTGCAGGATAGCTGAAGATAACACGATAGCTGATCCTTGACAGTTGAAGACCTCAAAAGAGCTGTCAGGAGCTGCTTTTATGACCTCAAACCCTCAACATGGAAGAAGATGTCCAGAAGGACGTGGAGAAAAATTCAAATTTTGAGCGGAGAATGGAGGGAAGCATACAGAAAAATTCTAACTGTGTGCATTGGGACTTTGTGGCCATTCTGTACAGTGTACAATGTAACATCCTTGTGATTCCACATACAAATGCACTGACATCACGCAGTGTCCTACATGTGATTTACATGCAAGCTCCTTCCTGAGTCTTAGATATGTCTAAAGACAACAACAACAACAACAACAACAACAACAACAACAACGTAAACTTAATTATGTCCCGAGGTTTGGACAATTTGTTTTTTTCTTTTGAGCCGGGCTAGCAGAATAATGTAGAGGAAAAGAGGTGTGCACGCTCACCAAAGAGATCCAGCCTGGGTTTGAATCTCAGCCCAGCTATAAAACTGTCATCACAATGTTTTACGTGCAGAGTGAGGCATCAGTGGGCGTGCCGTACCTCAGATGGGCGTGAATCCAGGTGTCCCCTCTGCCAGCATTAATTGATGGGTGTTAAAGATCCCACAATGTCCTTCGTGAACTGTAGGCGATCGGCACCCTTTCCAAACTCCTGCTCTAATCTATCGGGGCCACTGCATCAGCAGCACAGCTGCACCCCAGAAAAGGAAGAAGAGTAATTAGAAGAAGAAATTATTTGAGCCAATCAGAAATTAATTTGTTTTTGGATAAAAATCAGACGTTTCCAAAATCTTTATCATTCTACGGCCAGTGCTTTCCTTGTCCTTCCATCCATCAGACTCGATGTAGCTCATTCTTTGCACACTCAGAATGCAATCCATTTGACCAACATCACTCACTTTCCTTCGTCTCATGCTAACCTCCCCAGGCCACTGCAACGTTCGTGAAGTTTGTAGTCATTTGTTTTCTTGCACTCAAAATGCTATATTAGCATTACAGAAATGTGATTGATGGGAAAACATCACAGAAAATTCCAATCCATCTCTATGGATGTTCTCTAGTTTTCATTATAGTCCAAATAGTAAAGTCGGTCAAGGTTTTGTTTTGCTTATTTGTTGATGTCTTTCAGGGCAGCATCTCTCATGTCCGCACTTTGCATATGAGTTTTCTAATGAGATTTCCAATCTGTTTGAGTGTCACTGTATTACGATAGGACATCTACATATTGTTGCAGACTCGGGATTTGAGGCTCACCACAAGGGTAAGCACTCAGGTCCCTTTCGAACCTGAGGCTGCTGAGCACAGATAACTCTACGTACCGGCATGTTGCTAATGCTTCAGTCACATTTGGCTCGGCGGCTATAGGGTCTAAAAAATCTACGGCCACTAGCAATTATAGGGCGGCCGCAGTATTTCCCCGGTCACACAATGTAGCAGCACATATGTTTTTATTTTTTGGGTAGCCGCACAGGGTATTTAGAAATTGTGGAGACCGAAAACGTGGGGGTGCCGTACGGTCTTTGATTTGATGTCGCACGGTGACCTTAGGGCGTCCCTGCGGCGGCCATAGAATTTTCAAGGCAGACACAAGGTAGCCTCAAGTGCCCGCAAGGCGACCGCAGGGGGGCCCTAAGGCGAACGTGGAAATAGTGCGGCCGCCGTAATTTTTGGGGGTTGGCAAAATTCATTTTTTCATTGATAAGAGCCTACGGAAAACGCACGAATAACGCAAGCCCACCGTACGTCCTACGTACGGTCGATGTGGAACACATCTACGTCATGGCTACGGCTTGTTGAATTGCTACGGCAAACCTAGAAATGAAAAAAGTTATAACTCCATGCTTTAATTCCACGGAGACCCCTACGGCCTGTAAAAGATAGCCATATGGCGTAGGGCCACCCTGAGGCCACCTCAGAAACTTGCGGCCGCCGCACGTTTCTGTCAATTCAGGGGGGGGGGGGGGTACAGCCGCCGTATCCTAGCCGTAGAGCAAATGTGACTCATGCTTAAGCAACCACGAACGCCGAATGGCACTGCCAATCTGAGCAGGATTACACTACTTTGCTTGACACCTTACCTGTGGACGGCTGAGTCAATTGGGCAATCTTGTGCCCTCGGCGCACACTCGGATTACTGCCGAGTGATGCAGTGAGTGTGTGCTGACTAACAAGAGCAAATTTGGTGGAGCAGAACTTCCCGGCTAAGCTAATGTTGCAACCATGCTCGACCAATGAAGGAAAATATGAAACGGGCTGGGTTCATTTATAACAAAAGCAATTTATTACAAGACAGGGCAAGGAAACTCATATGGCACAGTAAAGGGTTTAGTCACACATATGTACAACAGGGGACAGCAAGGAATTGTGGGTGCGGCAAAAGAAATGCAATTATTATTTACAAAAAGAGAGACACAGAGAAGAGTTAACACGAGATAAACTTCTACAATCTTATGTTATGTTACACACGTTACAGGTGCCATCGGACACATACCTTAGGAAATTAGAGATAGCCCAGGAAGGGAGAAGCATTTGAGGTGTAAACGACTTCGTACCTGGCACGATCGATAGACCTATGCAACCCAATCGCTTAGGATGGGGAGGAGGGAAAAAAAACTGGGGTGTCTACGGTGCGTGAGGGGGAGGTGCAAAAATATGGTGCAGTGCGATGCAAGAGGAAGTGTGAGAGATGTGAATCGGTCATGCTCTTTAAGTGAGCATTTTTTTTCTTTTTCTTCTCCCCCTTAAGGGAGGGGGCATGGGCTGGGTTAAAAACATACAACATCAACCACACAACACCCCTTGACAAGACTCCCACCAACAGTACTCCATACACATGCACACAATCACCCATCAATGCTCAAACTACCTAAAAGTCATATCAACATCCCTATACCCCTCTATCTCCATAAATTCCAGGTATTCTCGTGTATAAAGCAATCTTTTGCCCAATCTATGATTGGGTTTCCCATGAACAAATGAATAATGAAATTTCTTGGACAACATTTGTCACTTAAATTGTAGTGAAATTATGCAGGCAGCTTAGTAATACCATGGCAAATATAGTTATTATGACAAATGTGGATATTAGGTGGGGATATCACTCTTTTTAATGCCATTTTGGAAAACAGGCCAATTTGTCATGTCGTGACCAAACTGCCTAATCTTGATTGGAGTTTGGATTAGCTTGCAAGCGCTCTTACAAGGCCCCAACCTTGGTTTCCACCTGCTGCATGTTTGTACTCTTTGGCAGTGTTTTCAAACACTCCATGACATCTTGCAGTTTACACTGTTGTTTGATATGAGCTACAAATCTTTCTTTGTTTAAAATGCATCTTTAATGTTTATTGACACAATGACCACCCTCCGGACTTTATTTTTCTCTTAACTGATTTGGCACTTCAACCGTATCGAAATGAAATGAGCATGTAAGTTGATGGCTTGATAAAAATTCAACGACCCACGCGTACAAAGCTTATTTGAACTACATATTTCACCCATGTTTTAACAGAATGGTTTTGCTTAATCCCTCTATAGCTTTTTCCCCTTTTTTCTGTACAGAGTGTAGGTTCTTGGAGAAGCTAGAGCACATAACGAACTAGCATATAACAAAACAAAAAGAGCTATGGAAATGTGGGGAGGGAGGGG
>CM068959.1:63630198-63647150 GCA_035128595.1 Eptatretus atami | reverse complement strand
GGGGGGGTAACCTGGAAAAATAACCTGAAAACAGAAACAGCTGGGCTTGAGGAGGGCTCATGAGGGTGCAAAGGAACATGTGTATGGATGGGGGGTGACTGGAGATGGTGGTGAACATATACATATACATATACATATACATATATACAATATACATATGTACATATGTATATATATAGAGACTTTTCATATCAGAGTTTTGCATCTGATACAAATGGCAAAAACTGGATGTTGCAAACAGCTGGATAAGGTGTGTAAAAAACAACACTCAATCCCAAACACCACATGCACGTGTGTACAACACCCAAGGCGAACCCCAACAATAACACAACCCACACCTCATCACGTCCAACCCGGACATGAAAGCAGCCATGTTCATGCCCTGGAAACACAAGAACAAGCGCACACATGTTCACCCACACACATACAATACCAGTTCACGTGCAAGTAAAAAAAAAAAAAAGAGCAGAGCAGCCCATCCATGATGTGATTTAACATTTATTTTGCTTGTGGTTTGCAAAATATAATTTTTAAAAAGCACTCCTCCATTTGATCGTGAGCAGCGCCAGCACATGACCAGAAATGAGCAGTCAAATCAAAATAAAAACTGAACACGTGCTGAGGCTCAGGGTCTCTTAGCCTGTGGAAGCCTGCTGTGAAACGTTGCCTGAGACCAGGTCTGCTCTTGCTTATTGCTCAAATCAGCAGAGTAGATCTAGTTTACATTTTGTTGTACATGCCTTCACCTTCTCCTTCTTGTATAGAAAAAAAATAAATATATATATATAAATAAATAAAGACCCACCCACATCTCTCACCTGTGAATGGAGGGAATAGCCAATCAACTCTCACCTTATCAATTACGCCCAGGTGGCTAGGATTATATAAATGACTGACCCTTCCCACACTCCTCCAGCTGAATAAGCTGCATAAAGCAACCCAAGAATACTTACTCAAAGTAAGTGCTACGCTGTTTCGAACCCTTCCCAGAGTTCCTCAACAACTATAAAGACGTTTGCACATAGTACACACAGGAGAATCCCAATGCTATACACCCCCTCAGCTACCGGACCGGTTTCATCACTTATTGGTGAGTTATCAGCGATAGTGTAGACAGCAATGCATACCAATGATGCCCCCAAGCATGTACCATGTGCAAACGTCAAAAGCAGTCAATAAATAAATATATGTATATACACACAAACATACAAGCCGGTAGGCGGACATGGGTAGTCGACTACCCAATAGAACCTGACGTGATGGGCCCGTTCGATGGGGAATGACCTGAGTATTAAGCACAAGAAAATTCATGATTCAAGCTTCAAGGGTTAATGCTGCAGATTGTTTTTTCGTTAAAGTACCCCCACATTTAGAGGTTTTTCGGCCGTTGCTAGGCAACGGAGAGGTCCATAGCAACGGTTCTTTCTCACACATAACTAGGACATACCATGAACCTACCATACCAGTTTCATGTATATCTGACTCATAGTCTCTGAGATATAACGAACTTCGTTTTTTTATTGTTTTCGACCACGGTTCATTCAAAGTCTATCTTCTCCGACAGTTTTCATAGGATCCGGCTGGAAATTTTTGACAATATGGCTGAATGTACTGCCCACAGTCGCTCGTGGCCCGATTTTTGATTTTCGAAAAAATAAAATTTTTATGATTTTTCTAAAATTTCAAAGTCCCGTTGCTAGGCAACGGTGGTGTCCATAGCAACGGTTCTCATTTGCACACAACTAGGTCATGGTATGAACCTACCAACCAAGTTTCATCGAAATCGCCATTGTATTAACTGAAATCGCCATTTTAAATACTGATAATAAGGGTAGAACAAATCTCAAAAAAAAAGTTTGTTTTTTTTTCGACTAGATCGACTACCCAACATACATATACATATACATACACACAGATGCAAACAAATGAACCCTTCATCCTCCTTTTGAATACATGGATTGATCTTTAAGAATTGATTAATGATATAGTGCCATTAGTTGTGGGATACTGTGATACAGCACAACAACTTCCTCATGAATGGCTTACCTGCAGGAAAGGACTTTATTTGTGTCCAGTCCATGGATGGATTTCTCGCATTTTTTGAGCAAGAGAGCTTTACTACTGGCAGGTTGTTGCCGAAGTTCTTACTTCCAGGCCCCATCTGCTACAATCCACGTACAGACTCCTTTATTACCGTCTCCTCACAACGCTTTGTTGAGAGCTACAGGTGAGCTTATTTTTGTGTTTTGAAATTCTCTTAAGCATTCTGAATAGTGGCCATATATCTCTCATGAAGCATTTTCAAACTTGTGATTGTAAATGGAGCTGCTTTTGGTTATTTTTATGTGCTTGTCTGCATTAACTGCAATGATTAAATTTGTCGGTGAATGTTTGATTCCAGGAGTTTCTGAACTCTCAGTTGAAAATGTATTCTTAGTTATAATCTCATTTTGTACCGTATATAATCCTCCCCTCCTTTATTCATTCAGTCATGCTTGTTGCTTGTTGTGACCACCTGTGGCTCCTCTCTCAGTACATTGCTTGATTGCAAAGTACAGTTTTTTTGCAAAGTCCACTCTCGGTACATTTCCACATATTCCTCTTCCATGAGCCTCAAATTTGTATTTTTGTTTTAAAAAGGCGTATAAGACAAGCAAGTGTCTCTGACAAAGAAAGGTAACTGATGTTGAATTATCGGTATTAAAAGTGAAGTCACTATGAGTGAAGCAATTGTCCTTTGCGTTTCCATCATTGCCTTTGTTTGTTTTGCTAGGTACGAGGAACTTGCAGTGTCTGTCGATGAATCTAACACCTTAGTGCAAACAGGTCACCAGTGGAATACCCAAACAAGGAAAACACCGAGTGTGAGTAAACTGCTCTTTTTACTGTCCAGTTCCTTATGCTACAGTACTCATCCTGAGAGAGCGATAAAGATTTCCACTTTTATGAACTACAAAGATCATTTATAGCATTCCATAAACGACATTTTCTCACACTTGTCCAAGAAACGCAAACGATTTTAAATTTTCGAAACATGACTCTTTCGTCTGACCATTTTCAATTATTTTTGACCAATTCTCAACTGTGTAAACTTAATGAGATGAGAAATTGTTCTGAAACCAAGCAAAATCATGACACACGACAGGCTGAGTGGACCCTGAACATCGGAGAGCAGGCTTTGGATATACGTGTCGCGGCCTTTGATCAAGCCCCAACGTGCGTGCTCGTGTTGGGAGAAAAACACCTGTTCTACCTGCAGGAAGGTGGCAAGCTCTGCCGCATGAGAAAGTTGGAGAGCAGCCCTAGCTGCTTCCTACCATATACATCAGGTGTGTAACATTGTACTCACCTTTGGGACATGGCAGCAGAACACCGGACTAATCTTTCAGTTGGAAGCGGATTTCAATAATTAACTCTTGCACTTACATGCAAGGCAAGAAAATTCACCAACCTAATTTGCTCGACCCCTTCAAATGTGGATCATCAATATTGTTGGAACACTGTAACCATAGTATAAAATGCACAAAAGTTTTCCTGAAATGAAAACATGGCAACAAAATGAAGAATGGAATGACCCACAGCATGAGGCCGGTATGAGGACCTGAAAGAATGATATGAAGGAAACCTGTCGTCTGAAGAAAATCAACATCTTATCAGCAATGACATCTGTAGTGATAGGGAAGAACTTTGCAGATATATTGAAAAGGACACGATAATATCACACCAATTGGAAGCTGTCCAAGGTTCAGTGAACATCCTGAGCGTTTGGAGCAAGGATGTGATAAAGAACACCTGGAAATGTTCTCAAGCTTAAATTAGGCATCATCACAACTTGGTAGTCAAAATGTCAACCGAAAAAGATTATGAGGCAGATGTAGTACTTTGGTCCATGGGAGAGCCTTGTTGTTATTCCATTTGATACCTGATGAAGGAGATTATAACCAACGAAAGGAGAGTCCGGTCATTTATCTTAAGGCACCTCGGCAGAAAATGTCTGCCAATGCTCAAGTATATCCATAACAAGTCACATGATTTGTAAACTCGGAATGAGAAGCTTGGTTCATTTTACATATTAGAACCTTGGTTCATTTTATACAATGAAAGTACCAATCCTCAGTTCACATTGGACTACAAAATTTCCCAAACCAGGGAGGGCTCCCAGAACTTTCACTCCCTCCCACACCATCACCCTGCTCTGAAACCCCCACCCCTCCCCACACCCGATCCGCCCCCAAACCTTTCAGACCCCCCCCCACACCACTCAGGCCCCACTCTCCTCGAGCACAACACAAACCCCACATCCCTACCCTCGCACCATGGGTCCTTTCCATCTTCCCGCATTTTCTTCTCTCGATGTCAGCAACTATGCAAACAACTTAATCGGGGACGATTAATGTCCGCACAGATAGCATCCCATGTCCGGTGCAGTCATCGCTCAGACTCAAACCGTCATTTGCGTGTCGTGTGCGAAGTTCCACCGGTGCGAAGAAGTGCGAAGCTATGTGACTAGCATGTCACATAGCTGGCTTAGGAGTTCCACCGGAGCATGGTGGTGCCTGCCTCAGTGACTTGCTTTATACACATCGTTAAAAGCAAATAATGAGAGCATTGTTAAAGTTAAAAGTTAAAAGCAATTCACAGCATTGTGAGATTTCCCGAATTATTCGGACAAAGACCCTTATAATGCGGGGTTTTTTTTCTGTGTGGTCCCTGGTCGAGGTTTTAAGGAGGAAATAGTTGGAAACAGATGGCTGCCTCTATCACTCCCAAAAACTTTAAAAAAAAAACCTGCATGTAGCATTTGAGGCAAAAATATGTTCACTGCCTATGTACAATATAAAATATTGATCGTGGTTATATAGCTCAGATAGATTCAGTTGCTTTTACCACAGAGGCCTGGGGCATGAGGCCTAACCGTTAAAAAGGCCCATGATGCCGATGAGCTCCAACCTTTCGATATTTGATGATCATTTTAACAATCCAATGATCATTTTACATTGAATGGAAAACTTTCATGGAGGGCATGGTAATTGTGAATATCATAGCTCCAAATAAATATTTGGCTTCACATAAAAGACAAAAATGGCGGCTAAATGATGTCTTGAAGAGGCAGAAGAAATATTACACACAAACAGATGGAACGACTGCCATATTATACACTAGCAAATACAACCCGTCGCTTCGCTGACGGGATATTATGGGGTGGGGTGGGGGGGAGAGGGACTGGAGAGAGAGGAGGAGAGGAGGAGGGGGACGGATGTAGGGGAGAGGAGAGGACGAATGTAGGAGAGAGGAGAGGACGAATGTGAGAGAGAGAAGACGAATGTAGGGAGAGAGGAGAGGACGAATGTAGGAGAGAGGAGAGGACGAATGTAGGAGAGAGAGGAGAGAGACGGAGGGAGAGGAGAGGACGGAGGGGAAAGGAGAGGACGGAGGGAGGGGAAAGGAGAGGACGGAGGGAGGGGAGAGGAGGCTAGGAAGGGGGAAAGAGCGAGGAAAGGGGGGGGGGAGAGTGATTCCTCATTAAATGTTGCTATACACTGCAGGAGGGAGGGTGCGAGGAGGCGGTGAGTGAGAGAGAGAAAGAGAGAGAAGGGGGGGGGGGAGAAAAAAAAGATGAAAGGTGAAAGGTGGAGATGGGGTTAGCAAAGAGAATGAATGATATGTTATGGTTAATGACCGAAACAAAAAGAAAACAAAAAACAAACTCATGTCAGAACAGCTGAACACACAACGACACAACAGAGTTTGTAAAGTAATCTGCTGGCTCATCTGCAAAAACTGTGATATCCCAGTTCCGGAGAATTTGTGAGAACATGAACCAAAAGCAATCACAGAAAACATGGAAGTACCTACCGTTCACGTACGACCTCATAATCCCATCGAAAGTGAACATTTAAAACAAAGCATTGCGACCAGATATCTTATTTAGGTACAAAAACGAAAAGAAGGCATTGCTAATTGAGGTGTTATAGCAGTGATTTTGGACTAAATGATGCAGACATCAATTTTCTGTTCTTGCGTATGGCAGCTTTGGCTGCCAGGTAGCTATCATTTCTTGTGGTGTAGCTGTACAGCTGATGCTGTGCCCCTCTAACAGTACACTGGTACTCATTTCACCGACCTCAGAAGGATGACAGGCTGAGTCGACCCCACCTGGTGTTAATTCAGCAGCCAGTGGGGCTCAAACTCAGGACCCTAGGATCCCAAACCAGCCACCCTAACCACGAAGCCAACACCAGTCTTATAGAAATCAAGAAAATGACCAAACACCATGACCTCAAGAATGAAGTGAAAAGATCCTGGAAGCTCAAGAATGCCAAAGTTGTACCAGTGATAGTTGGAGCTACGAGAATGATGACTAATAACCTCGCAGATATACTAAAAACCATCCCTGGAAATATTACTCCAAACGAACTACAGTTGGAAGCTGTCCAGGGCTCAATGACGATCCCAAAGAGAGACCTCGGCACAAAACTTTGAAAACAGAAAACTTCACAGCTTGGTCCATGAACCGTGACCCTTTACAGAAATGAAGATGGATGCTTTGAGCCTGCTCTGTGAGGACTCCATTCCACATTCTGAAACTCACATATGTAGATACCAATGAACGGCACACACACACACACACACACCAAGTTGGGTCTGTCGTTGCCTATCTCCACATGTGGTGGGTGGGTTTCCATGAGGTGAAACAGAGACCTATTGAGGTCTCAAAGTGTGTGTGTTGTGTGTGTGTGTATGTGTGTGTGTATGTGTATGTGTGTGTGTGTGTGTGTGTGTGTGTGTGTGTGGTGTGTGTGTGGTGTGTTGTGTGTGTGTGGTGTGGTGCGTTCATTGGTATCTACATATGTGAGTTCAGAATGTGGAATGGAGTCCTCACAGAGAGCTCAAAGCATCCATTCTTCATTTCTGTAAAGGGTCACGGTTCATGGACCAAGCTGTGAAGTTTTCTGTTTTCAAAGTTTTTGCCGAGGTCTCTCTTTGGGATCGTCATTGAGCCCTGGACAGCTTCCAACTGTAGTCTCGTTTGGAGTAATATTTCCAGGGATGGTTTTTAGTATATCTGCGAGGTTATTTAGTCATCATTCTCGTTAGCTCCAACTATCACTGGTACAACTTTGGCATCTTGAGCTTCCAGGATCTTTTCACTTCATTCTTGAGGTCATGGTGTTTGGTCATTTTCTGATTTCTATAAGCTGGTGTTGGCTTCGTGGTTAGGGTGGCTGGTTTGGATCCTAGGTCCTGAGTTTGAGCCCCACTGGCTGCTGAATTAACACCAGGTGGGGTCGACTCAGCCTGTCATCCTTCTGAGGTCGGTGAAATGAGTACCAGTGTACTGTTAGAGGGGCACAGCATCAGCTGTACAGCTACACCACAAGAAATGATAGCTACCTGGCAGCCAAAGCTGCCATACGCAGAACAGAAAATTGATGTCTGCATCATTTAGTCCAAAATCACTGCTATAACACCTCAATTAGCAATGCCTTCTTTCGTTTTTGTACCTAATAAGATATCTGGTCGCAATGCTTTGTTTTAAATGTTCACTTTCGATGGGATTATGAGGTCGTACGTGAACGGTAGGTACTTCCATGTTTTCTGTGATTGCTTTTGGTTCATGTTCTCACAAATTCTCCGGAACTGGGAATATCACAGTTTTTGCAGATGAGCCAGCAGATTACTTTACAAACTCTGTTGTGTCGTTGTGTGTTCAGCTGTTCTGACATGAGTTTGTTTTTTTGTTTCTTTTGTTCGGTCATTAACCTAACATATCATTCATTCTCTTTGCTAACCCCATCTCCACCTTTCACCTTTCATCTTTTTTTCCTCCCCCCCCCCCCTCTCTCTCTTTCTCTCTCTCACTCACCGCCTCCTCGCACCCCTCCCTCCTGCAGTGTATAGCAACATTTAATGAGGAATCACTCTCCCCCCCCCCTTTCCTCGCTCTTTCCCCCTTCCTAGCCTCCTCTCCCCTCCCTCCGTCCTCTCCTTCCCCTCCTCCGTCCTCTCCTTTCCCCTCCGTCCTCTCTCCTCCCTCCGTCCTCCTCTCTCTCCTACATTCGTCCTCTCCTCTCTCCTACATTCGTCCTCTCCTCTCTCCTACATTCGTCTCCTCTCTCTCCTACATTCGTCCTCTCCTCTCTCCTACATTCGTCCTCTCCTCTCCCTACATCCGTCCTCTCCCCTCCTCCTCTCCTCCTCTCTCTCCAGTCCCTCTCCCCCCCACCCCACCCCATAATATCCCCTCAGCGAAGCGACGGGTTGTATTGCTAGTGTAATAATATGGCAGTCGTTCCAGTCTGTTGTGTGTATATTTCTTCTGCCTCTTCAAGACATCATTTAGCCGCCATTTTGGTCTTTTATGTGAAGCCAAATATTTATTTGGAGCTATGATATTCACAATTACCATGCCCTCCATGAAAGTTTTCCATTCAATGTAAAATGATCATTGGATTGTTAAAATGATCATCAAAATATCGAAAGGTTGGAGCTCATCGGCATCATGGGCCTTTTAACGGTATAGGCCTCATGCCCCAGGCCTCTGTGGTAAAAGCAACTGGAATCTATCTGAGCTATATAACCACGATCAATATTTTAATATATGTACATAGGCAGTGAACATATTTTTGCCTCAAATGCTACATGCAGGTTTTTTTTTTTTAAAGTTTTTGGAGTGATAGAGGCAGCCATCTGTTTCCAACTATTTCCTCCTTAAAACCTCGACCAGGGACCACACCAGAAAAAAAAAACCCCGCATTATAAGGGTCTTGTCCGAATAATTCGGGAAATCTCACAATGCTGTGAATTGCTTTTAACTTTTTAACTTTAACAATGCTCTCATTATTTGCTTTTAACGATGTGATAAAGCAAGTCACTGAGGCAGGCACCACCATGCTCGGTGAACTCCTAAGCCAGCTTATGTGAATCATGCTAGTCACATAGCTTCGCACTTCTTCGCACCGGTGGAACTTCGCACAACGACACGCAAATGACGGTTTGAGCTGAGCGATGACTGCACCGGACATGGGATGCTATCTTGCGGACATTAATCGTCCCCGATTAAGTTGTTTGCATAGTTGCTGACATCGAGAGAAGAAAATGCGGAAGATGGAAAGGACCCATGGTGCGAGGGGGATGTGGGGGTTTGTGTGTGCTCGAGGAGAGTGGGGCCTGAGTGGTGTGGGGGGGGGGGTCTGAAAAGGTTGGGGGCGGATCGGGGTGGGGAGGGGTGGGGGTTTCAGAGCCAGGTTGATGGTGTGGGAGGGAGTTGAAAGTTCTGGGAGCCCTCCCTGGTTTGGAAATTTTGTAGTTCCAATGTGAACTGAGGATTGGTACTTTCATTGTATAAAATGAACCAGAGGTCTAATATGTAAAATGAACCAAGCTTCTCATTCCGAGTTTACAAATCATGTGACTTGTTATGGATATACTTGAGCATTGGCAGACATTTTCTGCCGAGGTGCCTTAAGATAAATGACCGGACTCTCCTTTCGTTGGTTATAATCTCCTTCATCAGGTATCAAATGGAATAACAACAAGGCTCTCCCATGGACCAAAGTACTACATTCGCCTCATAATCTTTTTCGGTTGACATTTTGACTACCAAGTTGTGATGATGCCTAATTTAAGCTTGAGAACATTTCAGGTGTTCTTTATCACATCCTTGCTCCAAACGCTCAGGATGTTCCTGAACCTTGGACAGCTTCCAATTGGTGTGATATTATCGTGTCCTTTTCAATATATCTGCAAAGTTCTTCCCTATCACTACAGATGTCATTGCTGATAAGATGTTGATTTTCTTCAGACGACAGGTTTCCTCATATCATTCTTTCAGGTCCTCATACCGGCCTCATGCTGTGGGTCATTCCATTCTTCATTTTGTTGCCATGTTTTCATTTTCAGGAAAAACTTTTGTGCATTTATACTAGTGGTTACAGGTTCCAACAATATTGATGATCCACATTTGAAGGGTCGAGCAAATTAGGTTGGTGAATTTTCTTGCCTTGCATGTAGTGCAAGAGTTAATTATTGAAATCCGCTTCCAACTGAAAGATTACGTCCGGTGTTCTGCTGCCATGTCCCAAAGGTGAGTACAATGTTACACACCTGATGTATATGGTAGGAAGCAGCTAGGGCTGCTCTCCAACTTTCTCATGCGGCAGAGCTTGCCACCTTCCTGCAGGTAGACAGGTGTTTTTCTCCACACGAGCACGCACGTTGGGCTTGATCAAAGGCCGCGACACGTATATCCAAAGCCTGCTCTCCGATGTTCAGGGTCCACTCAGCCTGTCGTGTGTCATGATTTTGCTTGGTTTCAGAACAATTTCTCACTCATTAAGTTTACACAGTTGAGAATTGGTCAAAAATAATTGAAAATGGTCAGACGAAAGAGTCATGTTTCGAAAATTTAAAAATCGTTTGCGTTTCTTGGACAAGTGTGAGAAATATGTCGTTTATGGAATGCTATAAAATGATCTTTGTAGTTCATAAAAGTGGAAATCTTTATCGCTCTCTCAGGATGAGTACTGTACATAAGGAACTGGACAGTAAAAAGAGCAGTTTACTCACACTCGGTGTTTTCCTTGTTTGGGTATTCCACTGGTGACCTGTTTGCACTAAGGTGTTAGATTCATCGACAGACACTGCAAGTTCCTCGTACCTAGCAAAAAAACAAAGGCAATGATGGAAACGCAAAGGACAATTGCTTCACTCATAGTGACTTCACTTTAATACGATATTCAACATCAGTTACCTTTCTTTGTCAGAGACACTTGCTGTTATACGCTTTTTTTAAAACAAAAATACAAATTTGAGCTCATGGAAGAGGAATATGTGGAATGTACCGAGAGTGCTTTGCAAAAAAACTGTACTTTGCAATCAAGCAATGTACTGAAGAGGAGCCACAGGTGGTCACAACAAGCAACAAGCATGACTGAATGAATAAAGGAGGGGAGGATTATATACGGTACAAAATGAGATTATAACTAAGAAACATTTTCAACTGAGAGTCAGAAACTCCTGGAATCAAACATTCACCGACAAATTAAATCATTGCAGTTAATGCAGACAAGCACATAAAAATAACCAAAAGCAGCTCCATTTACAATCACAAGTTTGAAAATGCTCATGAGAGATATATGGCCACTATTCAGAATGCTTAAGGAATTTCAAAACACAAAAATAAGCTCACCTGTAGCTCTCAACAAAGCGTTGTGGGAGACGGTAATAAAGGAGTCTGTACGTGATTGTAGCAGATGGGGCCTGGAAGTAAGAACTTCGGCAACAACCTGCCAGTAGTAAAGCTCTCTTGCTCAAAAAATGCGAGAAATCATTCCATTGGACTGGACACAAATAAAGTTCCTTTCCTGCAGGTAAGCCATTCATGAGGAAGTTGTTGTGCTGTATCACAGTATCCCACAACATAATGGCACTATTATCATTAATCAATTCTTAAGATCAATCCATGTATTCAAAAGGAGGATGAAGGTTCATTGTTGCATCTGTGTGTATGTATATGTATATGTATGTGGTAGTCGATCTAGTCGAAAAAAAAACAAACTTTTTTTTTGAGATTTGTTCTACCCTTATTATCAGTATTTAAAATGGCGATTTCAGTTAATACAATGGCGATTTCGAATGAAACTTGTTGGTAGTTCATACCATAGACCTAGTTGTGTGCAAATGAGAAACCGTTGCTATGGACACCACCTTGCCTAGCAACGGGACTTTGAAATTTTTAGAAAATCATAAAAATTTTATTTTTCGAAACATAAATCGGGCCACGAGCGACTGTGGGCAGTACATTCAGCCATATTGTCAAAAATTTCCAGCCGGATCCTATGAAAACTGTCGGAGAAATAGACTTTGAATGAACCGTGGTCGAAAACAATAAAAAAACGAAGTTCGTTATATCTCAGAGACTATGATCAGATATACATGAAACTGGTATGTGTAGGTTCATGGTATGCTCCTAGTTATGTGTGAGAAAGAACCGTTGCTATGGACCTCTCCGTTGCCTAGCAACGGCCGAAAAGACTTCTAAATGTGGGGTACTTTAACGAAAAACAATTGCAGCATTAACCCTTGAAGCTGAATCATGAATTTCTTGTGCTTAATACTCAGGTCATTCCCCATCGAACGGGCCCATCAACGTCAGTTCTATGGTAGTCGACTACCCATGTCCGCCTACCGCTTGTATGTTTTGTGTGTATAATACATATATTTATTTATTGATCTGCTTTGACGTTTGCACATGGTACATGCTTGGGGGCATCATTGGTATGCATTGCTGTCTACACTTATCGCTGATAACTCACCAATAAGTGATGAAACCGGTCGCGTAGCTGAGGGGGTGTATAGCATTGGGATTCTCCTGTGTGTACTATGTGCAAACGTCTTTATAGTTGTTGAGGAACTCTGGAAGAGGGTTCGAAACAGCGTAGCACTTACTTTGAGTAAGTATTCTTGGTTGCTTTATGCAGCTTATCAGCTGAGGAGTGTGGGAAGTCAGTCAATTTATATAATCCTAGCCACCTGGGCGTAATTGATAAGGTGAGGTTGATTGGCTATTCCCTCCATTCACAGGTGAGAGATGTGGGTGGGTCTTTATTTATTTATATATATATATATTTATTTTTTTATACAAGAAGGGAAGGTGAAGCATGTACAACAAAATGTAAACTAGATCTACTCTGCTGATTTGAGCAATAAGCAAGAGCAGACCTGGTCTCAGGCAACGTTTCACAGCAGGCTTCCAACAGGCTAAGAGACCCTGAGCCTCAGCACGTGTCAGTTTTTTATTTTGATTTGACTGCTCTCATTCTGGTCATGTGCTGGCGCTGCTCACGATCAAATGGAGGAGTGCTTTTTAAAAATTATATTTGGCAAACCACAAAGCAAAATAAATGTTAAATCACATCATGGATGGGCTGCTCTGCTCTTTTTTTTTTTTTACTTGCACGTGAACTGGTATTGTATGTGTGTGGGTGAACATGTGTGCGCTTTTCTTGTGTTTCCAGGGCATGAACATGGCTGCTTTCATGTCCGGTGTTGGACGTGATGAGGTGTGGTGTGTTATTGTTGGGCGTTCGCCTTGGGTGTTGTACACACGTGCATGTGGTGTTTGGGATTGAGTGTTGTTTTTTACACACCTTATCCAGCTGTTTGCAACATCCAGTTTTTGCCATTTGTATCAGATGCAAAACTCTGATATGAAAAGTCTCTATATATATACATATGTACATATGTATATTGTTAATATGTATATGTATATGTATAGTATATGTTCACCACCATCTCCAGTCACCCCCCATGCCATACACATGTTCCTTTGCACCCTCATGAGCCCTCCTCAAGCCCAGCTGTTTCTGTTTCAGGTTATTTTTCCAGGTTACCCCCCCCCCTCCCTCCCCACATTTCCATAGCTCTTTTTGTTTTGTTATATGCTAGTTCGTATGTGCTCTAGCTTCTCCAAGAACCTAACACTCTGTACAGAAAAAGGGGAAAAGCTAATAGAGGGATTAAGCAAAACCATTTCTGTTAAAACATGGGTGAAATATGTAGTTCAAATAAGCTTTTGTACGCGTGGGTCGTTGAATTTTTATCAAGCCATCAACTTACATGCTCATTTCATTTCGATACGGTTGAAGTGCCAAATCAGTTAAGAAGAAAAATAAAGTCCGGAGGGTGGTCATAGTGTCAATAAACATTAAAAGATGCATTTTAAACAAAGAAAGATTTGTAGCTCATATCAAACAACAGTGTAAACTGCAAGATGTCATGGAGTGTTTGAAAACACTGCCAAGAGTACAAACATGCAGCAGGTGGAAACCAAGTTGGGGCCTTGTAAGAGCGCTTGCAAGCTAATCCAAACTCCAATCAAGATTAGGCAGTTTGGTCACGACATGACAAATTGGCCCTGTTTTCCAAAATGGCATTAAAAAGAGTGATATCCCCACCTAATATCCACATTTGTCATAATAACTATATTTGCCATGGTATTACTAAGCTGCCTGCATAATTTCACTACAATTTAAGTGACAAATGTTGTCCAAGAAATTTCATTATTCATTGTTCATGGGAAACCCAATCATAGATTGGGCAAAAGATTGCTTTATACACGAGAATACCTGGAAATTTATGGAGATAGAGGGGTATAGGGATGTTGATATGACTTTTAGGTAGTTTGAAGCATTGATGGGTGATTGTGTGCATGTGATGGAGTACTGTTGGTGGGAGTCTTGTCAAGGGGTGTTGTGTGGTTGATTTGTATGTTTTAACCCAGCCCATGCCCCCTCCCTTAAGGGGGGAAGAAAAAGAAAAAAAATGCTCACTTAAAAGAGCATAGACCGATTCACATCTCTCACACTTCCTCTTGCATCGCACTGCACCATATTTTTGCACCTCCCCCTCACGCACCGTAGACACCCCAGTTTTTTTTCCCTCCTCCCCATCCTAAGCGATTGGGTTGCATAGGTCTATCGATCGTGCCAGGTACGAAAGTCGTTACACCTCAAATGCTCTCCCTTCCTGGCCTATCTCTAATTTCCTAAGGTATGTGTCCGATTGGCACCTGTAACGTGTGTAACATAACATAAGATTGTAGAAGTTTATCTCGTGTTAACTCTCTCTGTGTCTCTCTTTTTGTAAATAAATAATTGCATTTCTTTTGCCGCACCCACAATTCCTTGCTGTCCCCTGGTTGTACATATGTGTGACTAAAACCCTTTACTGTGCCATATGAGTTTCCTTGCCCTGTCTTGTAATAAATGCTTTTGTATAAAATGAACCCAGCCCGTTTCATATTTCTCTCATTGGTCGAGCATGGTTGCAACTATTAGCTTAGCCGGAAGTTCTGCTCCACCAAATTTGCTCTGTTAGTCAGCACACACTCACTGCATCACTCGGCAGTAATCGAGTGTGCGCCGCAGGGCACAAGATTGGCCCAATTGACTCAGCCGTCCACAGGTAAGGTGTCAGCAAAGTAGTGTAATCCTGCTCAGATGGCAGTGCCATTCGGCGTTCGTGTTTGCTTAAGCATGAGTCACATTTGCTCTACGGCTAGGATACGGCGGCCTGTACCCCCCCCCCCCTGAATTGACAGAAAACGTTGCGGCGGCCGCAGAGTTTCTGAGGTGGCCTCAGGGTGGCCCTACGCCATATGGCATCTTTTACAGGCCGTAGGGTCTCCGTGGAATAAAGCATGGAGTTATAACTTTTTCATTTCTAGGTTTGCCGTAGCAATTCAACAAGCGTAGCCATGACGTAGATGTGTTCCACATCGACCGTACGTAGGACGTACGCGTGGGCTTGCGTTATTCGTGCGTTTTCCGTAGGCTCTTATCAATGAAAAATGAATTTTTGCCAACCCCCAAAAAATATACGCGGCCGCACTATTTCCACGTTCGCCTGTAGGGCCCCCCTGCGGTCGCCTTGCGGCACCTTGAGGCTACCTTGTGTCTGCCTTGAAAATTCTATGGCCGCCGCAGGGACGCCCTAAGGTCACCGTGCGACATCAAATCAAAGACCGTACGGCACCCCCACGTTTTCGGTCTCCACAATTTCTATAATCCCTGTGCGGCTACCCAAAAATAAAAACATATGTGACTGCTACATTGGTGTGACCGGGAAATACTGCGGCCGCCCTATAATTGCTAGTGGCCGTAGATTTTTTGACCCTATAGCCGCCGAGCCAAATGTGACTGAAGCATTAGCAACATGCCGGTACGTAGAGTTATCTGTGCTCAGCAGCCTCAGGTTCGAAAGGGACCTGAGTGCTTACCCTTGTGGTGAGCCCCAAATCCCGAGTCTGCAACAATATGTAGATGTCCTATCGAATACAGTGACACTCAAACAGATTGGAATCTCTTAGAAACTCCATATGCAAAGTGCGGACATGAGAGATGCTGCCCCTGAAAGAACATCAACAAATAAGCAAAACAAAACCTTGACGACTTTACTATTTGGACTATAATGAAAACTAGAGAACATCCATAGAGATGGATTGGAATTTTCTGTGATGTTTCCCATCAATCACATTTCTGTAATGCTAATATAGCATTTTGAGTGCAAGAAAACAAATGACTACAAACTTCACGAACGTATCAGTGGCCTGGGAGTTAGCATGAGACGAAGGAAAGTGAGTGATGTTGGTCAAATGGATTGCATTCTGAGTGTGCAAAAGAATGAGCTACATCGAGTCTGATGGATGGAAGGACAAGGAAAGCACTGGCCGTAGAATGATAAAGATTTTGGAAACGTCTGATTTTTATCCAAAAACAAATTAATTCTGATTGGCTCAAATAATTCTTCTTCTAACTTACTCTTCTTCCTTTTTCTGTGCAGCTAGTGCTGCTGATGCAGTGGCCCCGATAGATTAGAGCAGGAGTTTGGAAAGGGTGCGATCGCCTACATTCACGAAGCGACATTGTGGGATCTTTAACACCCATCAATTAATGCTGGCAGAGGGGACACCTGGATTCACGCCCATCTGAGGTACGGCACGCCCACTGATGCCTCACTCTGCACGTAAAACATTGTGATGACAGTTTATAGCTGGCTGAGATTCAAACCCAGGGGATCTCTTTGGGAGGTCTGCACACCTCTTTTCCTCTACATTATTCGCTAGCCCGGCTCAAAAGAAAAAAACAAATTGTCCAAACCCGAGGCATAATTAAGTTTACGTTGTGTTGTTGTTGTTGTTGTTGTTGTTGTTGTTGTCTTAGACATATCTAAGACTCAGGAAGGAGCTTGCATGTAAATCACATGTAGGACACTGCGTGATGTCAGTGCATTTGTATGTGGATCACAAGGATGTACATTGTACTACTGTACAGAATGGCCAAAAGTCCCAATGCACACAGTTGATTTTCTGTATGCTTCCCTCCATTCTCCGCTCAAAATTTGAATTTTCTCTCCACGCCTTCTGGACATCTTCTTCCATGTTGAGGGTT
>CM068959.1:63597669-63630173 GCA_035128595.1 Eptatretus atami | reverse complement strand
GTGTTGTTGTGAGCAGAGATAAGTTGTATTCAATTAAATCCAAACATACAGGAAAATATTAATTTTTTCAATTGGACAAACCAAACTTAAACCTGGTGGTGTTTCGGTCCAACGCTGCTTGATCGCCACTGAATTTTCTTTCTGTTAGAAATATGCTGCAATATCTTTGTGGTTTAAGAAATATGATGATTTCGAATTTGACACTGATAAATACCATCCATCTATCGATACTAATAAGTGTGTCTGGTGTTGTGTCATGATGTGTCTGTTTCTCCTCCATTAACTCCAAAACCAATGAAAGCAAAGCAGCTGGAAACTTTTGCAAGCATACTAAGAAAACTCCAAGGAAGTGTCATGACTGAAAATGGGTTTGTTGTAATTAAAATACTCCTTTTGAAGATAATAGGCAGCCTTTATTTGAAGTTATTCCATTTATCAGGGCCACATCCCTCGGTCACGCTCTCTATGGGGTATCCTGGGTTAAAACTCGCTGGGTAGGAAGCGGCCATGTCGTTTTTTGTCATGGCTCAAACCATCTTTGACTTGGATTCAGCCACAGATTTTCTTAACATAAAGTTTGTTTTTCTTTCACTTTCCTCACTCAATGTTAGGGCCCTGTCAACACCTTGAGTTTTAGCCAGCGTTATGCAACGTATCAAAAATGTATGTTAAAATGCTGACGTTACGCTGAACTATTGCATGTTTTTTTCAGTTTGTGGGCGTATTCATAACGAGTTGGACGTATGCATTAACGTCAATTAGTAACGGTACACAGAAGCGTTTCGATACTATAGATAACTGGTATACCAACGAATTGCTCCCGTAGCGTGTTTCGGCGTTCACAACTTATGCCCAACGATAGTCGAACTTTGCATAGCGCGGCAGCGTATCGCCGACATCACGTGGCGTTAGCCTATTAATAGGCCGCTCAACGATTTAAAGGCCCTGTCACACCTTGACGATTTAGCCAGCGTATGCCACGTATGAAAATTTGTCTAAACGCTGCACACGGTCAAATACGTTCATGGGTAAGTTTGTATACGTTAAGAGCACGCTTGAAGCACGCTGAAGCACGCTGGCATACGTCTGTGGCAGCGCAATTTAATGCTCAATTCAGTTCCGAGACTCACACGTCGATGCATGTAGGCAGTGACGTTTTCAACTGAACCATTGTAGATCAAGTCGGAAATCGATAGCTATCCGAATTATATAACCATGCCAGGGTATACTCTTCCACTTCCCGCTACCCTGCCATAATTGCTAGCCCCGTTATGCTCGTTTGCCACTGTGCGAACCGTTCTACCTCTCTAATTACCCCCTTCATAGCTCGACCGCTTCGCTCGTATTTTTGCTCCCGACTTATTTACGTTTTACTGCTTTGACTATGAGTAACGTATCTCCAACGACATATTTGACGTATGTAACGTATTGACGTCTTCCGGTACGACCACAGAACTTACGAACGTGTTCTAACTTACAGCTAGCGTATAATGGCGTAATTGGCAGCGTTTAGGGGAATTGGTATATAAAAATGCGGGTTCACACAGGAGGAACCCTCAGTGTTCCAGACTCCATGGTTTTTTTTTTTTCTTCGCATGACGGTGATGTGACACTTCGATTTCTAGTGCGTTATAATAGTATATAATGTAAAAGGCTGCCGCCTCAACGATTATAATCATACGCACTAGAAATCAATAGTGTCAAACATCAATCACCGTCATGCCGAAGAAATAAAAAGAAAAAAAAAAACCTATGGAGTCTGAACACTGACGGGTTCCTCCTGTGTGAACCCCATTTTTAATACCAATTCCCCTAAACGCTGCCAATACGCCATGTATATGTAGCTGAAGTTAGAAACAACGGTTCATAAGTTCTGTGGTCGCCGGAAGACGTTCAAATACGTCAACATGCGTTGGAGATACGTACTCATAGGTTCAAAGCCGTTACTCATAGGTTAGAAATAAGTTCTCGGATATGCTAAACATTGACCTCGGACGTGTTCTCGACTTATGAGTAACTTACAAGTATACGCGTTGTCGACGTTGTGTCAACGATCGCATAACGTGCCTACAACTTATGGCCTAGCGTATGCGGAAACTGTCAGTCATACCTGCGCATACGTTGAAAAATTTTGAGCATGCTTAAAATTGTCGACGAGCTCGGCGTACTACGACGTATCCAGCTGCTTCGCGTGCTCTTACAATATACAAAACTTACCCATAACGTTATTCGACGTGTGCCAGCGTTTTAAACAAATTTTTCATACGTCGGCATACGCTGGCTAAATCGTCAAGGTGTGACAGGGCCTTATCAAATGCCTGTTCATCATATCTATGAATCGCTGGATACAATGACATGTTATTTAAAACACCCGGAGACTTCAGTGTTCGTTGTTTTATTTCATTTCTGCACATGCGATCACCATGAGAATCTCTTCAACAAAGATGAATTACAAATTTAAGCTCCAGAATCGAACTTACAAGCAGTTCGAACTACTAGAAAAGTGTTCATTTGTCCAATTCAGACAGATTTGACATTTCGGGCGTCTCCGGAAGGTTATATTAATATGACGGTTCGGTGATTGCTATTCACAAGCAAGCCCGTTTCTTATCAACTGTTTCGTTGGAGTGCTTAAGTCACTTGGTGAGAGCTCTACAATATTCGCACTGTCAATGGATCCTGTACATCGATAGACTTGAACAAAGTTCAGGAAACTGTGTCGGGATTCGAATCCCGACATGCTATCACGCTCAAATTTAACAAGCTGGCAGTTTATCATACTGCAGTTAACAGTATCAAATTTGGAGATCTAGCTTTAATAATCCCGAGTTATGAAATTGCTTTTGTTGAAATGAACTGAGGATCGACTTGAACAAAGTTCAAAACAAAGTTCATGCGTCTTTTGCCAAGTGTTGTTCTTGCGGTGCAACTGGCAGTGGCTGGCTTGCTGAAAATGTGAAATTTTATTTTCCAACGTTCCCCTTTTTTGTGTGATCTGCCATTATATGAACCCATCACTTCAGCATAGATTAATACAAATAAAAACTTAAACGTTTGGTATATAAAAGTTACTTCAACCGTTTTCCTTGGTAAAGCCGCTGTCGCGCGGTTTAAAGTATCAATGGTAATACCGCAGTTTCATACCGGAGGTGGAAGGCAAAATAAATTATTTTATCACAATGAATAAAAAATGTTTTCGTTATGACATTATAAATGCCATATCACGGCGGAAGCGAGAGGTACGCGATGCTTGCTCTGTACAGCCTGAATTTGAATCCCGACCAGCTTAAACTGTCATCCCGGTGTTTCACAGGCAGGATGATTCATCAATGTGTGTCATCTCTCGGAAGATGATAACTGGTGAAACTGGGAGTCACATCTGCCGGAATCCACCCTCTCCCCCTACCCCTCTCCCTCCCTTACCCCTCTCCCTCCCTTACCCCTCTCCCTCCCTTTACCCTCTCCCTCTCTCACCCTCTGCCTCCTCACCCCTCTGCCTCCCTCAACCATGCCTCTCTCACTCCTAACCCACCTCTCTCTCTCTCTCCCTCCACACTACCCTCTCTTTCCCACCCCTCTCTCTCTTTCCAACCCCAATGTCTTCCTCTCTCTCTGACCCCTCCCCTCTCCTCCCACTTTTCCCTCTCCCTCCTTCTATCTCTCTCCTACCTCCCCCTACTCCCCAACCTTCTATCTCTGTTGAGGGGGACTAGCATGTTACGAATCAGAATTCTGAGTAAGCCGACGGTGGTGTGCAAAGGTCGCTGCATGTACGAGCATGCATGCATGCATGCCAGGAAGATAGCATGGGTTTTACATGCTCACGCCCAAAAGTATCCCTGTGTTTGTGCAGTTGTCGTGTGTGGTTTTAATGCTCACGCCAAAAAGTATCCATGTGTTTGTGCATATGTGTGTGCGCTTTTATATGCTCAGCCAAAAGTATCCGTGTGTTTGTGTGTGTGTTGTGTTTTTTGTTGTGTGTTGTGTGTGTGTGTGTGGTGTGGTGTGCAAGTTGTCGTCTTGCCTATCTCCACATGTGGTGGGTGGGTTCATGAGGTGAAACAGAGACCTATGAGGTCTCAAAGTGTGTGTGTTGTGTGTGTGTGTGTGTGTGTGTGTATGTGTATGTGTGTGTGTGTGTGTGTGTGTGTGTGTGTGTGTGGTGTGTTGTGTGTGTGTGTGTCACACACACACACACACACACACACACAAACACACGGATACTTTTGGGCGTGAGCATATAAAACGCACACACACATATGCACAAACACATGGATACTTTTTGGCGTGAGCATATAAAACCCACACACACACATGCACAAACACACGGATACTTTTGGGCGTGAGCATGTAAAACCCATGCTATCTTCCTGGCATGCATGCATGCATGCTCGTACATGCAGCGACCTTTGCACACCACCGGTCGGCTTACTCAGAATCTGATTCGTACATGCTAGTCCCCTCAACAGAGATAGAAGGTTGGGGAGTAGGGGGAGGGGTAGGAGAGAGATAGAAGGAGGGAAGAGGAAAAGTGGGGAGGAGAGGGGAGGGGTCAGAGAGAGAGGAAGACATTGGGGTTGGAAAGAGAGAGAGGGGTGGGAAAGAGAGGGTAGTGTTGGGAGGGAGAGAGAGAGAGAGGTGGGTTAGTAGTGAGAGAGGCAGTGGGTTTGAGGTAGGCAGAGGGGTGAGGGAGGCAGAGGGGTGAGAGAGGGAGGGGTAAGGGAGGGAGAGGGGTAAGGGAGAGGGGAAGGGTAAGGGAGGGAGAGGGTAAGGGAGGGAGAGGGGTGAGGGATTCCGGCAGATGTGACTCCAGTTTATCATCCATGCGAGAGATGACACACACATTGATGAATCATCCTGCTGTGAAACACCGGGATGACAGTTTATAGCTGGGTCGGGATTCAAATTCAGGCTGTACAGAGCAAGCATGCGTACCTCTCGGCTTTCCTGCCGTGATATGGCAATTTATTATGTCATAACGAAAAACATTTTTTATTCATTGTGATAAAATAATTTATTTTGCCTTCCCACCTCCGGTATGAAACTGCGGTATTACCATTGATACTTAAACGCGCGCCAAGCGGCTTTACCAAGGAAAACGGTTGAAGTAACTTTTATATACCAAACGTTTAAGTTTTTATTTGTATTAATCTATGCTGAAGTGATGGGTCATATAATGGCAGATCACACAAAAAGGGGAAACGTTGTGGAAAATAAAATTTCACATTTTCAGCAAGCCAGCCACTGCCAGTTGCACCGCAGAACAACACTTGGCAAAGAACGCATGAACTTTGTTTTGAACTTTGTTCAAGTCGATCCTCAGTTCATTTCAACAAAAGCAATTTCCATAACTCGGGAATTATTAAAGCTAGGATCTCCAAATTTGATACTGTTAACTGCATATGAACAAATGCCAGCTGTTAAAATTGAGCGTAGATAGCATGTCGGATTCGAATCCCGACACAGTTTCCTGAACTTTGTTCAAGTCTATCGATGTACAGGATCCATTGACAGTGCGGAATATGTAGAGCTCTCACCAAGTACTTAAGCACTCCAACGAAACATTATAAAAACGGCTTGCTTATGTGAATAGCAATCACCGAACCATATTTTAATATACACCTTCCGGAGACGCCCGAAATGTCAAATCTGTCTGAATTGGACAAATGAACACTTTTCTAGTAGTCGGAACTGCTTGTTAAGTTCGATTCTGGAGCTTAAATTTGTAATTCATCTTTGTTGAAGAGATTCTCATGTGATCGCATGTGCAGAAAATGAAATAAAACAACGAACACTGATGTCTCCGGGTGTTTATAAGCATTGCATTGTATCCAGCGATCATAGCTATGATGAACAGCATTTGATAAAGGCCCTGTCACACCTTGACGATTTAGCCAGCGTATGCCGACGTATGAAAAATTTTGTTAAAACGCTGGCACACGTCGAATACGTTATGGGTAAGTTTTGTATATGTTTAAGAGCACGCTGAAGCACGCTGGCATACGTCGTAGTACGCCGAGCTCGTCGACAAATTTTAAGCATGCTCAAAAATTTTCGACGTATGCCAGCGTATGACTGACACGTTCCGCATACGCTGGCCATAAGTTGTAGGCACGTTATGCGATCGTGTTACACACGTCGACACACGTTACTTGTAATTACTCATAAGTCGAAACACGTCGAGGTAATGTTTAGCATACCGAAACTTATTTCTAACCTATGAGTAACTGCTTTAACCTATGAGTAACGTACTCCAACGCATGTTGATCGTATTTGACGTCTTCCGGCGACCACAGAACTTACTGAACTGTGTTTCTAACTTACAGCTACCATATAATGGCGTATTGGCAGCGTTTAGGGGAATTGGTATATATAAAATGGTTCACACAGGAGGAACCCGTCAGTGTTCCAGACTCCATGGTTTTTTTTTTTCTTTTTATTCTTCGGCATGACGGTGATTGATGTTGACACTTTGATTTCTAGTGCGTTATTTGATTTAAATCTTGAGCGGCAGCCTTTTAATTTATTTATATTATAACCGCACTGAAATCGAAGTGTCTCACATCACGTCATCGAAGAAAAAAAAAAAACCATGAGTCTGGAACACTGACGGTTCCTCCTGTGAACCCATTTTTATATACCAATTCCCTAAACGCTGCCAATACGCCATTATACCGTAGCTGTAAGTTAGAAACACGTTCAGTAAGTTCTGTTCGTCCGGAAGACGTCAAATACGTCTACATACGTCAATATGCGTTGGAGATACGTTACTCATAGTTCAAAGCACGTTACTCATAGGTTAGAAATAAGTTTTGGTACGCTAAACATTACCTCGACGTGGTCGACTATGAGTAACTACAAGTAACGTGTGTCGACGTGTGTCAACGATCGCATAACGTGCCTACAACTTATGCCAGTGTATGCGGAACGTGTGAGTCATACGCTGCATACGTTGAAAAATTTTGAGCATGCTAAAATTTGTCGACGAGCTCGGCCTACTACGACGTATGCCAGCGTGCTTCAGCGTTCTTCAGCGTCTCTTAACGTATACAAAACTTACCCATAACGTATTTGACGTGTGCCAGCGTTTTAGACAAATTTTCATACTCGGCATACGCTGGCTAAATCGTCAAGGTGACAGGCCTTTAAATCGTTGAGCGGCAGCCTATTAATAGGCTACGCCACGTACGTCGGCATACGCTGCCGCGCTATGCATAAGTTAGACTATTTGTTGGCATAAGTTGTGAACGCCGACAACACGCTAAGCATTCGTTGGTATAAGTTATCTATAAGTTATCAACGTTCTGTGTACGTTACTAATACGTTATGCATACGTCCAACTCGTTATGAATACGCCCAAAACTGAAAAAAAAACATCAATAGTTCAGCGTACGCCAGCATTTTACATACATTTTATACGTTGCCATACGCTGGCTAAAACGTCAAGGTGTGACAGGCCCTAACATGAGTGAGGAAAGTGAAAAAAAACAAAACTTTATCGTTAAGAAATCATTGTGGCTTGATCCAAGTCAAAGTAGGTTGAGCAGGACAAAAAAAAAACATGGCGGCTTCCTACCCCAGCGAGTTAACCCCCGATACCCCCATAGAGAGCGGGTGACCGAGGATGTGCCTGATAATGGATATAATTAAATAAGGCTGCTAATTATCTTCAAAAGGAGTATTTTAATTAACCAAACACCCAATTTTCAGTCATACACTTCCTTGGAGTTTCTTTAGTATGCTTGCAAAGTTTCAGGCTGCTTGGTTTCATGGTTTTGAGTTATGGAGAGAAAAAACACACACACGACATACACTATCGATAGATGATTTATTATCATTATATTCAATATTCAATTATTTTCTAACAAAGATATTTCAGCATATTTCTTAACAAGAAAAAATCTCGATCAAAGCACGGTTTGACCAAACACCACCCAGGTTTAAGTTTGTTTTGTCCAATTGAAAAAATTATAATTTTTTCTTTAGTTTGGATTAATTTGATACAACTTTCACTTGTAATTTTCTCTCCTAGTAGCGTTTTTCTGTTTAGGGTGGGACAGACAAACAGACAGTCAGACAGCATTAGCTTTAGCCTATTATGTATTACCGTATAGACTATTTGCCTTCCCGTGCAGCGGAAGATGAGGTTTTGCAATCACGTGTGTGCGTGGCGTGCGTCTGCGTTGTGCCTCGCGGCCGTAACTTTTTAACCATTTGAGCTTTGTCATTAAATTTTCAACAGGGCTTTATTATGAGACTATTAAACAATTTAATAATTTTAAAATAATTTCATTATTATCATTATTATTATTATTGTTATTCTTCGACCTTTTTTTGCTCAATTTTGAACATTTTTTTCTCAGCAACCATTGTCGATAACCACATTCAGCGAAGAGCACCGTCACTCCATGGAGAATATTTTAATTATAATTGTGACGTCATAGGTCACGTGGTATGGCTGCCACCTTGGATTAAACACAAAAAATTGAAACATTATATCTTTGAAACAGCTGATCGGAAAAATTTGAAATTTGGCACATCTCATTCTACTCATCGGTGAAGTGTTAGACCAGCCATAAATGTTTTAATCTAAATCTTTGTTTACCATTGAGATTCAGTGTGCATGTCCAGGCCGTAACATTTTTATCAATTGAGCTTTTGTCATCAAATCTTCAAAAAACCTTTGTTATGAGATTGTTTAATAAACAAATGAATAAAATGTACAATTTTTTTTAACTGTCGTTTAGGTCAAGTTTAGTTCAAGTACAAAGCGGACGTGGAAAGGCTTTGCATTTTCTGATGCTTTCTAGTTATTATTTGTTTTTGCACCATGGGCTGACAGGATGGTCCAGAGGTACACACACTTAAGGTGATTTGCCTGGTTTTGAATCCCGTCTCAGCTATAAACTGTCATCACGGTGTTTCACAGGCAAGGTGATTCATCAATATGTGTGCCATCCCTCGGATGGACGTTAAACTGGACGTCCCGTTTGCCAGCTTTAGTCGTTAGACCTTAAATATCCCACAGTGCCCTTCACAAAGAGTAGGCGAGCTATCGCCGGCATCCTGAACAAATTCAAAATTCCTGCCATAACTACTGCTGGGAAAGCAATGGCAAACCATCCAGTATAACTCTTGTCACGAAACTGCTTCGGCAGCACCAACGCTCTGTCACAGAGTATGGTACATAGGAATCAGAATTATGCACCATGCACTGTATACTGAAGGCCAGTTCTGCTGAATAAGTTTATTGGTGAGGGTCACAATCCTGGATGGGTCATCAATCCCGACGCAACATTTTCATAGAACGATTTAAGTATCTTTCTCCCTTTTTCATTATTCCCACCGACATGCCTGAATATCGTCTGAACCCCGATTCTACATTTCATTGGGTTTGTTTATGCCTTTCAAATCCGCAATCACCAAATTTTATTGATGTAACAATTCATGTTTGACAGGGACTTAGTCATGGAATCGGTCTGCCGGCTACATCACAACTGCACTCCTGATAAATCTTCGCTATCAATAGTACAATAAGAACTCCGTTTGACTTTTATTTTTTCTATTGGACAGTGCAGGAAGGTACTGTGCAGATTCTGGTTGGCACCCATGACAAATCCTTGCTGGTCTTTTGCGATGACCAGCTCCAATGGGTGGCACGGCTATCCCACGTTCCCATTTCTGTGTGCATCGGCACATTCCGGTACGTTTTAAGGGTCAGAACATTTCTCTGTATAGTGCAAGTAAAACCAGACTCTTACCCTTACACTATCCTCCTATACAAAACATCTGTAATAATGGTTAGTTGAATCAAATTACCTCTTCTTAACGACTTTGCAGAACATGCCTTCAATCCATTTTACATTTGGTGAAACCACTTTTTACAAGCTTTCTTTCACAATTTCAATCCCATTTACTCGTTTCCGATTGATTTCATTTTCTGCACTGGTTTCTGAAAGGGCTTGCATGCCTTTCAGTGACATTTTGCTGTCGTCACAGAGACCTCCGAGGCATCGTGGTAACGATCAGTGACGAGGGACACCTGCAGTGTTCCTACCTTGGTACGAACCCGGACTCCTTCAGGGCTCCACGGACGGAGAACCGTGACGTGAACTTCGCGGAAATGGAGGCCGAGTTAAAAGAGCTACACAGAGTCATCAAGGCCTCGACAAATACAAAAGGTTCGCTGCGGAACAACGTCTCAATTGAACAGCGGGTTTCGGTTTATGGAACTGGAACTCATTATTTCACGTTCGAATATAATCCTGTTTGCATAATAGTGCTTTTAATGTGCGTGAGGCCAGATAATTCATGAGCGAATTAGTGTCGGTAAAAGCCAAAGATTTTTTTTTCCAACATTTTACCTTTTGTTTTTGCTTCCCAACTGACGTGAAGCTTGCCGTGGGGGACGGTTCTATTGGCCCTGGATTCTGACCTATTTTAGGTGATCCCAAAACAAAACGGTGCTTGTTGATGTTCTTAGAGAACAGAATCAGTCCCGGAAATGGAGGACAAAGCGGCTCTTTCAGCCGTCTGCTTTAGGCTTCAGGAGGGGAGTGAGATGAAGGGAATGGCACAATATAGTGCAAAATGGCAAATGCTGAATGGAAACGGCACTCGTGTAGCTCAAGCATAAGGTAAGCATCAGGTAATGACGGTAGATCATTTCATTACGACCAACACAAGGTAGAAAAGTGAGATTGGTGCATAACTACGGAGACGATAACTGCTATTGTTGAGAACCGGGGAGAAGAAATGTGCATTGTAAACTATTTTAATACTCGATTTTATTTTCACCCAAGGAAACCTACACATTTATTATGCCCCATCGACATTTTACTCATGCATTTACACAACAAAGTTTGTTATAAATACAACTCATCTCATTTCATCACAATCACGCGCCATGCTCTATATACTGAGCTTCAGTTCTGTCGTTGCAGTTTCTTCAGCACCAGTTACATTCCTGGACAGGTTACCCACTGCAATGCCGGACACTCAACTTAGAGAGAAGGAATTTGGAATTTGATCAGGGTGCCAGAGATAGCTCGCCAACTCTTCGTGAAGGGCACCGTGGGATCTTTAACGTCCACCAACTAATGCCGGCAGATGGAACGCCCAACGACCATCCGAAGGACGGCACATGCATTGATACCTCGCCGTGCCTGTGAAGCACCAGGATGACCATTTATAGGTGGGTCAATATTTTAACCCAGGGTAGACAACCCAGAGGTGCAGGGAAATACCTATAGACCATCCTGCCGGCATTTTGATGTAAATTCCTTTTGTAAATTGAGAAATGTAAAACACGGTGGCATTGGCCACTGGTGAGGTGGAGAAGTTGGAGATGTATTTTATTCATGAAAGCAAATAATTCATCTTGTGACACCTTGGTAATGTATGTGATTAATTTATCATTTTGATAATGCCAGTGAAAGCCTGGTGTTGGCTCAGTGGTTAGGGTGGCTGGCTTGGGATCTTAGGATCCTGAGTTCGAGCCCCGTTAGCTGCTGAATTAACACTAGGTGGGGATTACTCAGCCTGTCATCCTTTCGAGGTTGGAGAAATTAGTATCAGTATACTGGTAGTGGGGCACAGCATCAGTGGCACAGCCGTGCTTCCAAGAAATGATAGCTACTAAGCTGCCACACCACAGGCAGCCAAGCTACCATTCGCATGAACAGAATGCCATTGAAAATGGCTGATGGCTACTGTTTCCATTATGACACCCATGAGTGGAATTTCATCACGATGATGATTTATTTTTAACTAGCAAATATAACCCGTCGTTTCGCCAATGGGAATATTAAGTGAGGGGGTGTAGGGGGGTGGAGGTGAAAGGGACAGGGAGGGAGAGAGGAGGGGAGCAAGGAGGAGTGGGGGATTGAGAAGGGGGCGAGAAGTGGGGAGCTAGGAAGTGGGGGGGGGAGTGAGGCCTCACCACACATCGCTATACAATCTGGGAGGGGGTGGGAGTGAGGAGGATTAAGGAGAGAGGAGTTGGAGTTGAGGGGGAAATGGGAGGGGAAGGGGGTGTTCTGGCCTTGTATTCGACTTGCGTTTGGTAGTGGGACTGGAGGGAAGCGGGTGGGGGGGGGGAGGGAGGGTGGTAGTCCCGTCTGCCGACATTAGTACAGGATTGAACGAAATGGGGTACATTAAAACAGCACGTTCAAACAGGTCATACTAAACACCGCCAGGACACCGCCTGGAGACGTCCATGGGGGTGGAGGGGGGGCTTTGTGAGGAGGGAAGCATGATGGGAGGGGAAGGGAAGAAAGGGTGTTCTTTTCAATAGTCAAAAAAAGCCATGCCAGTGTTCATGCCTTTATTCAATTTCCGCACACGTTTTACAACTAAAATGTGATAAGCTATACAATCTCTTAACTTGAACCTAAATTCAAAATTTAAATTGCGGAATTGATCCTAGCAGCAGTTCCGACTGCTAAAAAAAAGTGTTCATTTGTCAAATTCGCACATTCTTTGACACCCCTTCCTCTCTTCGACCTCTGGGAGTTGTTTGGTGGTGGAGGGGATTTGGGAAGACGTCAGTGTGATGTGAGGGGGGAGGAAGGCAGTGTGATGTGGAGGGAAGCAGTGTGATGGAAAGGGGAAAGACAGCATGAGGGAGGGGATGGCAGCATGAGGGGAAGAAAGGCAGTGTGAGGGTAGGGGATGGCAGCATGAGGGGAAGGAAAGGCAGTGTGAGGGTAGGGGATGGCAGCATGAGGGGAAGGAAAGGCAGTGTGAGGGGAGGTGAAGGGAAGGCAGCAGGAAGGGAGGGAAAGCAGTGTGAGCAGAGGGAAAGGCAGCGTGAGCAGAGGGGAAGGTAGTGTGAGGGGAGGAGAAGGCAGCCTGAGGGGAGGGGAAGGCAGCATGAGGTGAGGGTAAGGGAAGGGAATGCAGCGTGAGGAGAAGGAAAGGTAAGGCAGCATGAGGGGAGGTGAAAGAAAGGCAGTGTGAAGGAAGGAAAAGAGAAGGCAGCATGAGGGGAGGGGAAGGGAAGGCAGTATACCTGGACGATAAAATGGGCCCAAACAACAATGTTTTCTTTTTGACTGCCGGATTCTATACAATATTGGACGGGAACATTTAAAACCCACTCTATCTACCTGGCAAATGGCTGCCTGCATGCATGCATGCTTGCTTGCACATGCAGCGACCTTCGCACCCCTCCGGTCGGCGCACTCCAAATTGGATTCATACATGCTACACTCTGAGTTAACCATTTTAAATTCAAAACTAAATTGTCAGTCCTTAACAGCTCTCCATGCGCATTCCTCCATCCTCTTCGCAGTCCATACTAACTGAGCAAGGAAACCGGTGATATCCTCATCCTTTCACTCGTACATGTGCAAAAAGTTTCACCGGCACACTCAACTTTCTCCACACCTGCATTGCACAGCACGTCCTGCGTGGCTTTGGCACCGCAGCATGTCCTTTTCCCACATGCAGAAGCACATGGTTCACGAAACGGCCGTGTAACCACCACGGCGCCAAGCACCATCAGAAATAAAAATAAAAGAAGTGTTGAGGAAATTAAGGTAAGATACCTGGGAATATACTCAGGATAGAATCAAGATAGCAAGACACACTTTCTATCCTACGGAAGGCAGTATCAGGCCTTCAACGTTACAAAATGAATGAAACAAATAGCACAAAACAATGGACAAATTGACATGAAATATTGCGTGGCATTCCACAGAAACACCGAGACGAAGACACAACAACGTAAAGACACGACAAATCTGGTTCGACAAAGTTTTGCCATTTGTAACATAGGTGTGCATTATGTGGGTGTGTCCGCAGTCTCCCCAATTCGAACACCCTCTCGACTCTTGACATGCCATGCTTCCAGTATCAATCTGTCGTTTGTTGGATGCCGTGTCGAGGACACGGGTCCCATCAAGATCAAATTTGTAGCCACATTGCAGGCAATGATGCATTATTGTTGGCTGTGTCACCTTTCCAAGCCTAACTGCTCCATCATGTCCATCTAACCTTTGTTTCAAATTCCTTTAAGCTTTACCATTGTAGAATTTGTTGCAGTCTCTGTCTGACGAATAAGCGACTCTGGATTTGTCCCCAGTTCTCCATATCTCTTTCTTTTTCTTTGTCTATGGAAGGGTGAATCTTGCAAATTGTTTTTGTCGGGTTCACTTGTTGCATCTGGATGGGTTTGAGGGTAGAGGAGTAGCAGTCGAAACCCGAATCCTATCCAGGTTCCTCCTGATGACTCCATCTCTGTCTGTTTGTTCCTCCTGATACTCCAGTGCTGTACTTGGTCAGTTATTTTATTGATATTGTGTCGTTCAGTTTTGAAATGACATTCCGGATGGTGCGCGTAGAGGCTTGTAGGCTACACCAATCCATGTGCTTCATACGATCTTGCCAATCCTTTCAGAAAGGCCCGGGTAGTATGGCAGTGCGCAATGCCCAAGCGTGTCTGGCTCCTTCTGTTCCGTACGTTTTGGTTCTTTCAGCTTAGGGTGTCTAATTTCTTTAATTGTATCAGCTTTTGAAGATGACACACTCAATGTCCATGCTGCCAAGGCCCGTCATACACTGCGTTTGTGGGTGATTGGGTTGCAGGAATTAAAATCCAGTCCTGTAGTCTGTTGCTGTGGGTTGGGTTCCTGTAAACCAACATTTAGGTAGCCATCAGGCTTCCGGTAAACCTCCACATCCAAAAAGGCTAATTTGCTTTCTTTGAGTCCCCCAACTGCACCTTAAATGGGATGTGTAGATTTTACATACAAATAACTATGTAAATAATGGAGAGGTTGTGAAGATAGTAAAAATTAGATAAATATATAATTCAAAGTTGCGTTTGGGTGGTGGAGATGAAGTTTTCGAAATAGAGAATTGAAAGTGGTATGTCCGTAGTGTCAATTGTAAGATCTATGTAATAAATAAATAATTCAAAGCTGTGTGTGGTTCGTGGAGATAGTAAGGTGGATATGAATAAATAACTAAATGAAAGTTGTGCGTTGGTGTTGGAGCTGGTAAAGTGTATCTAAATAAATAATGGTTCCCAAAAGCATATACAAACCTCTACTGTTCTCTCCATAACATCTGTCTACATACTGTATATAAAATCCCTGTGTATTTATTTTGCTGTCAAGCAGGAAGTGATCTCACGTTCACGGAAGTGAGGTCGCATTAGTCACTGAAAAGGGAGCACATGCAATATCGGTGTTAGTGCTATTCACCATTTTGTTTCCACTTCGGAAGGGTGAATTGATGCCGTACAAAATTTTTACTCCACGCATCTTGATTTGGGTTGATTGCATGACCATTCCGGTTGTTTTCATAATGATAACGCTCGAGGTGAGACTTTCGTCATTTTTATGTGCAGTAAAAATATATACGGATGAGTAATTTTACTCGGTAAATTTTTACTTTGACTGTTTGTTTTAACAATATTCAATACTATTTATTTGTGCACACTTGGAGGGGTACTAATTATGGATAAGAGAATTTTAATACTCGTTTGTTGTAATAGTCCCAGGAATGTTTTGGAGGATATCCCAGGGATACCTTGGAGAGGTACTAATTATGGAAAAGGAGATTAACGTGTGAGCAGAAGAGAAGGAAAAGTCGGAGGCAGAATGAGTGGCAGGAGGCAGTGCGGCGACAATCACAAGCAGAATACCTGTAAGTGTGGTGCGAGAACGAAAGCCAGGAAGATGCAGAGAGAAGGAGGGCAAATGCGAGGCAAAGGTTGGCTGCAAGACTGGAGAATGAGACACAAGAGGAAGCAGAAAAAAAAGAGAACGGATGCGATATGTAGAACCACTGAAAGGGTGGCAAAAGAAACACAAGAACAGGCTGAAATGAGGAGACTGCAGATTTCAGAAGCAATGGCACAACTTAGAGGTTAAGGAGAAGTTGTGCAACGAGCTGACAACTCAATTTCTCTTCATGAAACAAAAGTAAATCCACAAGCTTGTGAGTTATATTCTTTAACAACTGTGCTCTGATGATGGGGGATGCTCTTGGCCCTGTCGTTTTTGACGGGCTTTACACTAGTGTATTAAATAATTGCCAAAATTTGGAAATATAATTGTGTGCCAAGATTTTGGGTGTGAAAGATGTCATCGGGCACATGTATTATACATTTCCATACGTCATTGCATGCATGTGCCAAATCTAATAAATAAATGTCATTTTCTGTCTGGGTGTCTGTCTGTGTGTAACACCAATCATGCCAAAACTACTGGGTCAATTGCCACCAAACTTGGCACTTAGACCAAGTTCGATCTCGTGGTGAACATGGGCTACTTGGTTTCATCTCTAGTCGTGGGGGTTCGGGAGGGAAGGCCAACAAAAATGCTCTGTTAATGTGTTTCGTGTAGCACCACGCGGTAGTGGTGGCAGAGGGTATTACAAATCAGCTGTGGAGATAACTTGCGTTTTAACACTGTACACGTCCACGGAGAGTAGGAAGCCCCACAGCCAACCTCCACTAATCAGGGGAAGCAGGGGAGTGGGTGGGAGTCCGGAGGGAGGGGGAAGGGGTGAAGTGGGAGTCTAGAGGGAGAGGAAGGGGTGGAATGGCAACGCCGGGCACCCCTGCTAGTATGAAGTAAATCCGTGCAGTCATTTTCGAGTGGAGGCTCCGGACAGACAGACAGACGGACTGATAACATACAGTATTTACTTACGAATTATATGTGCTTTTGTATTGATGAGTAAAAAAAAAATCTTGGCATGTCTTGGACTATTGTGAGTATTTTGTTTGTTGACCTTTTTGAGAACGACCTTAATAATAAAACATTCAAAGATGGCTCAGGTAAGCATGTAACAGGGAGTATACACCTCATGCATGTTCCTTTTTTCTTTTTTTTCAGACATTGTGCCAAAGAAATGCAAAGATGATCTGGTTTTGACAACTACTATTATCACTACACTGGATGCCACACATGTAAGGAGGTGTTTGCATGTGGTAGTTTTGCAATTATTCACCTGTTAATTTAGTTGGGAGCAGATTCATCTTGTGAGAGCAGATTTTTGTGACCCCTTCCTCCTTCTCAATCCTATTTGAGAGTGGACAATTTTTTTTCCTTTATCTCTGGGAATTGAGAACAAATGGCGCGCACACACACACACACACACACACACACACACACACACACACACACACACTACTCTGACGACATTCAGATGGAAAGCGCTGAGATAAGTGTTCCAAGTGCACATTCATACAAGGTAGACCAACAAAAGTGGACAACATAAAAATTGACACAAATACAACAACAGAGGAAGCATCATACAAATACCTCGGAGTAGAAGAGAGTCATCAAATATGTCACAAACAAATGCGCAAAGCTATTACAAAAAAATACTTGCGTAGAACGAGGCTGATCCTAAAAACATACCTTTCTCCAAGGAACAAAATCAAATTTATAAACCAACCAGCAACACCAGTATTCCAGTACAGCTGGGGAATAATAAACTGGCCACAATCAGAAATCAATAAACTGGACATCAAAACAAGGAAACTCCTCACCATCCACAAAATGTTTTACAAAAATCAATGTATCCCGAGAATGCACCAACCGAGACGAGAAGCAGGTAGTGGCCTGATGGAGCTCAAACAAGTGCACAGAGTAACAACTGTACAATTGACAGAATATGTGAAAAGTGCAACAGACTACCGACTCCAATTTGTAAGCAAACATGAAGCCAACAAACCAGAGAAGGTATCCCTAACCCACCGAGCAAAAAAATTCCAAAGACAGGTGTGAATGGAAGATGTCGCACAAGAAACCGAAACGACAACAAATACAGCCACAATGATTGCAAAAAAATAAAAATATAAGATGAAATATCAACACATATACACCGACAATTGGAAGAATGACAAAAGAGCAGGAAGATATAAAAAGAGTTGGACAGATTGGCCATAGACAAAGAAGGCTCTTTGGAATGGTTAAGAAGAGGACAAAACTCAACTGGGATGGAGAACGAATCATTATTCACGCCCAATGCATGATTTCATTATACTAATGGCTTTAAGAAGATGGCAGGACTGAGCCAATCGGACAAGTGTAGGTTCCGCAAGGTAGAAACAGAAAGTACGAGCCACCTCCTATAGGGATGAAAAAGAGACATGTTAGAGCAGTTGTACACCCAACACACAGTTGCACAACATGGTATGTAGAGGAATCCACTGGCACATCTGCAAAACTCTCAATATCCCAGTTCCAGAAAACTCATGGAAACATGAACCAAAAGCTGAAAACAAGGAGTTAATACTCATGTACGACCTAATGATCCCCATCGGGTGTGAACATAGAGAACAAAGCATTGCGACCAGATATAGTACTGAGGTACAAACCGAAAAAGAAGGCATTGCTTATTGAGGTGTCAGTCCTCAACAATTTTGGCATAAACAACACAGAAATATAGAAAATGACCAAATACCAAGATCTCAAAAATGAAGTCAAAATATCCTGGAAGCTGAAGAATGCCGAAATTGTACCGGTGATTGTTGGAGCAATGGGAATGATGAAGAAGAACCTTACAGATATCTTAAAAAAACATCCCTGGGACTATTACTACAAACGAACTACAGTTGGAAGCTGCCCGGGGCTCGGTGACGATCTTCAAAGAACCCTCGGAACAAAACTTTGAAAAAATAAAAAATAAACTTCACACCTTGGTCCATGATCCATGACCGCCCTTACGGAAACGGAGTGTGAATGCTAGGAGACCTGGGAGGACTCCGTCCACCTTCTGAAACCCCCATTGAGAGATAACCAATGACACACACACACACACACATCTCTCCACCGCAACGTGGGATCTCTCCACCGCAACGTGAGATCGCTCCACCGCAACGCGAGATCACTCCAACACGATGCGGTACTCTTCACACAGCGTAGTGTGCGATCTCTATAGTGAGGTCTCCACACAGTTGTCGGGCATCCTCTCTCGTGCTCTTTCTTATCTGGTCTCCCTCACATCCCACCAAGATCACGTGCCTCTGCTGATTGGCTGGGCAGGGGCCAGTGATTTTTCCATTCATGTGCATAGCTTGCGGCTGGTGCATGACTGAGCTCTTTATTTGATCACCTGGTACCTTTCTCACAGTTCTGTTCATGCTGTGAGGAGAACAGAAAAACAGACAGATTTACATGGGGAATGTTGCAAGATTTATGGAAGGGGGAAGACGAAGCTTAGGCACAAACACTGGGGGGAAGGGAGACAAGAGTTCAGCACAACTCGACACTATCTCGCTAAATACTTTAATTACATCATACTTATGCTAACATGTACTATGAAATAACTATTATAAACGATTCCCCTTTTACCTCGTAAGCCATTCCCGTAACAATATTAACATTTAAAGGATGTTGTAAGAGATACTAATTCTACAACACCCTATACTTATATAAACGTTAACTTAATTACAAACCTCAACTTCGTTGTTTTTTGTTTACCTAAAGTCAGAGCCTTATTAACTCTCAGCAAGTCACCAATTTTCAAACTGCCCGGGGGTGTGTTCATTTACAAAGTTTATTGCTGAGTGCTCGCCAATTGGCTTAAGCACTCAAGCAAGCGCTCCATTCAAAACCGTTGATAAGGAACGGCCGACTTGGCAAGCGCTAGCTCACTGCTTGATAACTGAACACACCCCAGATCTTCGATCGTTGTGAAATTTTGAAAGATTCATTAATACCCCAACCGGTGACCATTAAATAAATGGTCACAGTAACTAGTTTAATTACACCACAAATCTCAATGCCTCACTTTCCATAAGTAGGTCTTCGACCCCTGATGGTGTTACACTCTAACTAAGTTGTACTTGGCAGGTTGCTGCAGCTAAGGGAGATGAAGAAACGTTTCCTTCTGTCACAGTTAAGGTATGATGTATGATTTGTTTTACTTGTCAACACCTTGATGTTCTAAACTACATTTTGATATGTAGGACTAACATAGAAGAGGCTTCATATGTTAATTATGCTGCAAGGCAAGTAAAGACTACTTTGTTTTGGTGGGGATGGAGGTTTTGGGGGGCTTTGCAGAAAAAAAGGAGTCGTTTATAGTGTGAGGATCACTCATCTCGGAGAGAAGCTGATGAGACAACCTGGCTCGTCGAGTCTGTTTATATAAGCAGTGGATGAAATCGACAGAACATTTATCGAGGTATGCGAACCACCGTGGGAAACAAGGACAATGTATTGGAAAGGGATTTGAAAAGCAATGGATTGAGAAAAGAAGATCCAGAAGACAAAGGAGAATGGAGAAGGTGTATCTGAGTAGTTCACCCATGAATGTTAGGATTAAGGCTTGAGAAAGAAGAAGTGGGAAGCAAGGAGAAGCTGATGTTTCATGCGTTAACCCTTCATCAGAGCAAAAGATACTGGCGTCTCTTGACCAGTTCTATTTTCTCAAGAAAACATCAATTTGGAGTTGAGAGTATTAATCAAGTTCAGAAGATAAATCCATTCACTTTAAGATAAATAAATAAAGTGACCACTTCCAAGAGGTAAATGCACTCGCCTTTACGCTGTCTAGCCTGGGTTTGAATCCGGACCCAGCTATAAACTGTCCTGATGTTTTGTAGGCAGAACGATCCATCAATCTGTATACCGTTCCTCAGATGGACGTTGAACTGGGAGTCTCGTCTGTCGGCATTCGTTGGTGGGCGTTGAAGACCCCACGGTGTCCTTCATGAAGTAGGCCAAAATACAAATTCCTGCTCTAACCTACAGAGGGAATTGCGTCAGCGGCACAGCCATTGCTCCAGAAAATGATGCTATGCGCAGCCATGTGTTGCATAAGAGAGAGAGGACGGAGCAGACCATTTCTGAGTCGTATCAAAAACAAAGGCCAAAGTTTCGATATCTATCTAGTTTGGTTTTACTCGTGTATTACTGCTCATAGTAACAAGAATAACGTGCATAACTGTTCGTCCATGTATTGTTTAGTGTGTAATGTGTGAGATGAAAATTACAAACACCAGCGAGAAGTTTTAACGTGAGTGTTTGATACTTAAAGTGGCACTTTAACGTCCGTCGCCAAATCTCTCTCGTCTTCATGAGCATGTCGTTCTGTAGTTTACTCCATTTACACATACGAGTAAAGGAGCGTTGTTGTTCACCTTCTCATCATTCGTTTGCATACCTTCGATGCACTCACTTCATTGCCTCTGCTGCGTTTTAACAATGTGCAAATATCTCCCAGATAAGTCCGTGCCTATCTCCTTTGTCGGAAATAATTTCAAGATAACTAATGTAGTTGGTCGGGTAATGTTATTGGACACCATGGTCTTGTTAGTGACTGCAGTTTTCATGTCTTCCCCAGTGGAAATATCAATATCAAATTGGACTGGCATCAAGTTTGTAATTTGTTCAGGGTGCTAGCGATAATTCACGTACTCTTCGCGGAAGCCATCGCGGGATCTTTAACATCTCCCAAGTAATGCTAGCAGATGGGACACTCGGCTTAACGTCCATCCGAGAGACGGCACACACTGATGAATCACTCTGTCTGCGAAGTCAGGAATATCACAGTTTATAGTCGGGTCGAGATTCGAACCCAGACGAGACCACTCACAGGTAAGTGCGCTACCTTTGCAAGAATTTGCAAGGGTTTGAAACACCGACCTCCCAGACTCAGAACGGATGCTCCAACCATTATGCCACCGAGTCTATTTCAGGATAGAGTAAAGCGTGTGCAAAATAAACGAGACGGTTTTATATTGTGGACACCTGTTGTCCTCCATCCAGGTGACGTTGGAGAGTGGGCATCCGGTGCATCATGTGAAACTGATGGTGTCTGTTCCTGTGCCACTCACCCTCTCCACCGACCAGTTTTCTTTCTACTATATCGGTATTCAGCTTTGTGTTCTATAACCGCGTGATATCGCATTTGAATTGGCAGAGATGAACTCGATTGTGTTGGACATAAAGTTCCATTTATTTGATAAAACCTGTGATTATCACATGGTTTCAATTTTGATTGCAGCGTTCTGTATAGGCAAGGCTTGTTTTTAAAATAACTTGCCGTGTTTCATTGTCGAATCAAATGTTGATTGCATACCATTGGCATTACGTTGTTAAAGTCCACCAACTAAGGTATGTGAGCAGCCGGGACACCAGGCTTAACGTCCATCACAGGAACGTGCACCTGTCCGTAGAAGGGATACTTTACACCCAACTCTAGTCAAATTGTCATGTGTGTGTGTGTCCGGGGGGGTGGGGGGGGTTAATCCCATTAGCATAATCAAATTACTATGGCACGAGAGAAAAATCCAACACTCTGCGAATTATCAACGCACTTCATTTGTAACATATACCTGTTAAGTAATTTGAAATGATTGAGAAGCCAGGTTGGCTTTCTGTTTAGAATTCCAAGTCATTTTCCTTCACCTGCTCACTTTTAGAAAAGTGAAAAGAAGGCCTTTCTTAACAAGGCCTGTCATTCATTATCTTTGGTATTGCTTTTTGTAGGTTTTTTTTTGCCTTCGTTTCTATTGTTCATTGGTAAAGATTAAGAATCCTTTCGAGCAAAGGTGAACTTGCAGTTAGTTGCCTAATACCGACACTGGAAGGCCATCCTCGGTGATGCAATTGTGCAGATACCCATAATTTTTCCACATTTATCTTTTCCTGCCTGCTAAATCTCAGTTCCTCAGCATTTTCCTTTCAGTCCTGTGCCACAGTGGTCTGAATAGTCTCGTCTAGACAGAGACTGACTGAATGCACAACTGAAACATTAGGACGATTGAGTACCTGTTGCATCACTCTTTAAGACCGTCAAGGTATATCCTTTGCATTCTGTATGTTGGATATTGACATTCTATTAAGTATATCTTTTGAAATAAAGGACTAATTCATTTTTTATATTTTTTTGAAACAATGAAGCTTTCTCTTGCAGTAGTGGGGCAACTTAGCATAACAATTGTGCATTTTGTGAGGAAAGCACCAAATTTGGCACACTAGTAGCCTAACATATTATGAACAGATTTGGATATTGGGCCATCTCAAATTCAGCCGCTGATGGCTGTGGGAGCCATTTTCCACTGCCATCAAAAATTTTGAGATGGCCCAATATCCAAATCTGTTCATAATATGTTAGGCTACTAGTGTGCCAAATTTGGTGCTTTCCTCACAAAATGCACAATTGTTATGCTATATTTAGCTAAGTTGCCCCACTACAGTGCAATGTCTACCTCATCGTGTTCTTCCCTTAGCGGATGTGATACGATGAGGTAGACATGCAGACGGATAACAAGCCTCTCCATCTCCGAATCTAAATGAAACTTCAAATTCTGAAGTCCAACAGAGAATCGCTCAAAAAGAAACTACCTTAACCTACACTCCCCCTACAGATAGCTAAGATATCGACACGAATCTCATGTTGGTGAAAGATTATTTATCGTCAAGCATCAAGCTCACATCTGGAATATCCGAGACCATTTGCTCGCCTGCGAATGAACAGCACGAGCTCTCGTATGACAAAAAATTCAAACGTTGCCACCCCATCATTACGGAGTCAAGAATGAGCCTGAAACCCATGAGACTTAAAGGTCAAAGCCTCTCGTCAAAGGTCAGATTAGATTATACGTTTAAATTTGGCTGATTTTAGGGTTTTTTTTCAAATATCTACCTCAAACCACAATTTACTCATACCGCTTAAAAACTTCAACACAGGCCGTGGAAGGATTTTTATTTAGCACCAAATTAGCATATGGCACAAAATAATAACCATGGGTTTAATTTTAATCCAATAATAAGTAACTTCTGCAGGCTCCAACCTTGTGCGGTTCATGTTGTTGTTTTTTTTAAAGTTCCTGGCACGTGTGATCACTTTACAATGGATTTATTTCATCATTTTGCCAAACCACGAACGTGTCGTTTGACGCAAGACCTTTCCAAGCGGCAAAAGTGCTTTTGAAGCTAAAGGGCGACAGTGACACCAAGCAACCGGCAAAGCCACAATTAAAATGTGTCATTATTCATTTGGATAAAACTTGCTTTGTAGTGAATGCATTTATATTTACTAGAAATTGCCAAAAACTGCTAAGAGTAAGTAGCTCACGTTTCCATCAGCAACGATGAATCCAAATGAACTTGGAACCTCCAAAGCTGTTGTCTGAACTGCCGATTACGTCAGTCCATGCACTCTTCATTTCAAGTTTTGTAAAAATGTCGTTTCCTTTCCAGACCCTGGAAAGCCAATGTCGGTCAACTTTACGGTGCTTCTCAAAGAGGACTTTGCACCAGCTGAGCTCGATGGAATGGCTATCGTCACGTACAGCACCCCGTCAGGTACGGATCTCCCGACACCTCCACAATCGTCATCAATTAGTTCGTAGGTGATCTGCAGGTTGCATCCTCGTTATTGTGCTGTGGGTGTTCCATTGACGCAGTGTGTCGTGACAATGAACACGCTGGGCGGTGTTCCATTTCCAACACGATGGGGTCAGGATTCGAACTGGCAATTGCCAAATAACAATACCAAAAGCCAATGTGGAACCAAATGAGTAATAAGTCTTGAGTAAAGAAATGTTGTTTGGAGTTGAGGACAGAATTAATAAAATGTTTTGACTGCGACTATGTTTGAACATGGGAGTGAAGCCAAAGGTTGGCATCCATGTGGAGGAGGAAATTCCTCCTTGATTGCCCCGCTGAGTGTGGAGAGAAAAAAGTGATGCCATAAAGATGACATCGCTGGTACCCAAAGCGCTCTGGGAAGTGACGTCACTTCCTGCAATCTCAGCAGCTGTGTTTGTGTGTAAAGTGGAGTCTAGTGTTGTCTCATGTATCTGTCTGCAGGTGTGCGTGATTATACCTCACTGGAGGAGAGGGTATTGCATTTGGGTCCATTTGTTTGTCTGTCTATTTGTTTATTACTTGGCGAAAATTTTTTGCCAAGTATGTTGGTCTGTAGCGTTTGTCTGTGTTTGTCACACGATTTTTGGCCACAGTTTTCAAGCAATCATTCCGAATTTTTGTGTGTATGTAGTTGTGACCAGCCAAGGACAGCAACGCTTAATTTTGGTGAAAATCGGAATCCGGATCTGGATCTAAGAATTTTTTTAAGTGATTCTTCACCATTAAGAGATCTGGCCAAAAATGATATTTAGCACAATATCTCAAAAGATTATGGATGGATTCGGATGAAACTTGGTGGACAGGTTGGGTGTTATTCAGCCTGGCGAAGTATGTGCTATTCCGAGTGCGGCTCCATTTCGCCAAGTGTCACTCTATGAGTGATTTTTCATTTGTTTGTCCGCACAAAATTTCAGTGTTTTTCTCTGCAACCGCTTCTCGGATTGAGATGAAACTTTCACCATAGATGGGACTACTCGTGTAGAATGTTTTATTGATAATTGTGATGTCATAGGTCACGTGGTGTAATAGCCATGTTGGACAAACGAAAAAACGGAAAAACTTTAGACCTCTGTATCTCTGAAACCGCACCAAGGAAAAAATTGAAACTTGGCACGTGGCAAGTACTCCTCATGGGGAATGTGATTTTTGTTTATGACGTCAAAGGTGCCTTCGTTATGACGTCACAGTTGCATATGTAGAATGCTACATGTGACCAGTATGAAAATTGTTGATGGTCATCTAGGAATAAAATGGTTCACAGACAAAAAATTGATGATGTCATCGGTCACGTGATTCGACAGCCATATTGTTTTTTGTTTTTTTTAGTTGTGTCTGTAAAATAAAACCTTCAAAAATCTTCTTGGACTGAATATGGACACTCCACAGAATGGACAAATCGGATCGAATATGCGACACTCTGTAGTGCACAAATCGGATTGAGTATAGGACGCTCAACAGAATGGACAAATCGGATCGAGTGTGGCAAAATTATTATAGATTGCATTTTTATAATTATAGATATTTTACATTTTTATATTATACAGATAGACTGAACAGATCGAGGCAAAACTTTACACGTATGACTGCCTATCCTTAAGGAATAAAACGTTCACACGTATGACGTCATAGGTCATATGATTTGGCAGTCATATTGGATTTACCCAAAAACCTATTTTAAAAATCTCCAGAACGGCTGGACCGATCGAGGGGAAACTTCACACAAATGTTCCCCAAGCCTTGGGGATACCAAGGTATTCACGAATAATTGACAAGTCACATGGTCTGGCAGCCATATTGGATTGAGTGAAAAATCTTTAAAAAATTATTTCTCTTGAACCGCTTAATCAATCGATGTGAAATATCACAATTATGATCTAGTAGTGATGTGGAATATATGTTTTGATTTTCAATCTGATTGGACGTATTGTGTGGCAGCCAGAATTATTTAGGTTTTTTTTTAAAATCTGGGTTCTTTTTGATTTTTTTTTTTTTGAATTATGCTCACTTGGTTGTGCCTGGATGGATTTGAGGGTAGAGGAGTAGCACCTGAAATGTGAATCCTATCCAGGTTCCTCCTGATAACTCCATCTTTGCTTTTTTGCTTGTTTGGATTTCTTCTGATTACTCCAATGCAGCACTGTACCTATTTGGTCTTCCATTTGGTTTGAATTAAATTTATTTTAATCCCATTCTAAATTCAATAGAATAATAATAAACATCATGAGACAGGGTCAGGTGTCCGGTCAAAGCGGGACGTCTTTGTACCAGGTCATCACAGCCAGCAGTTATAAAGTGGCAGTTCTAATTATGTCATTTATTAATTACGAAATACACTAGTACACAAACGCCACACAAAATGCACCATACAAAACTACACAAACACCACACACAAGTCTTGGCGAGGGTCTGCAATCTCTGATTGCTCTTTTTGTGTTTTAACCCTAACCCTGACCCATGAATGCAAGCTTTACATTGCCTCCAATGGCATCCTCTCTCTTAGGCTGGCCTTGGAGGCTGGAGTCCCTCAACAAAGTGTCCTGAGATCTATCCTGTTCCCGGTTTACATCAATGACCTCTCGAGCCTCTTTGGAAAACCCTTTATATAAATTTGCAGATGATTCCATTCTATGCCACAATGTCCCTCACTCCCTCCATCGGTAGGCTGTAGCCATGTCCATGTCTGCTGATCTGGAGAGGGGAAAAAAAGTTGCTCCTGTATCGTTCTGGTTTAAACATATTTTTTGCCCAGTTTTGACTGTTTTCTTTGTGTGATTATTTTGTGATTTTTTTAATTTTATTTTTGCTGTATACGTTCATATGTTTCTGATTTGTTCCAAATGGAACTTTGAAGGTGGGCTTATATATGTACCCAGCCATAAAACAGAAGAACAACCTCAATCAGCTCACATTGGACACCGATCCTGGATATTCAACAGTGGGAAGGTTTCCTTTACATGAGAATGCCAACTTCATTTCGGAAGTCATTCATTTTGACAAAGTTTTCAGCCATTCAATCGGCATACAGATTACCAAATTAAAATGGTCTTCGTCTGTCCATTTAACAGATCGCACGACAAGCCAAAGACTTCAAAATGCCAACTTTTTTTTGGAGACAATGTCAAGGCTCATGGAGGAACAAGTACATAGAATGGATCAGGATGTAACAGAAGAAAAGGAACAGTAGAAAGAGAGGGGTGGGGAAGAATGAGGGCGAGAGGAGGACACACGGGGTGGACGGAAACTCTCAGGAAGGAAAAACTGGAAACTTGGAAATAGCTGGGCTTGGGGAGGGTTAATGGGGGTAGAAAAGATGATGGTTGTGAATGGGGGTTGATCTGTGGTGGTGGTGAACAGCTGTCTTGAAGCGAATGAGATTGCAGTCATTTTGAAACTTTACAATCTCCATGTTCTCGCAAACAATGCTTTCAAAGTTACACAGAGCCGTCAGATGTTCGGTCTTGGAGAGTATTTCACACTAGCGTTAATCCCCTGAAACGGATAGTCTTGAAACCGTGCTTGTGAGCGATTGCCATAATTATATCACCATTTGAAACCAGATTACTTTTGGACAGAGTTGATGCAAACAAAAGCCTTATTAAAGCGTTCACTGCCAGGCTTGAATGCCTTTAGCGAGCGAGCTTTCGGCTGATTTTGGCAGTTGCAGCGCAGGAAATGCATGTTTCCTCCAAGTTCAGTTTATACTTGATCACTCTTGTGTTTCCTGGATTCTTAGTGAGAAATGTGCTTCTTATTTATCGATTTATTTACTTATTTATCTTGAACATTGATCTGAGGTTCAAAATGGAGCTTGTACGTAAATTGCATGCATGGCATAGACGATTAGTAGACGTCAAGGTACTTTTACAACAACACCAGTGTAGACGATAGACATTTTTATGGCATGTGGGATTTGAACTTGGGTTCCCCACAACATGTTTCAGGGGTTCAGATGTGAACCCAAACGTTCCATCCCAAAGGGAATGGTTATTTTTTTTAAATCCATTTGGTTTTGTCATCATGTCTGAGAGTTAGAAAGCCTTCTTAAATACAGTACATCCAATGTAAAGGCCATGATATGGTGATTTTGAGGGTACTTGATTAAAAGAAAATTATTGCACAGATATATGCAGCTATGTGCATCAAAAATAAGCAAATATAAACCAAACTATCTTTCCAGTCCAACTTCTTGCAATGTTTCGCCACCAATTCCAACACCGTAATTGCATTTTGTTGTACAATTTGATTATTTTATTTTGTTTGTTCATTTATTCATGCACTCCTGCTTAGCTTTGGCTTACTTCTTAACTCCAAGCTTGTATTTGAGAACCGGAGCGGCTGGGCACAATGCACTCTATTCATTCTTTGTAATGAGCACTCGCCTGATTAGAACGGTTGCTGCAAGGTTTCAGCTCACTTCAAGCTGTTTTGTGAACAAAGGATGAGGACAAGGAGCTGCAGGTGAATGTTAGGAAGTGGATGGGGTGAAAGGAGGGATGGTTAATGGGGAGGAAGCAAGGGTGGGGGTTGGGACAGAAGATATGCTCTGGTAAAAGAAGAGGAATACTTGGATGCATGACTGTACAAGTTCATTCCAAGCGCTGTGAGCCTTTATGCATTAGCATTAGCAGATGAGCTTTTCATATGTGGAGCAGGTGTATATGACGTGAAATGGAAATCACAGTTTTATTTATTAATGTATACACGATCAAGGTTCACAGAAGAGCATGGTGACAAAGGGCAAAAAAAGGTAACAAACTGGCAGTGGGGCATCAGGTACGATGCAGCGTCTGTATGCCTGTCGTTGGGATGGGGTGCTGTGTGACACAATATGGAGTCATCTGGGAAATGGACGAGGGTTTTCTAGAACATTTAAGAGGTCATTCATGTGAATGAGGAACAAGGCTGAAATGAAGAGACTGCCTTTGAGCACTCCAGCCTCCATTGGGAGAAGAGAGGAGAGGGTTCCATTGATAGCACCAGCTTGACTGCATGGGTGGAGGATGTCAGAAAACCCAGAATGAAGGTGGTCTTGTGTGCCACAATCAGCGAGCTTAGCAAGCAGAGCAGGATGGCAGAGAGTGTCATATGCCTCACGATATATCCAGAGAGATGGTACTCACCTTATTTTTTTTCCTCCAGGGTCTGTCGCATGGTAGAGCTAGAACCCAAATTGCACAGACACATGTGAAGACAAATGCACAAGACAACAATGGTCATGACTTTAGAACACACAATGGATCAGGATTCAACAGACCAAAAGGAACGGCAGAAAGAGAAGAGGGAAACTGTAGGGGATTTTAATTTGCCAGGGATAGATTGGGTCCAGGAACATGGAAAGGGCAGAGCGGATGAGGATTTCCTAGTTTTATTCCAAGATTGCTTTTTAACCCAGTTTGTGGATAAGCCCACGAGGGGGAGTGCAGTGTTTGACCTTCTTTTAAGTAACAATCATAATATGGTGGAGTAGGTGGAGGGAGGGGAGTATTTAGGAGCAAGTGACCATAGCATTGTGTGTACAAAGATTCTGTTAAGGGTTAGAGTTCAGGATAGTGGGGTCAGGCTATTAGATTTCAGGAAAGCAAACCTTGAGGGTATGAGGAGAGAGTTGGGTGATGTAGATTCGGAGAAACTAACAATAGGACAATCAGCATCAGAGAAATGGGAAACATTCAAGGAGCAAATATGTAGAATGCAGAGCAAATACATTCCAATGAGGTGTAAAACTAGAAGCAGAAATAGGTCAGGGTGGTTGAGTAGTGAGATAAGGAATGGTATTAAGAAGAAGCAGAAGGAATTTATTCAGTATAAAATAACAGGACTGGAGTTACATTTATATCACTATCAGAGTAAGCAGAGGCAAGTTAAGAAAAGAACCAAAAGAGAGGATGAGAAGAACATGGCTAAAAATATAAAGCACTTCTCTCCACTCTCCTCACCAGAGGCAGGTCGGTGGTTTCTGCCTTCTAACATTTCCCCTCCGGCCTTGCACCCCCCCCCCCCCCCGTTCTGTCTGCGATCTGTCCCCCCTATATTTCCTCAGGGCGCTCAAGTCCGCCAAAAAACCCTTCTGGTGAAATTTCCAAAATCAGGAATTACTCTTTCATTCCTCTCTGGAACAAACTCCCACACTCCTTCAATCCCCTCCTCCCACCAGGTCTTCAAAACAGCTGTTCACCACCATCTCATTCTTCCCCCATCCAAAATCTTGATTTTTACTACCCCCATTAATCCCCCTAAACCCACCTCCTCATATTCCGTTTTCCTTCCTGAAAGTATTACCATCTTGTTTACCTCGTGTACCCCGCCCATCCCTCTCCCTTTCACAAATATCCTATCGTCTTTGTTCCCACTATTTTGTGTTTCCCTTTCCCACCCCTCTTGTCTCCTGCCTGTTATATGTTTCTGGTTATTATCTCTTAGATGAGCTTGACATGGTAATACAAAAAAGAATGCTTTGCTGTTATCTATACTATGAAAAGGCAAGTGTGTCTGTGTGTGTGTGTGTGTGTGTGTGTGCGTGTGGTGTGTGTGTTGTGTGTCTGTGTGTGTCGGTGTGTGGTGTGTGTGTGTGTGTGTCGTGTTGTGTGTGTGTCTCCCCCATAACTCCAAAACTATAAAACCTAGCAGCTTGAAACTTTGCTTGCATATAAGAAACTCCAAGAAGTGCAAGAGTGAAAATTGGGTGTTTGGGTTAATTAAAACACCGCTTTTGAAGATAATTTAGGGGTGCTCATACAAAAAAACAAAATAAGACTTACCAAGATGGCAGACACCATCTTGGTCAGCCCTCTGTGGTTGCTGGAGTCTTACAAGGAACAAGGAAATCTAACACAGGTGGAGGCCATTCAGCCCATCACGCCTGCGCGAACACCATACTAATTTATCCACACAAGATCCAAGGAAGAAAAGGCACAAAAATGTTTTTAATTAATGAAATAATTTTTTATCACTATTTTATTGTTTTTAAATTTATTTTTATGTTTGTTTATTTATTATTGTTTTTGTAGTTTTGTATGTTTTTTTTTCTTCCCTCAGGGGAGGGGAATGGGCTTGGTTAAAACACACATCAACCACACAATCCCCCTAACAAGACCCCACGAACAGCACTCCGTACACATGCACACAATCACCCATCAATGCTCAAACTACCTAAAAGTCCTGTCAACATCCCCATATTCTCTATCTCCATAACTTCCAGGTACCTATCTAATTTATATTTAAACTTATCTACTGTTTCTGCTGCCACTACTTTCCAGGGAGGCCATTCCATGCATTAACTACTCTCTGAGTGAAAGTCCCCTGCCTTACGACCGTCTTCAGCCGCCATTTTGTTCGGCCTATTCAAGCATGCCTCGATTTGCAAACACGATCTACTCTCATGGACTAATTAAAGTATACTATCGAAATATTATGTCGGATTTTAGAATTGCATCTGGTGAACAAAATAAGTGTTGAAATCTGGAGTGAAATCCGAAAATTTTAACAAGTTATCAATTTTTATAACTTGTGTATTTATTTAAGCAAAGCATTAAACTTAACTTTTTTTGTTTTTTCGGACGATTACATTAAGTGAAGAAAAAATTATTGAATGTGCAGAAAGTGTAAATTCATTGTCAAATGTCGTGCTTCATAACAGTGGTCCTTTTTTCGGCAATTACAAACGCAGTTTGGGTCTCAAGGCTTTCCTGGTAACCTCGCTGGGGTCTGAAGCCACCATGTTTTTTGCCTGGATGTAAGCTCCAGATTTGAAAGTATCAGCAGTTCCGACTCCCCCAAAAAGTGTTGATTTGTCAATTCGGACATTACACGGGCGTTTCCTGGTGCATGTTGAATCGATGGCAATTGGAATCACTTGCCAAACCAGGCGTTTCGTTGGAGTGCTTGAGTGCTTAAGCCACTTACCAAGCTGTGCAGTGTTGTTCGTGTCCTGATCGGGATGTACAGTCAACAGTTACGACAGGTAACTAACAGTACGTTGACAGCACACACAGACGGGTGCGTGTTGGCAAATTTTCATCCCATAACTTATGGAGGTTCTATCAGGTTTTCCTTTGTCCTCGCGCCTGTTTCTAAAAGCATTTGGTTATAGGATTTGCTTTAAAAAGGAAGATGTTCTCTTTGTGAGTTTCATGGCAAAATATATTTGAATAAAGA
>CM068959.1:63577686-63595938 GCA_035128595.1 Eptatretus atami | reverse complement strand
GGTTTCCTTTTCTGAAGCCACATACACAATTTCAATGAAGCTTGACACAACCTTTATCACCCGTGATGTACCAAGGTTCTTCATGGCATTAAAAAAATCGAGTATTTACTTCTTCTCCATTATATATTTTGTGGGTCATCCCTGCCTACCAGTGGTTGCCTGGTTATCTTACCAAGCCACTAGCAGGTGAGTGCCCAGGGGTATTGCCCCTATGTTTAATATATCCGTGAGGTCCTTTGTTATCATTCCTGTAGGTCCAGCTATCCCTGGTACAACTTTGCATTCTTCAGCTTCCAGGATATTCTCACTTCATTCTTGAGTCTTGGTGTTTGGCATTTTCTTGATTTCTGCATAATTTAGTCCAAAACACTACTATTAACACATCAATAAGCAATGCTTATGCTCTTCTTTTTTTTTTTTGACCTAAGCATGATATCTGGTCGAATGCTTTGTTTCGATGTTCACGCTCGATGGATCATTAGTTCGTACGTGAGCAGTGGTAGTATTCCATGTTTTCAGTGATTACTTTTGGTTCATGTTCCACAAATTTCTTGAAACTGGGACATCAAAGTTTTTGCAGATGTGCAGGGATTATATTATAAACTCTGTTTGTGTCGTTATGTATACAGCTGTCCTGACATGAGTTTGTTTTGTGTGTGTTCGTCATTAAGCAAAACATATCATCGCTTTACTAACCCCTCCACCCCTCACCTTTCTCTCTCTCTCTTCACCCCCTCGCATCCCTCCTCCCACGGTGTAGCAGCGTTGGTGAGGCATAGCTCTCCCCAACTCCCCCCCTTTCTTGCTCTTCCCCCCTTCCTAGCTTCCCCTCCTCCTGCTCCCTCTTTCTCTCTCCCTTCCCTCCTAATACCCCTGCAAGCGAAGCGACGGTGTTTTGTGTCCCAAAGACTCAGCTTCATCGCAGGAGATACCAATGATCCTAAAAGCCTTGGTTTCCACAGTGTGAAGTCAAGCGAGTTGTGAGTGAGGAGAACCATCCCAAAGGGGAGAGCAGTACTCCGTCAGACTGCGGATGAAAGCTTTGTATGTGGCCATGAGCTCAGGTGTGCCAAGGAAGGACTTTGCATGACGTAGGATGCCCAGTTGGCGACTGGCTTTGGAGGCCAGCTTGGAGATGTGGTTTTCCCAGAAAAGATAGTGGCAGACAGTGAGACTCAAAAGCTTGAATGAAAGGACTTCTTCAAGAGAATTGTTGAGAAAGTAGTTTGGGAGGGGGGGGGGTTCCAGACGGTCCTTTCGGAGAGACATGGTGATGGTGTCAGATTTGTCAGGATTGAAAGACATGTTCCAAGTGCTTGACCAGCTTGGGATTTTATCCAGGTCTGTAGAGAGTGAAGAGGCTGCGGCCTGTCGATTAGAGAGATAAGAGACGGTACAGCAGAGGGCGGAGTCATTCGCAAAGAGATAATGAGGATTTTCCAGTGAATCTGAGAGACTATTGATGAAAACCAGAAAAATGCACAGGGCCAAGAACACTGCCTTGAGGAACTCCAGCCTGGAGGGGAAGAGGGGATGAGAGAATTCCATTAAGAGGCATGTGTTGACTGTGACAGGAGAGGAAGTCTGTGAGCCATGAGTGGAAATTGCCTTGGATACCATAGGAATAGAGTTTGGTGAGCAGTACGGGATGCCAGATCGTATCGAAAGCTCGCAATATGTCTCGGGAGATGGCTCTGATCTCATGTTTGGCATTTGGGACCTCCATACATTGTTGGGAAAGCAGAAGTAGCATGTCCAGGGTAGATGGACCTGGTCTAAATCCAAACTGATGATCGGAAATCAAACCATTGGAGAAGAGGAAGGATTTGATGTCGGAAGCGAATGTGGATTCCATGGCAAGAGAGATGCAGAGGAGTTGAAGACATCCCGTGAGAGGAACGTTTCCGTTGGGCATACAATTTTCAGAGCTGTATCGATAACCTGAATGGAAAGATCATTAATATTAGAAAGGAAACCCCAAATATTGGTCGATCACAACATTTGGGACAGAGAGGAGAAGCGAGTGGCAAGACTCGCTGACACTGCATTTCCATTATCATTGGATAATGATAATTGGGAGGGGGGGTGAGTGCATGTCTTGTCATGTGAAGGGCTTAACGTGTGTCATGTGCAGCCATCATGTGCATACGTGAAGGGGTTAACGACTGTGTTTTGATACTCGCTGCAGACCATGTTCTACCAAACGAAGATAGACATCATGAGCAGGTTGAAAGAAAGGCTTATTGAAAGGACGAAGGAAAATGTCGCTATCGGATTACAACGATGGAGCATGTGGTGCAAGTTTGCGAGGCAAACAGGAAACAATATATAGAAAGAAGAGCTGTCTGGGTAAAAGGCATTTGGAAAGGAGAGTAAAGGAAAATGAAGCATTTTGACATGCCATTTAAAGGCTTATGAATAGAATCAAGAAGCAATTTATTATTAGTTCTGCACGAAAGAAAGAATGTGGAGAAAAGGGATGACAAAGGAAGATCCAAGGAAGGAGAAACAGGGCAGAATGGGTTCGGGAGATTTTTTTTCATCGTTTATTATTATTTTTTGAGCAGATTCAAGAACCTGAAGGACAAAACAAAGGAGAAAGAATGACAACGTATATGCTTGGACTTGTGAGCAGGTGACCTCACACCTACTGTCAGTTATTGTCTGGCAACAGAAAGATTGGCATAATCGTGTTTCACTCTGTCTATATCCACTTTCTTATTGGTACAGACATCCACCCCTCTTTGCATTTTGTTCGCCAAGAACCTCTTTCCTGAGCATGACATGTTAAAATGCTCCAATAATATGGAATCAGCAGCATGAATCAAAATATCAAACTTCTTTGGTCTTGTCTCACTTTCTCTCCATCTCAGCTTGCTTCCATGTGCCAGGCATCGTTGTGACAACTCTCCAAATAAATGCTTCTGAGGGATGCAGTTGTGCACCATCCAAGCACGATGATATCGTCAAGTGTCTTTTGGCTGCAATAATACTCTCTAGTGACTCGTCCATCCCAGGTTGTGTCACCGCCGGCATGCCACAAATTTACCCTGTCTATTGTTGAGGCCTAGTAATACCTAATATGATTTGGAGGCTTTTGTTGTGAAAGGCCTCAATATTCCTGGAGATGTCTCAACCCCATACAACAGCACACTAAAGCACTACAGCACATGCACGCACCATTCCACTTGACCAAGCCATCTGTTTCTGTAGACTCTCGTTGCCCAAAACGGATCCATTCTCTTTGAGTTAAAAAGCTCATATCTGCCTTCCTGTTCCATCTGTCCTTAGGCAAACCTCATAAATTACCAATTCTGCAGCCAAACCAGGTAGTTCTGCTGCTGGGCTGTTTTACAGCAATGTGCCAAGCAATACAAACACGTATTTAAGCTTTGAGTGGACAACTTCACAATGGACAGCTTTACAATGGACAGGTAATAGTTGGAAAATGATCTGGCAGCACATGTAGCGAACGAGGCGCATTCAAGGAAACACAGCAAAGAGGTAGGAAACCAAAGGGTTTGGCATATAATTCTGCTTGTCACATCCGGTAAATGAAGATTATCAAGGCTTAAAATAACATTTAAGCTCTAAAATAGCCTTGGATCAAATAACCCTTTCAAATGCATCATAACCTGTTGTCATTGGTCACGTGATGAGTTACCTTAAATCGAAAGCTCTCTCAGAGTTTGCCACGAGTTATTCTCCATTGTGGGTTTTAGTGTCAGGATTTATTAGGTCTGTGTTTTTAAACACGCTGTTAGGAGTTATTAATGTGTTGGCTTTGGCTGAGCAGTTTTTTTTAATGTTATTTTAACATTGTCCAAAGCACATCCAACAGCGAGGCCAACTCTTCTTGATGTACCCTGATTTATTTGCAAATAAAATTTTATTTGACATGAATTATTTTACAAGCCAAATGCAAACTAATACCGGCAACATGATATCCTGTAGTGTAGCTACACGGCGTCCTAATAACGCTCTTCTGATAAGGTCTCACTCATGGTTTATGAAATGTCTTTTGGAGTAAAATAAAAGTTTGTTACAATTTTGATGTCATGCAATATTGAGAATTTTGAGAACAGCCTGTCGGTCATGGGAAGAGGTTTGTTTTCAAGGAGGCTTGGGGAATGAAGGGAGGGTTGATCTTCTTTCATTAAACCTTCTAAAAGAAAAGTTTGTGGCCTACCTACTGTTCTTATACAAGAAAACTGTTTTTATGTTCCACCTTAGTACATATAGTTACATGTGCAGAAGGCCATTAATAGACATTCGTATACTTTTACATTAATTACAAGGACTGATTCAGATGATGGACAAATCATTACAGAATATGTGAGTTTTGATCCTCGGGTAACAACCAGATCAACAAATTATTAGTTGGAAAGAAGGGAGAAGCAAATCCTCTAGTCTATAGATGTTTAAAAACAACATTTTATATTTAACAGGTCATTAGCCCCCATTGGACTTAGTCCGAAACGGGGACTTATGGATTTGGTCTTGATTTTTGTGTCCGGCGTGCGTGCGTCCGCAACCATATCTCGGACATGTATCGACTGATTTTATTTGTACTTGGCACAAAGACAACACATGATGGTATACATATTCATATAATTTTGTTTCGCAATGCGATCAAAGATGGCTGACTGGCAGCCATTTTAATTGTAAAAAAAAACCCTGATGTTGAACACGTTCTCAACCATTTCTCAGACATGTATTTACCGATCTTGTTGAAACTTGGCGCATAGATAAGGAATGACGCCTTACATATGCACGTCATTTATTTTTGAGGTCAAATCTAAGGTGGCCGACTGGCAGCCATTTTGTTACTTAAACGTGTCCCCAACCATTTCTCAGCTATTCATTATCTGATTTTCCTCAAACTTGGCACAACCACAGTACATGATGGCATACACGTGCACCTTGCTTTATTTGGTGATCTGATCAAAGATGGCCAACTGGTAGACGCGGCCATTTTAGTTTTTTTTTTAACCCAGTGTTGAACACGTCCTCAAACATTTCTTGGACATGCATTTACCGATCTTGTTCAAACTTGGCACACAAATAATGAATGATGGCTTATATATGCTTGACATTCTTTTTTGAGATAAGATTAAAGATGGCCGACTGGTGGCCATTTCGTTACTTAAAAGTGTCCCCAACCATTTCTCGGACGTGCATGGTCCGATTTTGTTCAAAATTGGCAAATGTCACATGTCACAAATGTTCTTGTATGTCACATGACCACTCTGGTCAGTTGTGCATACACATAAATCTTGTAAATATGGGCTTTAATTTAACTTTAATCACATAAACCCTTTAACTCCGCACAACAAAATTACTAAAACCACGGGGGCTATGACATTTTTTGTCTTTTTCTGCTTGCTAACTTAAGGCATTATAACGTGACTGGTCTTGGACAGCAGTGCAGTTTGCTCACAGTGGTTTTTCATTCATTTTCTTCTCCAGTTTGTAAGGCTCATAGAAAAGCTATCAAACACACAAATCACTTTCTCACATGCAGGCAAAGACAGCAGACAAACACAGCCATTGACCTCAGAGTAAGTTAGAAAACACTGGATGCTGTGGCCCCATCTTAATGGCAGCGCTTTGATCTCTGCAGTCAGTGGGGCACTACTAGGGAGAAATCTCCCTCCTCAAGGATACCAACCTTTGGGTTTATCTGTGCTTTATCCTCTAAATGCTGAGCATCACGTAAGGAAGCAGCACGTATCACTTTTAAAGTCTTCGGTATGACTCAGCTCGGGTTTCAACCACCAACCTCCCAGACTCAGAACTGCGACACTCTAGTCGTAACACCAATGAGTCAGGTGCAAATATTATTTTGAGATCTTCGCCCAAGCAATCTATGAGACAAATTTCACCAAAACAATGGGAGATTTTAAAATTAAATTCTCTCATGTTTTTTGTCATATAAGAGAGACTTTACAATAATGTAATACTGCACATGAAGATTATATATATTTATATATTGTATATATATATATATATATATATATATAATATCATTATACACTATATATATATATATACTGTATATATGTATTTAGCTATAAGCTAAATAGCAACCCTCATTTGAAGCCTAGTACACGTTCGTGGCTAGAGAACGCTCCCAAAAAACACAGAGCCCATGTTGATCTTGGAGCTCTGTCGCATAGCTGGGATCGGGGGTGAATGACGCCATTTTCGGTTTCGGAGTCTTTTGAGGCAGAGCTACTTCTCGGGGAGGCATCTGCACACCAATGGGAGTGCTCGAATACACCCGCAGAGCGTTTTGATCTGACTTTTGGCTCCTCCTTTTCCCAAGCTAGATAAAATAGCTGCAAAACATTCAGTCAGTCTTCGCCAGTCAGTCTTCACCTGTCAGTCTTTGCCAGTCAGTCTTCACCAGTCAGTCTTCACCAGTCAGTCTTGAGCCAGTCAGTCTCCACCACAGTCTTTGGTCAGTCAGTCTCCGCACAAGGTCAGAGAATCTTGTCCTCTGCGCAAGGCGGCTGTTTCCAAGTGTGGAGTGTTGGACAAGGAGGAGGGTCCAGACCTGAACTGCGGCACAAGGAAAAAGGCGGAGCGAAGCGCTGAGTAGGCGAAACACTAGACCGGCAATAGACATAGTAATTACAAATACAGACTTTCTCACACACCACATTAAGCTATCATATCACATGTTCTGTCTCTCCCATCTACTGCCTCGTCTGCTGTATACACACAAAACTAAAAGAGCAACTGCAGATATGCACCTTTTCACTCTCCCTCTTCTGCATTATATTTGCATCTCATCATACCTTATTTTGCACCTCACTTGCACACCATAAGCACCCCCAGTTTTATTCCCTCCTCCCCCTCCTAAATGACTGGGTTGTGTTGGTCCGTCAACCACGCCAGGTACTCTAGAGGTCGTTCACGACTCAAAACTTTCTCTGATTCTTGTTCTCTGATTTTCTCAGGTGGTGGCTGATGGACTGTTAAAATAATATAATATAGGCATAAGGCCTGGAACTTCTAACACACTTTTCTCGAAATATTCTTGTATACTTCCAAAATCTTCACATTATGTATTCCATGTATTTCGCAGGTGATAGCGGATTCAAAAATCGAATATCATAATCATAATATCATAATATAATGGCGGTAAGCCTGGAACTTCTAACACACTTTTCTCCGAACATATTCTGTTCATCACTTCAAAATCTTCACATTATGTGTTCCATGTATTTAGCAGGTGATGAGCGGATTCAAAAAATCGAATATGGATAGAATTTGCAAAGAGGGAATCGATGACGTCACAATCAACAGTGTTCGGTGGCAAACTGATGGCCGGGTCCCAGACGACATGCTTTACTTAACTAAGTCCCTGAGTTCAGGACGTTTGTTCAACTCAGCATTTACGACTTTTATCCAGCCATGTTGTTAATCTGTTGATGGAGGTAAAATAGAAACGATGAATATGTAAGCGTAGTCTCGTTTTATCTTTTCCTCCAGTGGTCCAGCGTAGTCCGCACACAGTTTAGCTGAGAAGCTCTAACCCACCGATTTGGCTCTTATTAGCCGGTGCATACTTGGCAGTTCCGCTCGGCTGCACCTGATACGGTAAATTCCATGCAAGTACGCGCACGTGACCCCCCCCCCCTTGGTAAGGCCGCCTGACGATCTAAGCGAACACCGTGCGTCGTGACGGTGACGTCATGGCGTTCAGCTTAGATGGGTTTCACAACATCATTACTGATCCCGATCCCATTCAATTAATGGCTCCATGTATGTGTGGAACCACCAGGAACCTATCCCCCTTTTTTCCATTGAAACAATGCGTGATATTTGCGGTGTCGCCATTCACGATTTCGCCATTGACGGTGTCACCATCCGTGCTGTCTACATCCGCACTGTTGACATTCGTGCTGTCAACATTCGCGGTGTCAACATTTGCGGAATTTTTCATGAATCACGAATCGCCAGGAACCTATCCCTCCTTTTTCCCATTGAAACAATGCCCCGACATTTGCAGTGTCGACACTTGCGGATTCAACATCTGCTGCATATTCAGGAATGTATCCCATGGAATGTCAGGGTCCAACAGTATATTTCTATATATATATATTATATATATATATTATATATATATATATATATATATATATAGCATAGTACCATATATATTGTTGTTGATTTCTCTGTCTCGGTCGTGCGGAGGCGGCTTTATCCCGATATGCGGCGGCGCGCCACGAACGTGGCAATCCGGTCGCAGCTTCGATCAACGCGAAATCCAGCTACGGGTGTGCTTTTAACCAACCATAAAGCCAGCCACTTTTCTGTCCAGGGCGCTACAGGTCGATCGCCGAATTGATCGATGTACCTAATTATAAAAATTATAATTTTTTATAATTATTATGAAAATAAAGTATTAATTTGATAATATTAAATTTTAATATATTTTATAATACTTAAAATAAAATATTATAATTTAAAATAAAATTATAATTAATAAGATAGTAATTTCATAATATTTAATATCTATTAAATACAAATAGTTATATATAAAATATAAAAAAATATATAAAAATTTTTAAAAATGGAAAATTATATTAAATAATATTAATAAATTTATATAATATTTATAATTATAATATAATTAAAATTAAAAAATTTTTTTATTTAAAATTTTAATTATAATTAAATTTATTTTATAATTAATAAATTAAAAATATATATTAAATTTATTTTAGTAGATAATTTAATTTAATTCTTAAATAATATACTAATTTATTTAATAATACTAATTAATATAATTAATATAATTATTTATTTAATTATTAAATTATAATTAAATAATTTAATATATTATATTAATAATATTTAATTAATAATATAAATAATATAAAATTATAATAACATTAATAATAAATTTTTAATTTATATATAATTTAATTATTATTTAATTAATTTAATTAAATTAATTTTTTAAATATTAATTAATTTTTTATTTTATATAAATATAAATAATATTTATTAAATTAAAAAATTTATTAAATATATATAAAATAAAAAATAATTTTTAAAAATAATAATTTAATAATAATAATTAATTTATATTTAAAAAATTAAAAAAAATAATTATAAAATTAATTATATATTTAAAAATTATATTATAAATAATAATTATTAAATTTATTTAATTATTATATTATTTATTTAATATTATTTAAAAAATTTAATAAATTAATTAATTAAAAATTTAGTTATATATTATATATAATAAATTATAATAATTAAAAAATAAATATTATATAATAATAAAAAAAATTAATTAAATTTATATCAATATATATAATTTAATATTCATTATAATTTAAATTTATATAATATAATTATTATTAATTTATATTATTAATAAATAATTAATAATTAATATTATTTAATTAATAATTTTTATTATAAAATTAATAAATATTTAAATAAAATTTATTTAATAAAATAATAATTTTAAAAATAAATAATATATAATATAAATTAAATAAAATTTTTAATTATATAAACAAATTTAATATTAAAATAATATTATTTATTAATAATAAATAATTTTTAATTAATAAAAATTTTTAAATATATTTTAATTAAAAAAAATATTTAAATATTCGTTTTTATATTTTTATAATTAATAATAATATATTTAATATTTTATTATAATATATATTTTTTATATTTATTTTAATATTAAAATTTTTATATAATAAAATAAAAATATAAATAAATTCTAATTAAATAATAATTATTTTTAATTAAATAATATAATTTATTTTAAAATATAATAATATCAATAAAAATTAAATATATTTAATTATAATTAAGTTAATTTAATTTTAATTTTAATTAAAATTATTAATTTATTAATTAATGATAAATAAATTTATATTATACTATTTTAATATATTTAAAATATTTTTAAAATTATCGCGTGGACAAAAAGCGGGGAGCCTACCACTCAATGAAGCCTGCACAGATAAACGAGCGCTTTAACAGCTCGGTTCGTTTGCGATTGCGAGCGGTTTAATTATCCTGGCAGCCCGTTGACCGATTAGCTTATGGTGTTAAAACCAGCTAATATTCGAATGCATTACGGCAGTTCAATGAAGGAAGGGACGCAACGAGCAGGTGAATATTTAAAACATAGGGAACATTTATTTCAATGCACATATGCAAGCAAGCAATGATGGGGGTAGGGGGACAAGACACGAGCAAGAAAACCTACAGCCGTTATCTACTTATTACGTACATGCACTTATAACAATTCTACTTAGGACAAGGCGCACAGACTTCATGCAAAACCCAGAAAAGAAAAGGTATACTGGGCTCGTAGAGCCTTAATGTTCCTCGGAGCTGGGATGGACCGCAGGAGCACCGCGAGGCATGCAGGTTTCCTTCGTCGCCTTGAGGCGACTCGATGGTCTTTTTGTCGGCGACCTTCCCGTATGTCCCTGGGTCAAGCGGCAGCTATGGTAACGGCGGTTGTTGGTCCAGGGCCTAGCAGTGCGCCTGGTCGATGTGCTGGCCGACGATTGCTTCAGAGGAGCGAACGGGCCTTGCTCTTTTAGAGTTGATGCTCTTTAAGAGACGCTCTCTCCGCGTCGTGACTGTTATGTAGATGGCTGGCGACTTTCTCCAGCTGGCGACTCGCAACATCCGACCAACTCTGGCGCTCTCCACACCGACTCTCTGAACTGGACTCCACACTGCACCAGACTCAAACTCCACTGCAGGCTCGACTCTCTGGACTGTAACGGCCCAGCCAACTTTCTCACTCGGCGTTTCAGCCCGGCCTTTTTTTCTGGTTGGGGGGGGCGTTGCTTTCTTTCACTTCGACCTTCACCCCGGCTGGCTCCGCCTTTCGTGGTTTTGATACATTTTGAAGTCATGCGCGAGACGTGTTTGAGATCACTCTCAAACGCGGCCATGTTTGAAATCACCCGCGCCGCCGCAGGAAGCCATCGTGCTTGGACGGAGATGCTGTTTGTTTGGGATGCTGCTGCCGGTGAAAGATGGTGGCGCGTGGAGATCTGGTGAGGAGATGTGTTTGTTTGTTGAAATGTTGTTTGTGGAGATGATGTTTGTTTGTGCAGATGATGGTGAGGACTTTTTTGTTGTTTGTTGGAGATGATGGTGAGGAGATGTGTTTGTTTTAAAATAAAGATAGAAAAAGAATAACGGCTAACTCAAAGATGCCAGCCCGGACACGAATAATTCCCGTTATACATTGGTGGGGAAATCTAACTGGAAACACACTTATCGACATAACTGATCTCTGGGGAACCTGAAGGTGTTATGAATTTCCACAAACGTAACAATATATATATAATATATATATAATGACATATATATATACTATTATATATATATATATATTATTATATTATACTATATATATATACAGTCACCCGCTTCATCGCGGTTCAACCTATCGCGCCCCCGGTTCATCGCGGGTTTTCCTTGGAAACGTAACTAATTTTTTTCTGCGGATTCCCGGGTAAATCGGGGTTAATAATGTTAAATATAATTATGTTAAGCAGATAATTAAATGGTGGTGCTGACAGTCACAACAAGAGTCGAGACAAAGTTTCGCTTGTGAACTCGAAATATTTTCTACGTTTTTTTCACAAGCCAAATGGCGCCAAGACTGGCACTGTCGAAGGTTTCTGGCAGGACGAAGCGCCAGAGGAGAGGTCCTGGACGCTCCAGGAGAAGGTTAAGGTAAAGGTGCTGATATACTGCTTCGGGAAGGAAAAAGGTTTGCCGCGTTGGCGAGCATTGCTCATGACCAGCAACTCAAAACCGACCAGACCAGATTAGTACGTCTCCGGCACTCAAACCAAATCACTGCAAACAACCAGTCATGAGACTAGTCTGATCATCCGCACCTCAAACGCCATCACGTGGCCAAACAACAAGACCAGACTAGTCGAGATCTCCGAATCAACCCAATCACTGGGCACCAACCAGACTAGACTAGTCGATCTCCGGCACCTCAACCCAATCACTGTCAAACTGACCAGACAGATAAGGTCGGAAAAAATCTCAGGCATCACACCCAATCATCCCAAACCGCCTAAGACGCGAGACGAGTGATTTTGGGGGAGGCGTCATTCATACGCGGATTTTCATTAGCGCGGGGAGGTTTGGAATGTTAACCCCGCGAGAAACGGGGATACCTGTATATATTACGTTCCGTTCAAAAGAAGTAACGGTACTGGAGTTTCCCAGAAAGTTTTATATTTCTAAAAAAATATATTGAAATACAACGCTTGTCCCCTTAAATACTTTCCCTGCAGTCGTCAACACCTTGTCCATCCTCTTCTTGCATGCTTCGAATGCACCCCTGGAGGCTTCTTCTGGAATCCTCCGGAGCTCGTGTAACGAGGCCCTTTTGATGGCTCCACATCAGAACGGGGCTTTATCCCCTTGGCTTGGAATTAGGAAAAAATCAACAAGTGGCCAATGTCTGGGCGAATACGGGGGTTGCTCCAGAGTTGGCAACGTTCCTTCAAGAAATGTTGCAGATGCTCAGGGCACTGTGAGCAGGGGTGTTGTCATGGTGGAGCACCCGGTGTGTTACCACAGATCTCCTTGTCCCAGACTGATAACTAATGACACGCCGAGATCTAGCTTGTACCGTATTGATTCTGTTTGACCCTGTGGTAGAACTGAAGTGGACGATGCCTTGAATATAAAACAAGCGAATGAGCATACCTTGACCTCGATTCGACATCTTGCTTTTTTGGTCTTGGTGATGCGGACTTTCACTGACGATCTGCAAATATAGGTCTCGATACGTCTTCGAATATCACGATTATCGCAGTTTGACTCTCGACGAGCAGGTCTGGGTCACTCGAGGGTCGATAATGTCTTGAAGACAGTGTCTTTGCTGTTGCTGGTTCGGCACAACAGATCGGACATTTTGTTTCGCAACCTTGTGCATTTCGGATTTTCTAGTGATGATGCCTCCAGACAGTGTCCTTGTGATTGGAAAGTTCCTCAGCCATCAGAACGCACGTGAGACGAGATCTGCGTGCACCATCTGTTCGCATGCTCGATGGTTGTGCGCGAGTTATGCTATTTGGAAGATCTTTACAGACTGTGGATCATCCTCGATCCTCCTCACAGCCCTCTTTGACTCTTGTGCCATTCAAATGCATGTACTGACATGTTTCTTCGCCCGTAGACTTGTGCAAGCATTGCAAAGAGATTTGGAAGGTGTTTTGTAACCAGTTGCAAGAAATTCAGATTGGCTTCTGCTCACGGACTCATAGCGGACGATTAGACGAGACAACGTGTAAACATGACCTGTAAAAATACAAATGAGGCAGTCACCATCACCTATCATATATATGTGCTGGATGTTGCGAAAGACTGTGACGCACCCTCATTCAAGTTGTTGTAAGTGGAGCAACACAGCAGGCTTCAGTCCCGTTACTTTTTTGACAACCTCGTATATTTGGTTATTAGTTTTTTGTATAAACAAGCTTCAAGACAAAGTCTCTATGGTATACAATGTGATGAATTATGCATGTTCCAATCCTTTAATTCTAATGTACTCAACTTTACTCACTTTAAGCGCACTTTAAATCCCATTCACTTCACTTTTTTAGAATAAGATGTTTTCACCTTTTCATCTCTCATATTGATAAATGCAGGGTGTGTGTATGTGGTAGTGTGTTATGATACAAACAGTATATGAATATGTGCATGTGCATGTGTTATATATGGTATTGTGTGTATTGGCTCTTATTGTATGTTCACTCTCGTTGAGGAAGGTGAGAGTGTGATGAATTATGGCCCATTTCCTTTTGATATGTATTGTTTATTTGGTAAATGTAGTTAATGGAATCGATATTGACTATACTCATATGTATGCCCTGCTGGTCTTGTTAGACCAAGAAGAAGGTTTATTTGGAAGGTTGGAAGGTTTATTTTGGGAACAAGAAGAAGGTCATAGTAATACAATTTGAAGAGAAATAATCAATAGATCACATTATTTTGGAAAGTACTTTGGGGGAACTCAGAAAGTCACAATAGACAATTGAATGATTGAGAATGCTTTCATCATATTGCGCTACTTGATTTGCTTGGCCATTGTGTCTGCAGGTATTCCTAAAGGTGGGTGAGAGTTCTTTTCTCTTCCTTTACTAACTCGTCCTGCCAGGCTGTGCTGGCCCCCACAGCATGGCAACAAGAATGACCATGCACAGCCAACAAACCGTGCAGGTAACTTGGGAGGTTTGTTTGAAGGGTAGCCTTTCAGATGATTCATTCAATCGACCTTGCTAATATTCTCGGACGTGTGTTTGTTTAGTTTGTCAGCGCTATTTTTCCCTCAGTTTTGGGCTGAGTAGAATACTTGCTAATAGGATCAGCATGACGCCAATAAGTGCAGTGGGAATGTTTTTATCTTTGGCCAGTGGTCTTTGGTGGGGGTTGAGGGGGGGGGCAGCAAACCTATGGTAAATGTGTATCGTTGTTCCGGCATCCGGTAGGGAGGGTATTTCAAGTCTCACCATTTACAGTATAGTACAGTGCAGTATTCCTGATCACCGAGTTTTGCCAGTGGTATGTGATTGTGTTTTGAATTATAAGCAGGAGGTATGGTATTTGCTTCATGCACGTAACTCGGGTTTCTTTTTTGTTTTTTGCCTGGCACATAGCTGTCAGTTTGCCGCATACCAAAAATCAATTTATGGTAGAAGAAACGTGTTAGCATGCTTTGGTTAACAAGGAATTGCCCATTAGCGGTGGGTATTCTGCTAATAAGGCCTGTCACATTTGCCACGGCGGCGTGGGGTCTCAAAATCTATTCGGCACTAGCAAGTTATCATGGCGGTCCGAGGTATTTCCCGGTTACACAATGTACGCAGTCAGCATATGTTTTTTATTTTTTTTCGGGGGAGCCGCGCGGGGTTTTTAGAAATTGTTGGGACTGAAAATCGTGGGGTTTGCGTACGGTCTTTGATTGATGTCGCACCACCCTTAGGGGCCCTGCGCGCCTATAATTTTCAAGGCCAGACGCAAGGTAGCCTAGGTGCCCGCAAGGGCGACCGAGGGGGGCCTAAGGCGAATGTGCGGAGACAAGAGGTATTGGCAGGCAAGAACTTGGGCTCGTTGCTGGGTTTGAGAGGTGATGAAAAGGATGAGAGAGGTGACCCAGAGTCAAGCGGCGAGTTCGGCCCGTTGTTAAAGCAGTTTGGGCAATCAGGTTTGATGTCATCAAAGAGGCTGTGGATGTTGGATGCATGTATGGTGGCTGACAAGCCCCAGGTCACACCACTAATCACATGTTCAGGGGACTGCCCGAGTGGGCTCCGTCAGGGCCTTCGTTGTGCATTGAGGTAAGCGCAGCAAGTGAACGATGTATTTGCAGAGGCATCATTAATCCGACGGTTAGAGGACTTGCCCAAACTTCTGCTCGGTGCGTTTCTTTCATCACATTTCATCTTGATTCTAGGAGGGGGTAGTTTATGATCAGCGTGTTGAATGCCCAATCACAAAAACCCCTTGGGTTCTCTCCATTGTTCTGTCGGTGGAGAGTTCTTGCCAAAAACTCCACTGAAGCGAAATGTACAGTGCATCAAAGACTGTTTAACACTCCAACAAACCAAGCATCAATTAAAAGCAATCACAAACTTCGTGGGTTTATGTTATTTTCACAAAGAACTGACAAAGAGTTTTGACAAAATGCATTCAACTTGCATTATTTGTCATGATCAATATTTTAATCCTTTCGCTGTTATTTTTTTTTCCCTTTCAAACAACATGCTAGAAAAGTATATCAGAAATTCATTCAGTTGTAGCGGTTAACTCAAAGAATTCATCTTTTGCGTATTTCCATGTAAAGCAAACAAGTCTTTATCAGGGTTTCAATTTTGTAATATAATTTTTTCACCAAAAAATTTCCCATTATCTACTATAAAAATAATGAAAAGTTAGCTGATTCTTTCAAGTACCGGAATCCAAGGATTCGATTTTTCACAAGTTACATATTTAAACATTTGCAATCATTAGTCTCTAAACAATCCACAGTTTCATTAAAGAGTTTCCAGAGCAACTGCATTATTTATTTATTTTTCCGAGTTAACTTGGCACTTCTGTGCTGATCGAAGATGTCAGTCAGTGTAAGAAATACCTCACCTTATTATGAGTAAACGTATACAAGAAGTAGCAACTTAATAAAAATCATGCACTTGTCCAATTATCAGAAGAATAGATAAAATAGGTATTTTAAATTGGCTTGTAGGGCATGCATTGGCATCACTCTTTTCAGTAATGAAATCTTTATTTTGGACCTGATTAACATTTATTTTATCGTTATGTTTCTGTACATCCACGATGAATTCTGCGTTTTTCTTCTGTGTTTGTCTTTCCACAATTGTAGAGTCATGTTTATTTAATTACATGTCAGTGTCAGTACCAGTCCTAATCAGTGAGAGCAATAAGTTTACAATACATGGTAAATTCCTAATCGTCCATTGAATTGATTTCATGTTGCTGTTGGTCTCGTCATTTCTTATCATTCTGCATTATGGTTATGTAAATACCAATGTTTTTCCCCTTATAACTTGATTTTAATATGTAAGTGTTGACAATCTTGTTGATAATTTTAATACAGAGATACCCTTTTTCAATTTATTATGTAAGTACCCCTTTTAACTTAATATATTATTATCGTTGATTCAATTACTCAGTAACTTTTTTCTATCCTCTATATTAACAGATTTATCAAAGTCCTTAGGTAAAGGATTCTGCAATTTGCAATCTTGCAAAAAAAAGTTCATATTAAATTATGACCAAAAGAACTCATGGTTTCGTTCAATGATTATTTTCCCGCCAATTTTTCCCTATTTTTATGAGCTTGTAGTCTGAAAGTAACTAACACGGTTTGTCCATACAACGTATCTCCATTTTTGTAATGTATTGACAACGCAATCCGGTAAAGGTGTTGTGAAAATCATTTTCCTGATTAATATCATCATACAAGCATTATATTGAGGTATCACATTGTTGGTCCATTTGACCCTAAATTACCCCATCACCATGACAGGATCAAAAACACTGGTGTACCGGTGTCTAGGTGTTTCGCAAACATGTTGCAGAAACCTGTGTGTCGGTTTATCAAATTCACAAAATAGATTCAAATTAATTCAACGATAAGTTAATTCACGAGGAGTAATTAACTGAGTAATTCACGAGCAATATCATGTCGTCACAGAGTGAGTTCATCCATCCATCAAACTTTTCTGTGTCCATCTTTTAAAAAAGTCTTTGCACTTGCACAGCAAAACGCGCACATACCACCATTATTACTCTGACCATTCTCGGCATTTGCGTAAATCCACTTTAATGACAAAATTTAATTCCCTTGCTAAAAACAAACAAGCATTTAAATCCAGCTGACCATCCATCCTGAATACTCGATCTGCGGCCATAGATCCGCGTCTCTTCACTCATCCAAAATCTGTGGTACAAATCCAAAAACTCGCCAAGCATCCAACACCAGAGGCTTCACAATCATACCCTCCAGTTGCACAGACCGAATGGAGTACCGAAGCAACAAAAACACTGCCAATTCAACGCTGTGTGATTTAACCACCTTCATAAAACTCCCGTATGTGTCATCCTCTTCAGTAGGTATGCAAATCCACGGGGGCAGACGACACAACCCACAAATTCTCTTGGCACAGCCCAGATACGTTAACAGCATGTGAAACGGCAGCACTTTGTATAAACCCCAAGCAAAAAACCAAAAAAAACAAAAAAAGAATTTAGCTTCCACCCGGCGCCACAACCGGCAACAACAAGACCCACAAACACAGGCGGGCAAGTCGATCGTGTGATAGAACGAGAAGCTTCATTGTTAGGCAGGCGGAAAGTGAAGTTTTTTTTTGTTTGTTTTATTTTTCCGCCGGTGACAAACAACAAGCAACCGACATAACATCAAATTACGCTGTGTCAAAGATTGTCAGCTCTCTAATGTCTGAGAAGCGTTGCGATCAATTCCAAGGAGGATAAGAAAGTCGAGAATGCTTGTTTAAATATTTTTTCAACATATATTTCTTATAATTCGTATCTGAATGTAATTCGATTCGGCGCGTGATACGTCATAAGCACTCACACGGGCATGTGGGTGTTTCAATACGAATACAAATATTTTACATGTTAAACTTCGTTTTTAATCGGCGAATTTTTTTACACACCTAT
>CM068959.1:63566077-63577661 GCA_035128595.1 Eptatretus atami | reverse complement strand
GAGAGATGATGCCTGAATGAGTAGCCATCGCACAAATACTTTGACAACAGAAAACGTTCACAGCTTGTCCATAGAATCGTGACCGCCTTAAGGAAATGAAGGTGGAGTCTTGAGCCACCCTGGTAGGATCCAATTCACATTCGATACCTGCATATGTAGAGCATCGAATCAACAACACACAACACACACACACGACAGCACACATGTCACAACACACGTTGCCGATTCGTCAACTTTCAAAGATTGGTAGCTTGGTAGTCAGTGTGATTGCCGGAACGACAGTACATACTGTATACACCAGAAGCTTGAGTAGCTTTCATCCGAAAACAATCACATTTTATATAGATCAGGGAGATGTTCACAAACACATTTTTCTTGATAAACAGCTGCGTTGTGATGGGTGCAAAAAATGGTTCGGAATATTTATGAAATACGTTAATAGCGGCAAATGGCTTGGAAATCAGTGGTCAATATAGTTGCCCATGAAACTCAAGCAAAGAGAAACATACCTACCTTTTTAAGAGCAAATCCTATAACCAAATGCTTTTATGAAACAGGCGTGAGGACAAAGGAAACCTGATAGACCTCCTAATATGGGATAAAATCTTGCCGTACACGCACCGCGTCTTGCGGTGCTGTCAACGTGACTGTTAGTACTCTGCGTAACTGCTGCTGTACAGTTCCCGATGCGTAGGAACACGAACTTACGACGCACAGCTTGGAAGGGCGTAAGCACTCCAAGAAACGCCTGTTGGCAGTGATTCCAATTGCCATCTGATTCAAGCTTAGCAACTGGAAACGCCCGTTGGATGTCCGAATGGACAATCAATAACATTTGGGGAGTCGGAACTGCTGATACTCAATCTTGGAGCTTTACATCCAAAAAAAAATTGGTGGCTTTTCGCCAGCGAGGTTAGCCAGGAAACGTCAAGACCAAACGGCGTGTGTAATGGCCGAAAAAAGGCACCGGTTTAGTGAAGCAGACATCGACAATGATTACACTTCTGCACATTCAAATTTTCTGTCACGGTAAGTAAAGTCTTTGCGATACAGAAAAAAAAAAAAAAAGTTAAGTTAATGCTGAATAGTAACGCAATTAAAAGATTGAACTTTAAGTAAATTTTCGGGATTTCTCTTTCAGATTTCGACACTTATTTGGTTCACCAGATGCAATTCTAAAATCCGACATATATTTCGATAGTAATCTTTAATTAGTCATGAAGCTAGTACGTGTTGCAAATCGATGGGCATGCTTGAAAGGCCGAACAAATGGCGGCTGAGACGGGTCGTTAGGCAGGGGACTTTTCACTCAGCGAGTAGTTAATGCATGGAAGGCCTCCCTGAAAAGTGTGGCAGTAAAATCCAGAGATAAGTTTAAATTACATAGATAAGGTTACTGGAGTTATGGAGATAGGGAATTGGGGATGTGACAGGACAGGATTTTTAGGTAGTTGAGCATTGATGGTGATTGTGTGCATGTGTACGGAGTGGGCTGTTCGTGTGGGGTCTGTTTAAGGGGGATTGTGGTTGATCGTGTGTTTTTAACAAGCCCATTCCCCTCCCCTGAGGGAAGAAAAAGAACAATACAAAGACTAAAAACAATAAATAATAAAAACAACATAAAAAATAAATTTAAAAACAATAACTAATAGTGATAAAAATTATTCAATTAATTTAAACATTTTTGTGCTTTTCTCTTGGACTTGTGGTTGGATAAATTAGTATGTGGTTCGTCTGCAGAAGCGCTGATGGGCTGCAATGGCCTCCACCTGTGTTAGATTTCCTTGTGTCTTGTAAGACTCCGCAACCATCAAGGGCTGAAACCAGATGGGTGACCGCCATCTCTGGAATCTTATTTTGGTTTTCTGTGATGAGCACCCCTAAATTATCTTCAAAAGCGGTGTTTTAATTAACCCACAACACCCAATTTTCACGTTTGCACTTCTTGGATTTCTGACAATGCAAGCAAGTTTGCAGCTGCTAGGTTTTTAGTTTTGGAGTATGGGGGAGACACCAACACTATGCAGCACAAACACACACCAACCGACACACACACATACCAGCACTCCCAGACACACAACAACACACACCCACCCCACAACACACACATCCACACACATCATGTGCCTTTTCATAGTATATGATAACAGCAAGCATTCTTCTTTTTGTATACGGCATGTAAAGGTCACTAGAGATAATACGCAGAAACATATAGACAAGGCAGGGAGACAAGGAGGGGTGGGAAAGGAACCATCAAAATAGTGGGGAACCAAAAGACGAATAGGGATATTTGTGAAAGGGAGTAGGATGGGGCGGGGTACACGATGGTAAATCAAATGGGTAATACTTTCAGGAAGGAACGGAATATGAAGGATGTGTTTTAGAGGGAATTAATGGGGGTATAAAAATCAAGATTTTGGATGGGGAAGACATGAGATGGTGGTGAACAGCTGTTTTGAAGACTGTGGGAGGGGGATTGTGAAGGGGCAGTGTGGGAGTATTGTTCCGAGAGAGGGGGAAAGAAAGAGTAATTCTTGATTTGGAAATTCACACGAATGGGGTTTTTGGCGGATTTGAGGACCTCGAGGACGATATAGAGGGGGGACGATCGCATGACAGGATACGGGGGGGGCGGGGGGGTTGCAGGCCGGAGGGGAAATGTTAGAAGGCAGAAAGACACGCGACCTCTTCTGTGAGAGAGTGAGAGAGACCAAAGAGCTCACTCACGCAGTGAATACAATGATCTCTAAAACGCTTGTTTCGACAGTGTGAAGTAAGCGTAGTTGTGAGTGGAGGAAACCGTCCCAAAGGGGAGAGCAGTACTCGTCAAGACGCGGTGAAAGCTTGTTGGCCATGAGCTCAGGTGTGCCAAGGAAGGACTTTGCATGACGTAGGATGCCCAGTTGGGACTGCCTTTGGAGGCAGCTTGGAGATGTGGTTTTCCCAGAAAAGATAGTGGCAGACAGTGAGACTCAAAAGCTTGAATGAAAGGACTTCTTCAAGAGAATTGTTGAGAAAGTAGTTTGGGAGGGGGGGGGGGGGTTCAGACGGTCCTTTGGGAGAGACATGGTGATGGTGTCAGATTTGTCAGGATTGAAAGGACATGTTCCAAGTGCTTGACCAGTTGGGATTTTATCCAGGTCTGTGGAGAGTGAAGAGGCTGCGGCCTGTCGATAGAGAGATAAGAGACGGTACAGGCAAGAGGGGCGGAGTCATTCGCAAAGAGATAATGAGGATTTTCCAGTGAACATGAGAGACTATTGATGAAAACCAGAAAAAATGCACAGGGCCAAGAAACACTGCGCTTGAGGAACTCCAGCCTGGAGGGGAAGAGGGATGAGAGAATTCCATTAAGAGGCATGTGTTGACTGTGACACGGAGAGGAAGTCTGTGAGCATGAGTGGAAATGCCTTGGATACGATAGGAATAGAGTTTGGTGAGCAGTACGGGATGCCAGATCGTATCGAAAGCTCGCAATATGTCTCGGGAGATGGCTCTGATCTCATGTTTTGGCATTTGGGACCTCCATACATTGTTGGGAAAGCAGAAGTAGCATGTCCAGGGTAGATGGACCTGGTCTAAATCCAAACTGATGATCAGCAATAACACATTGGAGAAGAGGAAGGATTTGGATGTCGGAAGCGAATGTGGATTCCAGTGCAAGAGAGATGCAGAGGAGTTGAAGACATCCCGTGGAGAGGAACGTTGTCCGTTGGGCATACAATTTTCAGAGCTGTATCGAGTAACCTGAATGGAAAGATCAATTAATATTAGAAAGGAAACCCAAATATTGGTCGATCACAAACATTTGGACAGAGAGGAGAACGAGTGGCAAGACTCGCTGACACTGCATTTCCATTATCATATTGGAAAATGATAATGGAGGGGGGGTGAGTGCATGTTCTTGTCATGTGAGGGCTTAACGTGTGTCATGTGCAGCCATCATGTGCATACGTGAAGGGTTAACGACTTGTGTTTGATACTCGCGCATGACCATGTTTACCAAAACGAAGATAGACATCATGAGCAGGTTGAAAGAAAGGCTTATTGAAAGGACGAAGGAAATGCCTATCGGATACAACGATGGAGCATGTGGTGCAAGTTTGCGAGGCAACAGGGAAACAATATATAGAAAAGAAGAGCTGTCTGGTAAAAGCTTTGGAAAGGAGAGTAAAGGAAATGAAGCATTTTAACATGCATTAAAGGCTTATGAATAGAATCAAGAAGCAATTTATTATTAGTTCTGCACGAAAGAAAGAATGTGGAGAAAAGGGATGACAAGGAAGATCCAAGGAAGGAGAAACAGGGCAGAATGGGTTTCGGGAGATTTTTTTTCTTGGTTTAATTAATTTTTTTTGAGCAGATTCAAGAACTCTGAAGGACAAAACAAAGGAGAAGAATGACAACGTATAATGCTTGACTTGTGAGCAGGTGACCTCACACCTACTCGTCAGTTATTGTCTGGCAACAGAAAGATGTCATAATCGTGTTCACTCTGTCTATATCCATTTCTTATTGGTACAAGACACCGCCCTCTTGCATTTTGTTCGCCAAGAACTCTCTTCCTGAGCATGACATGTTAAAATGCTCCAAGAATATGGAATCAGCAGCATGAATCAAAATATCAAACTTCTTTGGGTCTGCTCTCACTTCTCTCCTGATCTCAGCTTGCTTCCATGTGCCAGGCATCGTTGTGACAACTCTCCAAATAAATGCTTCTGAGGGATGCAGTTGTCACCATCCAAGCACCGATGACATCGTCAAGTGTCTTTGGCTGCAATAATACTCTCTAGTGACCGTCCATCCAGGCTGTGTCACCGCGCATGCCACAAATTTACCTGTCTATTGTTGAGCCTAGTAATACTAATATGATTTGGAGGCTTTTGTTGTGAAAGGCCTCAATATTCATGGAGATGTCTCAACCCCATACAAAGCACACTAAAGCACTACAGCACATGCACGCGCACCATTCCACTTGACAAGCCATCTGTTTCTGTAGACTCTCGTTGCCCAAAACGGATCCATTCTCTTTGAGTTAAAAGCTCATATCTGCTTCCTGTTCCATCTGTCCTTAGGCAAACCTCATAAATTACCAATTCTGCAGCCAAACCAGGTAGTTCTGCTGCTTGGGCTGTTTTACAGCAATGTTGCCAAGCAATACAAACACGTATTTTAAGCTTTGAGTGGACAACTTCACAAGGGACAGCTTTTACAAGGACAGGTAATAGTTTGGAAAATGATCTGGCAGCACATGTGCGAACGAGGCACATTCAAGGAAACACAGCAAAGAGGTAGGCCAAAAGGGTTTGGCCATATAATTCTGCTTGTCACATTCCGGTAAATGAAGATTATCAAGGCTTAAAATAATTTAAGGCTCTTAAAACATAAAAGCCCCTTGTGACAAAAAAATAACCCTTTCAAATGCATCATAACCTGTTGTCATTGGTCACGTGATGAGTTGCCTAAATCGAAAGCTTCTCAGAGTTTGCCAACGCGAGTTATGCTCCATTGTGGTTTAGTGTCAGGATTTATTAGGTTGTGTTTTAAACACGCTGTTAGGGTTATTAATGTGTTGGCTTTGGCTGAGCAGAGTTTTTTTTAATGTTATTTTAAACATTGTCCAAAGCACATACACAGCGAGGCCAACTCTTCTTGATGTACCCTGATTTATTTGCAAATAAAATTTATTTGACATGAATTAATTTTACAAGCCAAATGCAAACTAATACCGGCAACATGATATCCTGTAGTGTAGCTACACGGCGTCCTAATAACAGCTTCTTTCTGATAAGGTCTCACTCATGGTTTGATGTCTTTTGGAGTAAATATAAAGTTTGTTACAATTTTGATGTCATGAAAATGAGAATTTTGAGAACAGCCTGTCGGTCATGGAAGAGGTTTGTTTTTCAAGGAGGCTGGGGAATGAAGGAGGGTTGATCTTCTTTCATTAAACCTTCTAATAGAAAGTTTGTGGCCTACCCTACTGTTCTTATACAAGAAAACTTGTTTTATGTTCCACCTTAGTACATATAGTTTACATGTGCAGAAGGCCATTAATAGACATTCGTATACTTTATACATTAATTACAAGGACTGATTCAGATGATGGACAAATCATTACAGAATATGTGAGTTTTGATCCTCGGGTAACAACCAGATCAACAAATTATTAGTTGGAAAGAAGGGAGAAAGCAAATCCTCTAGTCTATAGATGTTTAAAAGCAACATTTATATTTAACAGGTCATTAGCCCCCATTGGACTTAGTCCGAAACGGGGCTTATGATTTGGTCTTGATTTTTGTGTCCGGCGTGCGTGCGTCCGCAACATATCTCGGACATGTATCGACTGATTTTTATTTGTACTTGGCACAAAGACAACACATGATGGTATACATATTCATGATAATTTGTTTTCGCAATGCGATCAAAGATGCTGACTGGCAGCCATTTTAATTGTAAAAAAACCCTGATGTTGAACACGTTCTCAATAACCATTTCTCAGACATGTATTTACCGATCTTGTTGAAACTTGCGGCATAGATAAGGAATGACGCCTTACATATGCATATTTTATTTTTGAGGTCAAATCTAAGGTGGCCGACTGGCAGCCATTTTGTTACTTAAACGTGTCCCCAACCATTTCTCGCTATTCATTATCTGATTTTCCTCAAACTGGCATACACAGTACATGATGGCATACACGTGCACCTTCTTTATTTGGTGATCTGACAAAGATGGCCACTGGTAGAACGCGGCCATTTTAGTTTTTTTTTTAACCCAGTGTTGAACACGTCTCAAACATTTCTTGGACATGCATTTTACCGATCTTGTTCAAACTTGGCACACAAATATGAATTGATGCGCTTATATAGCTTGACATTCTTTTTTGAGATAAGATTAAAGATGGCCGACTGGTGGCCATTTCGTACTTAAAAGTGTCCCCAACCATTTCTCGAGACGCATGGTCCGATTTTGTTCAAAATTGGCAAATGTCACATGTCACAAATGTTCTTGTATGTCACATGACCACTCTGGTCAGTTGTGCATACACATAAAAGTCTTGTAAATATGGGCTTTAATTTAACTTTAATCACATAAACCCTTTAACTCTGCACAAAAATTACTAAACCAATGGGGGCTATGAATTTTTGTCTTTTCTGCTTGCTAACTTCAGGCATTATAACGTGACTGGTCGGAACAGCAGTGCAGTTTGCTCACAGTGGTTTTTTCATTCATTCCTTCTCCAGTTTGTAAGGCTCATAGAAAAGCTATCAAACACCAAATCATTATCTCTCACATGCAGGCAAAGACAGCAGCAAACACCGCCCATTGACCTCAAGTAAGTTAGAAAACACTGGATGCCGTGGCCCCATCTTAATGGCAGCGCTTTGATCTCTGCAGTCAGTGGGGCACTACTAGGGAGAAATCCCCTCCTCAAGGATACCAACCTTTGGGTTATCTGTGCTTTTATCTCTCTAAATGCTGAGCATTACGTAAGGAAGCAGCACGTATCACTTTAAAAGTCTTCGTATGACTCAGCTCCGGGTTTCAACCAACAACTCCCAGACTCAGAATGGACCTCTAGTCGTAACACCAATGAGTCAGGTGCAAATATTATTTGAGATTCGCCCAAGCAATTATGAGACATAATTTCACCAAAACAATGGGAGATTTTAAAATTAAATTCTCTTCATGTTTTTTTGTCATATAAAGGAGAGCACTTTACAATAATGTAATACTGCAATGAAGATTATATATATTTATATATGTATAATATATATATATATATATATATATATATATTTATATATATTATAGTATATACTGTATATATGTATTTAGCTATAAGCTAATAGCAACCCTCATTTTGAAGCCTAGTACACGTTCGTGGCTAGAGAACGCTCTCAAAAAACACAGAGCCAATGTGATTCTTGGAGCTCTGTCGCATAGCTGGGATCGGGGGTGAATGACGCCATTTTCGGTTTCCGGAGTCTTTGAGGCAGAGCTACTTCTCGGGGAGGCATCTGCACACCAATGGGAGTGCTCGAATACACCCGCAGAGCGTTTTTGATCTGACTTTTTTGGCTCCTCTTTCCCAAGCTAGATAAAATAGCTGCAAAACATTCAGTCAGTCTTTCGCCAGTCAGTCTTCACCTGTCAGTCTTTGCGAGTCAGTCTTCACCACCAGTCATCTTCAAGTCAGTCTTGAGCCAGTCGTCTCCACCACAGTCTTTGGTCAGTCAGCCTCCCGCACAAGGTCGAGAATCTGTCCTCCGCGCAAGGCGGCTTGTTTCCAAGTGTGGAGTGTTGGACAAGGAGGAGGGTCCAACCTGAACTGCGGCACAATGGAAAAAGGCGGAAGCGAAGCGCTGAGTAGGCGAACACTAGACCGGCAATAGACATAGTAATTACAAATACAGACTTTCTCACAACACCACATTAAGCTACAATATCACATGTTTGTCTCTCCCATCTACTGCCTACTCGTTGCTGTATACACACAAAACTAAAAGAGCAACTGCAGATATGCACCTTTTCACTCTCCTTTCTGCATTATATTTGCATCTCATCATACCTTATTTTGCACCTCACTTGCACACCATAAGCACCCCAGTTTTATTCCCTCCTCCCCCTCCTAATAATGCTGGGTTGTGTTGGTCCGTCAACACACGCAGGTACTCTAGAGGTCGTTCACAGCCTCAACTTTCTCGATCTGTTTCTTGTTCTCTGATTGTTCTCAGGTGGTGGCTGATGGACTTGTTATTATAATATAAAGGACATAAGCGTGGAACTTCTAACACAACTTTCTCTCCGAACATATTCTGTTCAATCCCAAAATCTTCACATTATGTATTCATGGATTTCGCAGGTGATAGCGGATTCAAAAATCGAATATCATAATCATAATATCATAATATAATGGCGTAAGCCTGGAACTTCTATACACACTTTTCTCCGAACATATTCTGTTCATACTTCAAAATCTTCACATTATTGTTCCATGTATTACGCAGGTGATAGCGGATTCAAAAATATCGAATATGGATAGAATTTGCAAAGAGGGAATCGATGACGTCAACATCAACAGTGTTCGGTGGCAAACTGATGGCCGGTCCCAGACGACATGCTTTACTTAACTAGTCCTGAGTTCAGGACGTTTGTTCAACTCAGCATTTACGACTTTTATCCAGCCATGTTGTTAATTCTGTTGATGGGAGGTAAATAGATAAACGATGAATATGTAAGCGTAGTCTCGTTTATCTTTCCTTCCAGTGGTCCAGCGAGTCCGCACACAGTTAGCTGAGAAGCTCTAACCCACCCCCGATTTGGCTCTTATTAGCCGGTGCATACTTGGCAGTTCCGCTCGGCATTGCACCTGATACGGTAAATTCCATGCAAGTACGCCATCAAGCACGTGACCCCCCCCCCTTGGTAAGGCCGCCTGACGATCTAAGCCGAACACCGTGCGTCGTGACGGTGACGTCATGGCGTTCAGCTTAGGTCGAGAATGGGTTTCACAACATCATTACTGATCCCGATCCATTCAATTAATGGCTCCATGTATGGTGGAACACCAGGACACCTAATCCTCCTTTTTCCATTGAAAAATGCGTGATATTTGCGGTGTCGCCATTTCACGATTTCGCCATTGACGGTGTCACCATCCGTGCTGTCTACATCCGCACTGTTGACATTCGTGCTGTCAACATTCGCGGTGGTCAACATTTGCGGAATTTTTCATGAATCACGAATGCAGGACCTATCCCTCCTTTTTCCCATTGAAACAATGCCCGACATTTGCAGTTGCTGACATTGGCGGATTCAACATCTGCGCATTTTCCAGGAATGTATCCCATGCGAATGTCAGGGTCCAACAGTATATGATATCTATATATATATATATATATATAACTATATATAATATATAATCTATATATATATAGTATATTGTACACATATATATTGTTGTTGATTCTCGCCAACTCGGCGTGCGGACGCCGCCTTTATCCCGATTGCAGCCGCGCGCGCCCACGCGAACATGCAATCCGGTCGCAGCTTTCGATCAACGTCCGAAATCCACTACGGTGTGTTTTAACCAACCATAAGCCAGCCACTTTTCTGTCCACGCGCTACAGGGTCGATCGCCGAATTGTCGATGTACCTAATTATTCGCGGGAACAAAAAGCGGGAGCCTACACCCAAGAAGCTGCACAGAAACGCTTGAGCCGCTTTAAGCAGCTCGTTCCGTTTGCGATTGCCGAGCGGTTTATTATCGCCAAGCCCCGTTGGACCGGATTAGCTTATCGGTGTTAAAAACCAGCTAATATTCCGAATGCAATTACGGCAGTTCAATGAAGGAAGGGACGCAACGAGCAGGTGAATATTTAAACAATAGGGAACATTTATTTCCAATGCACATATGCAAGCAAGGCAATGAATGGGGGTAGGGGACAAGAAGGTTTCCTTCTCGCCCTTGAGGCGACTCGATGGTCTTTTTGTCGGCGACCCTCCGATATGTCCCTGTGGTCAAAGCGGCAGCTATGGTAACGGCGGCTTGGTTGGTCCAGGGCCTAGCAGTGCTGCCTGGTCGATGGGCCTGGCCGACGATGCTTCAGAGGAGCGAACGGGCCTTGCTCTTTTAGAGTTGATGCTCTTTAAGAGACCGCTCACTCCTCAGCGTCGCTCGGACTGTTATGTAGCTGGCTGGCGACTTCTCTCCGGCTGGCGACTCGACCAACTCCGACCAACTCTGGCGCTCTCCACACCGACTCCTCTGAACTGGACTCCACACTCCACCAGACTCCAAACTCCACTGCAGGCTCGACTCTCTGGACTGTAACGGCCCAGCCCAACCTCTCACCTCGGCGTTTCAGCCCGGCCTTTTTTTCGGGTTTGGGGGGGGCTTGGTCTTTCACCTTCGACCCTTCACCCCCGGCTGGCTCCGCCCCTTTCGTGGTTTTGATACATTTTGAAGTCATGCGCGGACGTGTTTGAGATCACTCTCACAACGCGGCCATGTTTGAAATCACTCCCGCCGCCGCCGAGGAAGCCATCGTGCTTGGCCACGGAGATGCTGTTTGTTGGGATGCGCTGCCGGTGAAAAGATGGTGGCGCCGTGGAGATCTGGTGAGGAGATGTGTTTGTTTGTTGAAATGTTGTTTGTGGAGATGATGTTGTTTGTGCAGATGATGGTGAGGACTTTTTGTTGTTTTGGAGATGATGGTGAGGAGATGTTGTGTTGTTTTAAAATAAAGATAGAAAAAGAATAACGGCTAACTCAAAGATGCACAGCCCGGTACACGAATAATTCCCGTTATACATTGGTGGGGAAATCTAACCTGGAACACACACTTATCGACATAACTGATCTCTGGGGAACCTGAATGGTGTTCTATGAATTTCCACAAACCGTAACATATATATATACATATATATATATATATATATATATATAATATTATATATAATATATATATATATATATATATATATATATATATATATATGAGTTCCGTCTCAAAAGTAACGGTACTGAGTTCACAGAAATTTTATTCTAAAAAATTTATTGAAATCACAGCTTGTC
>CM068959.1:63544730-63565610 GCA_035128595.1 Eptatretus atami | reverse complement strand
CCCTTCAAAATACTTTCCCTCCAGTCTCACACACTTGTCCATCCTCTTCTTCCATGCTTCGATGCACCCCTGGAGGGCTTCTTCTGGAATCCTCCGGAGCTCCGTCGTCACGGCCCTTTTGATGGCCTCCACATCAGGAAACCGGGTCCCCTTTATCACCCCCTTGAGCTTGTGGAATAGGAAAAAATCACAAGTGGCCAAGTCTGGCGAATACGGGGGTTGCTCCAGAGTTGGCACGTTCCTCTCCACCAGAAACTGTCGGATGCTCAGGGCACTGTGAGCAGGGGTGTTGTCATGGTGGAGCACCCAGGTGTTGTTCACCCACAGATTCCTCCTCTTGTCCCAGACTGATCTCATGACACGCCGGAGGATCTCCTTGTACACGTATTGATTCCCTGTTTGACCCTGTGGTAGAAACCTGAAGTGGACGATGCCCTTGAATTCATAAAAACACGATGAGCATCACCTTGACCTTCGACTTCGACATCCTTGCTTTCTTTGGTCTTGGTGATGCCGGACTTTTCCACTGACGACTCTGCCATTTGGTCTCGGGATCGTATTCGAATATCCACGATTCATCGCCAGTATTGACTCTCCCGAGCAGGTCTGGGTCATCCTCGAGGCGCTCGATAATGTCTTGACAGACAGTGACTCTTTGCTGTTGCTGGTCCTCGGACAACAGCTCGGGGAACATCTTTGCGCACACCTTGTGCATTTCGAGATTTTCAGTGATGATGCCCCAGACAGTGTCCTTGTTGATGGAAAGTTCCTCAGCAATCAGACGCACCGTGAGACGACGATCTGCGTGCACCATCTGCTTCGCATGCTCGATGTTGTCCGCCGTTATGCTCATTGAAGGTCTTACAGACTGTGGATCATCCTCAACCTCCTCCTGCCCCTCTTTGAACCTCTTGTGCCATTCAAATGCATGTGTACCTGACATCGTTTCTTTCCCGTAGACTTGCTGCAGCATTGCAAAGGATTTGGAAGGTGTTTTTACCAAGCTTGGCAAGAAACTTCAGATTGGCTCTCTGCTCATGACTCATAGCGCGACGACTCAGACGAGACAACGTGTAAAGCACGACCTGTAAAAAATCACACAATGAGCGCAGTCAACCATCACCAATCATATATATTGCTGGAATGTTGCGAAAGACTGTGACGCAACCCCATCATTCAAGTTGTGTAAGTGGAGCACACAGCAGGCTCAGTCTCGTTACTTTTTTGACAGACCTCGTATATATTGTTATTGTTTTTGTATAAACAAGCTTCAAACAAAGTCTCCTCATGGTATAAATGTTGACGATTAATGCATGTTCCAACTCATTAATTCTAATGTATCTCAACTTATTCACTTTAACGCACTTTAAATCATTCACTTCACTTTTTCAGAATAAGATCGTTTTCACCTTTTCATCTCTCATATTGATAAATGCAGGCAGTGTGTGTATGTGTACGTGTGTATATAAATACAAACAGTATATGAATATGTGCATGTGCATGTTTATATATGTATGTGTGTATTTGCTCTTATTGTATGTTCACTCTCGTTGAGGAAGGTGAGAGCTGTGATGACCATTATGGCCATTTCCTTTTGATATGTATTTTTTATATTTGGTATATGTATGTTATGTATCGATATTGTACTATTATCTCATATGTATGCCGGCTGGTCTTGTAGACCAAGAAGAAGGTTTATTTGGAAGGTTGGAAGGTTATTTGGAACCAAGAAGAAGGTCATAGTAATCACAATTTGAAGAGAAATCACTCAAAGATCACATTATTTTGGAAAGTACTTTGGGGGAACTCCAGAAAGTCAACAAAGACAATTGAAATGATTGAGAATGCTTCCAAGTCATCATCTGCGGTACTTGATTATCTTGGCCCATTGTTCTGCAGGTATTCCTAAAGTGGTGGAGAGTTCCTTTTCTCTTCCTTTACTACTCGTCTGCCAGGCTGTGCTGGCCACCAACAGCACTGGCAACAAGATAACCATCGACACCAACAAACCGTCGGTACATCTGGGAAGTTTGTTTGAAGGTAGCCTTTCAGATGATTCATTCAATCGAAACACTTGCTAATATTCTCGGACGTGTGTTTGTTTGTTTGTCATGCTATTCCTCCTACAGTTTTGGGCTGAGTACGTCCAGACTTGCTACATAGGATCAGCATGACCCCAATTAGTGCATAGGGATGTTTTTATCTTTGCCAGTGGTCTTGTGGGGGTTGAGGGGGGGGGCACAAATTCCCTATGTAAATGTGTATCGTTTAGTTCCGCATCCAGGTAGGGGAGGGTATTTCAAGTCTCCACCATTTACAGTATAGTACAGTGCAGTATTCCTGTCACCACGTTTTCCAGTGTAGTGAGGTGTTTTGAATTATAAGCAGGAGGTATGTATTTGCTTCATGCACGTAACCCGGGTTTTTTTTGTTTTTTGCCTGCACATAGCTGTCAGTTGCCCATACACCACACAAATAAATTTATGCGTCAGAAGAACGTGTTACATGCTTGGAACAAGATTGCCCATGCGGTGGGTACTCTGCTAATAAGGCCTGTCACATTTGCCACGGCGGCCGTGGGGTCTCCAAAATCTACGGCCACTAAAGCAATTATACGGCGCCGCAGTATTTCCATGGTCACACAATGTAGCAGTCACATATGTTTTTATTTTTCGGGGAGCCGCACGGGGTATTTAGAAATTGTGGAGACCGAAAATGTGGGTTGCCGTACGGTCTTTGATTTGATGTCGCACGGTGACCTTAAGGGGGCCTGCGGCGCGCTATAATTTTCAAGGCAGACGCAAGGTAGCCTCACGGTGCCCGCAAGGCACCAGGCGAAGTGCCTAAGGGGGGCCCTAAGGCGAATGTGCGGCCAGACAGACGGTAATGGCAGGCAAGAACTTGGGCTCGTTGCTGGGTTGAAGGTGATGAAAAGGATCAGAGAGGTGACCCAGAGTCCCAGCCGAGTTCGGCCCCTTGTAACAGCAGTTTGGGCAATCAGGTTTGATCATCAAAAGAGCTGTGCATGTTGGATGCAGTCATGGTGGCCGCACAAGCCCCCAGTCGCACCACTGAACACATGTTGCAGGGGACTCGTCGAGTGGCCGTCAGGGCCTTCGTTGTGCATTGAGGTAGCCCAGCAAGTGCACGATGTATTTGCAGAGCATCAATCCGCGTTAACGCAGGACTTGCCCAACCTTCTCCTCAGTGCGTTTTCTTTCTCACATGTTCATCTTATCTCCTCAGGAAGGGGGTAGTTCATGATCATGGTTGAATGCCCAATCACCCAAATCTGGGTTCTCTCCATTGTTCTTTCGGTGGAAGTTCTTCCAAAACTCCACTAGACGAAATCGTACAGTGCATCAAAGACTGCTTTCAACACTCCGAAACAAACAAAGCATCAATTAAAAGCAATCAACAAAACTTCGTGGGTTTATGTATTTCCACAAGACTGACAAAGGTTCTTACAAAATGCATTCAACTTGCATTATTTGTCATATCAATATTTTATCCCTTTCCTTGTTATTTTTTTTTCTTTCCAAAACAACATGCTAAAATATACAGAAATCTCAGTTGTACGTATACTCAAAACATTCATCTCATTTGCTATTTCCATGTAAAAGCAAACAGTCTTTATCAGGTCCAATTTGTAATCAATAATTATTTTCACCAAAAAATATTCCATTATCTATACAAAATATGAAAGTTAGCTACTTCTTTCAAGTACCGAATCCAACGCGATTCGATTTTTCACAGTTACCATTTTAACATTTGCAATCATTATCTGCTAAACAATCCACAGTTCATTCACAAGCAGTTCCAGAGCAACTGCCATTATTTATTTATTTTCCCAGTTAACTTGGCACTTCTGTGCTGATGAAAGATGGTCAAGTCAGTGTTAGAAATACCTCAACTTACCTATGTAAACGTACAAGAAGTACTACTTAATAAAAATCATGCACTTGTCCAATTAATCAGAAGACAGATAACATAGGTAATATTTAAATTGGCTTGTAGCGCTCATTGCACTCTTTTCAATAATATAATTCTTTATTTTGACCGATTTAACATTTATTTCATCGTTATGTTTTCTGTACTCCACATAATTCTCGTTTATTCTTTGTGTTTGTCTTTCCACAAATTGTAGAGTCATTTTATTTTAATTACAGTCAGGTCAGTACCAGCTCCTAATCAGTGAGAGCAATACAGTTACAATACATGGTACATTCCTAATTCCATTGAATTGATTTCATGATTGCTGTTGGTCTCGTCATTCTTTATCATTCTGCATTATGGTTATGTAAATACCATGTTTTTCCCCTTATAACTTGATTTCTAATATGTAGTGTTGACCAATCTGTTGATCAATTTAATAACAGAGACCCTTTTTCAATATTATGTAAGTACCTTAACTTAATATATTATTATCTTGATTCAATTCTCAGTAACTTTTTCCTATCCTCAATTAACAGATTATCAAAGTCCTTAGGTAAAGGATTCTCAATTTGCAATCTCAAAACAAAAGTTCATATTAATTATGACCAAAAGAAACATCATGGTTCGTTCCCAATGAGTTATTTTCCCCCAATTTTCCTATTTTTATGAGCTTAGTCTGAAAGTAACTAACACGGTTCCATACACTATCTCCATTTTTTATGTATTTGACAACCAATCGTAAAAGGTGTGTGAAAATCACTTTTCTGATTAATATCACATACAACATTATCATGAGTATCACTTGTTGGTCCCATTGACCCTAAGATTATCCCCATCACCACCATTACAGGTCAAAACACACTGGTGTACCGTGTCTAGGTGTTCGCAAAACATTGTGCAGAACACACCTGTGTGCTCGGTTATCATAATTCACAAAATAGATTCCCAAATAATTCAAAGATAAGTTATTCACGGGAGTAATTAAACATGAGTAATTCACAGCAATATCATTGTCGTCACAGAGTGATTCCATCCATCCATCAAACCCTTTCTGCTGTCCATCTTTAAAAAAGTCTTTGCACTTGCCACAGCAAAACGCTGCACATTCCATCCAATTTTCTCTGACCATCTCGGCATTTGCGTAAATCCACTTTAAATACAAATTAATTCCTTGCTCAAAACAAACAAAGCATTTAAATCCCCCTGACCATCCATCCTGAATCCCTCGATCCTTCGCGCCTCGATCCCGTGTCTCTCCCCATCCAAAACTGTGTACAAATCCACAAAACCTCCCAACAGCATCCAACACCAGGAGCTTCACAATCAATACCCTCCAGTTCGCCAACCAGCATGGCTACCGAAGCAAAACCACTCACATTCAACCGTGTGATTTTAAAACACCTTCCATAAAACTCCCTACTGTGCATCCCTCCTTCAGTCAGGTATGCAAATCCACTGGGGCAAGAACGAACAACCCACAAATTCTCTTGGCACAGCCCAGACGTTACACATGTGAAAACAGCAGACACTTTGTAAAACCCACAAACAAAAACAGATAGCTCCACTCCGGCGCCAACCGGCACACGAAGCACCCACCAAACACAGGCCGGCAAGTCATCGCTGTATAGATACCGAGAAGCTCGATGTTAGGCCAGGCCGGAAGTGACGTTTTTTTTTTTTTTTTTTCCCCGGTACCAACCAACAACAACAACCGCACATAACATCCATTACCGCCCTGTGTCAAAGGATTGTCGCTCTCTATGTCCGAGAGCGTGCACTCATTCCCGGAGGATAAAAATCGAGCAATCCTTGGTTTCAATATTTTCAACATATATTTCTTATAATCTCGTATCCTGAATGTAATTCGATTCGGCCGCGTGATGACGTCATACGCACTCACACGGGCATTGTGTTTCAATACGAATACAAATATTGTACATGTTAAAACGTTCGTTTTTAATCAGAATTTTTACACAACCCTATAAAGGGCGTCCCCAAACTTGTAAAATGTGCTAATTCATCTCGTAAACCCTCACGATAAGCTGTCCTTCGACGGGACACTTCCGTGCTTTCGTCGCACTTGTTAAATCCTACGGCATGTCACGTGACTCGCAAAAAAACCCCATAAATCTCAGTTTTTTCCTCCACATTTACGAAAATCAAGTATAAAACATGCTTAATGACCACAAAAAATGAAAACAGAATTGAAACTGACTTTAAAACGAACCCGTAACGTCGATCAGCCTTATGAAACATGCAAGGTGGAAACAGAACTGAATTTGAATATAAAATCAAAATGATGCTCCGAAGAGACATCCATTTATCACGTATGCAACGTACAGTGTTCAAAGCCAAAACAGCATACAGAGTTTATCGAACAATGAGAAAACCCGAGCCTTGGTCCATTTGACTACCACGCTTAACCACAGCACGAGTACTGTAGGGAATTCTCACACATAATCTCCAAACTGTCGCCCAAGTGGTTTTAATTATTCAATTCCCTATCGAGTTCACACACACACACACACACACACACACACACACACACACACACACACACACACACACAAACACACACCACAGACACACACTTCGGTAAAAACACTCTCAATGACATTCGCCCATCACTATGAATGAGCAGCACGTGCAGAATCGGTCATCATCGTCCTTCCTCCGGATTTGGTGTGCGCAATTCACCTCCTCAAAGTCTTCACATTTAAGTGATGACCAATCATTATCTCTATACAAACATACAAGTTGCTCCACACATACAATTTCCAGTTGGAACACTCAACTTACGTCTAACACAACTCAACCTTCCCACTCACATTGTATTCGCCTCCTCGCTCGTTTACCTTGTGTACGTCCTGTCTCAGCTTGTGACCCCGTTAGCCAAGCTGCTAACGCCCTCCAGGTGTTTCATTCTGTCTCGAGCATCCCACTTGCCCTCCGCCAACACAGAGCTGACGGTGTGTGTCCTATCTTTGGATCTAAGGACCCGGTCAGCGAGAAGGGATCCTGTCTTCCCGCTGTCCATGTTTCCAGCCCTGTACTCCTTTATCTTTGTTCCTTTGGGTAACTCTATTTCTTTGGAGAGTTATTCCCATTGTATGTTCTTAACTTGTCACTAGCCTAAAGCTTTAGTCTTTTCTCCTTTTATCGTGCAGGCTCAAAGACCCGCTCTTCTCAATTGCCTAAAGCTTTTCTCTCCTCTGAGGGACTCTGGACCCTCCCAACTATTACCCCAGGACTCTAACCTGCGATCACAGGACTCGAACCTGCACCCCCTGTTTCACTCGGACGTTCCTTGTCCTCTGACCCAAAACCAGTCACCTGAATCCGGCCTAATAGCCCCTATGCTCCTCCAACAAACCGCATTCGACTTTCCTCGTTTACCGTTACCAGTTCGGAACCCGTGCAGACCCCGAGGCTGCGCTCAACGGAGATCCCTCCGGATCGCGGCGTCAGCTGCGCTCGACGGAGATCCTCCGGATCGCGGCGTTCAGGACCTGACAGTGTCCCATCTGGGTCGCCAGATGTGATGAAGACCCTCACCAATCCTGGCCAAGAATTGAGGGGAGTCAACTGAGGATTCTCGAATATACGGTTTATTGAAGTTGCACAGCACTTGCAAGCGGAGGTGGCACAGGGACCAACAGACAGCAGTCAGACCCTGTACCACACTAAAGGTTACACTCCAAAAGTTTCATATATAAAACCTATTCCTAGGCGGAGAAAGCAAGCAAAGAAAGAAACAAAGAGCAAGTGGGCTTTCCCCCCTCCCTGCGGCCCTCGGGGAGAATTAGCAGTAAACAGCTTCTTTCTCACGCTTCAAACAGCGAGAGAGTGCTGGCACATATTCATAAACAGGAGCAAATCCTTTGTAGTTCTCCAAGATTGTTGACACTCCACTGAAATTCATAACAGCCTACAGAAGCAAGGCTGGCAAGGACACAGGCTGGCTTGTTGGTAATACATCGTGTAAAACGAAGACAAAGGCTTGGAAACACAATTGAAGCAGCCAGGACAAGGGTTTGAACCAGACACCTGATTAATGCAATTGATGAATGTTTAAATAAGTCAAATGTACAAATAGGGCCAATGGGGCCATCACCTAATATGTCATAACACCTACGACTCCTCATTCAGCACCTCGAGGCCACAAAAAGATGTCCAGAGTCTCCGCAAAGATGACTGCATCATCTGCGAAATCAAGGTCAGAGATCTTTACATTGCCAAACGATGCATCACAACTTGATCTCACTGACATTCTCCCCAGAATCCAGTCCATACAAGGGCTGAAATGTGTGGGGGCCAGTGCACACCCCTGATGGACTCCAGTAACAATGGGAAATAACGCAGAGATGGTATCACCACATCTCACAGCACTCTCAGTGCCAGACTATAGTTCAGACATCAGATTAATCAGTTTTGGTGGCACCCCACGAAGACCAAGAATCCTCCAGAGGGAATCCCGATTCACTGAATTGAATGTTTTATGGAGATCAACAAGCAGCCCCTGTCAAAACTCTCATCTGCGTTCGGTGAGGACCCGAAGGGAAAGGATACGGTCAATCGTTGACCTCTTTGGTGTAAAGCCTGACTACTCTGAGTGCTGGTGCTCAAGCAGATGTTTGTGAACCCAATCAATAATTATCTGAGCAAAGACCTTGCCTGGCACTGAGAGCAGTGGCACCCCTCGGTAGTTGGTGCAGTCCTGGCGATCACCCTTCCCTTTCCAGAGATGGAAAACAAGGCCCCTCTTCCAGTCAGTTGGGATAATGCCTGTATTCCAGGCAGAGCGCAAAACTGCATGCAACGACACGAGTGCAGCATTTCCACCAGCCGTGATAAGTTCAGCATGGACGCCACAGATCCCCGGAGCTTTACTCCATTTCAACCAGTTCACCGCAGCCTGTGTTTCCACAAATGAAGGTGGATCCAGATGATTGGAGGGTCAGAAAGAGGGGTAGTAACACCCCTGACATCCAACTCACCAGCTGATCGCTCAAAGTAACCGGCCCAGTGTGCCTTCGCTTTGCACTCCTCTGTCAAGAGCCCACCACTCTCCGCTCTAACTGTAGTACACCAAGGGATGGGCTTGGAGGAACACAATGCGTGAATTCCCCTGGAAGCAGGAGGAGAATCACTTGACCAAAGGTGTGATGCTCTACCCCCTCAGATTCCTCACACATAGGCCTCCTTGTCCACCCTCAGAGCACATACTGGTTTACGCCTCAACTCTCTGAACAGCTCAGCGATGCCATTAAACCTGGCCCTATGACTCTGGTTAATGGTATCCAGTGTCCCTTGAGAGACGAAATGCTTCTTTGCCTTCTGGTGAGTTCCAAGACATCCACAGGCAACATCGAGGATGGTGGTCTTGAAGGCACTCCACAACTCTTCAGGATTCCCCAAAGCACCCAGACCCCCAAATCCCCACTCAAACTGTTCGCAAACTCCTCAGCTACCCTCTCATCCTTGAGCTTGCCAACATTCAGCCTAGGTTGGGATGGTACCATTCTCCTGGATTTAAGCTGCAACTTCGGAGTTGCTACCACAAGCCGGTGGTCGGTATTGAGGAACTGAGCGCTCCGGTAGACCCTTTAGTTCTGAAGCATCCTCCAGCGACCATCAATGAGCACATGGTCAATCTCCTTTGCCACACCACAAGTGTTGGAATACCAAGCCCACTGATGATCCTGTGGGCACTGAATCCATGAACCAGCCACCCTAAGTCCATGACCTCTTGCAAAGTCAAGAACGCCGACACACACTACCGGACGATGATGATGCTATTCTAGTTCACAGTTCCAGACCCATGGGGACCAACACATGTCTCATAACCATCCCTATCAGTTCCAGTCGATGCATTGAAATCCCCCAAGACTGGAGGAGTATCTCGCCTGCAGCACTGATCAACCGCAGACTCGAGTGTGGCATTGAATGCGACCTTCATGGTGAGATCACTCGCCTCAGTTGGAGCATATCCTGTGACCAGGGAAACGACACCAAAGGAGTGACAAATCCTTTGTCTCATAATACGCTCGTTGACTGGTGTTACCTCAATTTTCATTGGAATGAGCTTATTGGACAAAGCTGCAGCAACTCTTTTGGCATGGTTTACATCAGAGCGATCAGACGAATAGTGGATTTTACCGCCGACCATGATCTCGCCACTATCCGGTCTCCAAACCTCAGAGAGTGCTGCAATACTAATGTTGAAATGCTTGAGCTCAGATGATAACAGAGACAGGTGATCATCCTCTCTTTGGGATAGGACATTCCCGGCACCCACCCGAAGGGACTGCCTCAGGTTAACCCAAGGAGACTGCCATCTGGTGGACGATACCTCAGCACCACACCGACACACACTACCGCAATCTGACCCGGGAAGGTTACCCTGTGGTTTTCCTCCTATCATCAAAGAGAAACATTACTGCTCTGTAAATGGAAATCAGCAAACATTTCCGCTCTGCATAAAAAAGTGCAAAAACTGATCCCTGCAATGACAGACCAATCAGCTTGCTCCCAATCATCAGCAAGGTCATGGAATCCATCATCACTTCCGACATCAAATCCTGCCTCTTCTTCAATGGCTTGATTTCCGACCATCAATTTGGATTTTGACCAGGTCACTCAACTCTGGACATGCTACTTCTGCTTTCCCAACAATAGATGGAGGTCCTAAATGCCAAACCTGACATCAGAGCCATCTCCCTACATATATCGTGAGCTTTCAATATGGTCTGGCATCCCACACTGCTCACCAAAATCTCTTCTTATGGTATCCAAAGCATTCTCCACTCCTAGCTCGTGGACTTCCTCTCCTATCGCAGTCAACGCGTGGCTCTTTATGGAATTCTCTCATCTCCTCTTCCTGTCCAGGCTGGAGTTCCTCAAGGCAGTCTTCTTGTCCCGGTGCTTTTTCTGGTTTTCATAAATGATCTCTCAGATTCCCTGGGAAAATCCTCTTTATCTCTTTGCTGATGACTCCACCCTCTGCCATACCATCTCTCATCCATCTGATCGGCAGGCAGCGCGGCAGAGCAGCCTCTTACTTCACAGCAGACAGGATAAATCACAAGCTGGTCAAATACATGGAACATGTCTTTTAATCCTGACAAATCTCACACCCTCACCATGTCTCTCAAAAAAGACCATCTGGACCCCCCCACCCCACCCATCTCTTTCTCAACAATCCCCTTGAAGAAGTCCTTTCATTCAAACTTTTGGGCTTCGTTGTCTGCCACAATCTTTCCTGGGAAAGCCACATCTCCGAGCTGGCTTCAAAAATCCAGTCACTGGCTGGGCATCCTACATTGTGCAAAGTCCTTCCTTGGCACACCTGAGCTTCTAACCATTTGCAAAGCTTTCATCCACAGTCTGATAGAGTACTGCTCCCCCCCTCTGGGTGGTGCTCCTGCCTCACACCGAGCTCGACTTTACGCTATGGAACCAAGCCTTTTAGGATCATTAGTATCTCTCATGATGAAGCTGAGTCTTTGGGTCTCGCTCTCTCTCTCTGCTCTCGTCTCTCTCTCTCTCTCTCTCTCTCTCTCTCTCTCTCTCTCTCTCTCTCTCTCTCTCTCTCTCTCTCTTCTCTTCTCTTCTCTTCTCTTCTCTTCTCTCTTCTCGGTCATCTATCTTATCTACTCACTACCTATCTTATCCGCTGCTGCCACCACCCAGCGCCTGCCCTCCTGCTTCCCTGTGATCTGTCCACCTATATTCTCAGGGCGCTCAAGGTTCGCCACAAACCCCCCTCTGTTGAAACTCCTAAAATCAAGAATCACTGCTCACCTTTCACTCTTTCATTCCTCTTTTTTTCCGCCTCTGGAACAAACTCCCACCTCTCTTCGATCCCACTCATCCCTCTCAGTCTTCAAAACAGTTGTTCACACCACCTCATATCTTCCCCCATCCAAAATCTTCCTCTTTACTACCCTGTTAATGCACCCAAACCCACCTCTTCACATTCCCTGTTTTCCTTCCTGAAAGTCCCTGTAGTACCATCTTGTTTACCCCCGTGTACCCCGCCCAATCCCCTTCCTTCCACAGATATCCTATTGTCTGTTCCCACTATTTTGTGCTTCACTCTCCTGCCCCTCTTGTCTCCTGCATTGTTGTATGTTTCTGTGTATTAGCTCTTACATGAGCTTCGACTTGGTATCCAAAAAATATAAAAATATGGTGGATGGCTGAAGATCTTAGGGTTTTGAGTTTGAGCTCCTGTAAGCGTTGAATTAACACCAGGTGAGGTTGACTCAGCCTGTCATCCTTCTGAGGTTAGCAAAATGAGTGGCCAGTATACTGGTAATAGAGGGACACTGCATCAGCAGCACAGCCATGCCCCCAGAAAAATGATGCAACCAGCAGTCACAGGCTGCACACGGTAACGACATACATACAGTCCGCTCAAAAGTTTGCATACATTGAGCAGAATACAGTTGACTTCCATTTATACCTCCTTTCTTGACAATAATCATAATTCTTTCCATTCCTAGAACAATTTCAACCATTCTCCCTTATTTCTATCAAAGGTTTCTGCAACTTTTGTACTTTGGATGATTTTAATTCACACGTTTAATTCATGAAGTGACAAAAATAGCAGGTCAAAAGTTAACATACAGCCACCTCTAATATTGTCTAATACTTTGTTTAATAGCCTTTAACCTTTATAACTTCAGTCAGTCTTGCAGGATAACCATCAATCAGCTTCTTACAATTCTCTGAAGGTATTTTAACCCATTCTTCTTGACAGTGTTGGTGGAGTTCAGTCAAATTGGTGGGTTCCTTCTTTGCACTCTCTTTTTAAATTCTGTCCACAAATTCTCGATTGGATTTAAGTCCGGGCTTTGAGCTGGCCATTCCAAAACATCAACCTTGTTCTGCTGAAGCCATCCAGCAACCAACTTGAAAGTATGCTTTGGGTCGTTGTCATGTTGGAAGGTCCAGCGACGTCCGAGGTTCAGTTTTCGAGCGGACTGCTTCAGGTTCCCTTGGAGAATTTCCAAGTAGTCTTCCTTCTTCATGGTGCCATCTATCTTATACATGCTCCTGGACCACTAGCAGCAAAACATCCCATAGCATGATGCTGCTACCACAATGCTTCACCGTGGGTATTGTGTTCTTTGGTTTGAAGGCCTCTCCCTTCTCTCGCCAGATGTACTGTTAGTCATTGTGGCCGAAAAGTTCCATCTTGGTTTCATCAGACCAAAGGACACTCTGCCAGAAGCCTCTATCTTTGTCCTTGTGCTTTCTTGCATATTTCAGCTGGCTTCGCAGTGGCGTTTTTGAAGGAGGGGCTTCCTTCGTGCTCTGCAGCCTCTTAGTCCGTTTTGGTGCAGGACCTCTGGACGGTGGACAGTGACACCTTCGTTCATGAAGCCTCCAATTTTTGGCGCAGTGTTTCTTGGTAGTCTTGGGGTTGAAGCACACCTTTCTGACCAATGCCCTCTCATCGGTTGGTGTCAACTTGGACTTCCGGCCTGATCTTGGAAGGATCTTGGTTGTTCCTAGGTCCCTATACTTCCGCAACATCGTCTGGACAGATGACCGTGGCACTTCTAGTTGCCTAGATATGGCCCCTAGAGAAGTCCCCTGACATGTGCAACTGGATAATGCTCTTCCTCAGGTCTTGAGAGTATTCTTTTGCCTTCCCCATGCTGGCTCAAGTGGAAATAGGGCCTGAATAGGAAACCTAGACCCTTTATACAGCCATGGGGCACTAGCTGACGCGATTACATAACAATTATAATCAGCAGAGAGTGGGGGACGCAATACAAGTGATAGGCCATTTCAGAACATTCTAGCCCTTTCGAAAGCCAATTATGCAGCAAGTCACCTTGGTGTATGTAACTTTTGACCCACTATTTTTGTCACATCATGAATTAAACTGTGAATAAATCATCCAAAGTACAAAAGTTGCAGAAACCCTTGATAGAAACAAGTAAGAATGGTTGAAATTGTTCTAGGAATGGAAAGAATTATGATTATTGTCGAGAAAAGAGGTATAAATGGAAGTCAACTGTATTCTGCTTAAGTGTATGCAAACTTTTGGGCCCGGCTGTATATAGGAATGTCTAGTAAATAAAGGAGATATAAGCTCACCTAACACATAGGCCAAGGCTTCAGATTTTAGCATGCTCACGAGGCTGCACCATCAAAACGAATGTCCCAGAAGATAAAGAAAACAGATCAAGCAAGGAAGCAGCATACCATTTTAAAGTCCTTTTGTATGACTCAACCGAATTTCGAGCCGCCACCTCTCAGACTCAAAGCAGACACCAACTATTATGCCACCAATTGCCATCATTTCCTTTGTACACGTTATAGTCCTGGGTTTGTGGGTACTCATCCAGGGACCCATGCTCTTGTTGACCTCGCTCAAGTTTGTTGCTCCCTTGCCCTTTTTCATTAGTTGTTCATATCCTGCTTGTTGCCCCCATTGTCCCACTGTTGGCGCATTGTCCTTCTCTCTCTCTCTCACTCACTTTTCCATGAGCCTCAATTTCGTAGAAAAAAAACCAGAAGAAACAGACTCATAACTCTCAATTGCCGCACACCTTTGAGACTATATGCCTAGTTTGCAAAGTGGTAGAAATAAACCCCAAAAGAATCATCAAATCCCCACAGAGGCAAGTTTAGAAAGAAGACAAGGTGCCACGGTTCAAAGAAGCTTGAGTAAGGTCCAAGGAGACCACCCTTATGTCTCTTCTGTGATCCATTGTTAATGGTGTTGTGAATGTGTGTTTACGGTCCACAGAGTGTGCATGTGTTTTTGCCTGCACGTGATGTATGCAGAGTTTGTGAAGGGAGATGAAGGTGAACTAGCCAATGCCATCAGCTTCCAGCTCCCTGATGGCTCGAGCGTGACTGTGCTCGCATCAAAAACATCTCGTAAGGTCCACATCACATTTCTCATTCCTAGTTAGCAGTTTGGCGAGACCCCTTTCACGAACGAATCAATCAAAAACTGCAGCTAGAATATTAACTTGAGAAATTGTGCTACCCAGACATGATTTGAGGCACTTGTGCAAAGCATGTGACTTGTCACGGCCAATCATCGACCAACGAAGGCAACACATGGCTGCCTCCACAAAGGATTACTGGGAAGTGCACTTGTACTGCAATTTCTGCTTCATGGTGCTTTTCTCACTGAATGATGCAAAGTGAAATAATAAAATACTGATCAGATGCTCTTTATTAATTTTTTTATTTGAGTTGAGTTTGAATTTGGTCTTGCTTTGACAAGATATCAATTTCCAATATGCTTTCATTATCTAAACTTTACACTAATTCCAATTTTCAAGTCCATTTGGGAGCGACGTCACCGAATGAAGAACCTATTGCAATTCTCCTCACTGTGTAAATAACTAGCAACTGCATGTTGCAAGTGGACAAAAGAGATCAAGTCTGCACTCCCCACTCGACAGCCTGCTAAAACATATCTGTTTCAATGACCATCTGTTTTATCCCAACACTAGAGCGATACCGAGTGCAAAGTGTGCAATTTGAAAACCTGTGCCTCATCACCATGGAACTGTATCAAAGGCTGGGAAACCATTTTCATAAAAGGGGGATCATGGACTTCACTTGCAGCTTCACGGGTCCTCTCCACTTGATGACTACTTCAAGATTATCGACATCCACTTTGGGGTGCGCTTGTTTTGTGACTATGTCCCCTCCCCCATTAATTAATTGGCGAACATAATGTCACCACATTTTGTCGAAATCAGTTGCATTGCTGGTTATAAAATAAAACTACAGTGGCAGCTGCCACGTACAAGGTTCTTTCATCAAGTCAGTTTATTCTGTCAAATAAATTAGTCCTGCTGCATTTACCTGGTGTTCGTGAACACTGCGCAAAGAACCTCGGTGCATCAACACAGTTTCATTGATTTTGTTGGGTGGAAGGGAAAGGCAAAACTAGGTTTTAATGCCTTGGCAGCTAAGGTCGTTGAAGGGATGTCAACCAAACGTGGCAACAAGTATGGACTGTAACACAAGATGAAATGATTAAATTTTGAGGTCAAAAGTTCAAAGGTGAATGGGGGCTAAATATTCATCAGTTAGTTCAAATACTATCACTATGCCCAACTAATTGCCAAATAACAAATACAAAGATTCTTCAATTTTTCACGTGACCTTTAATTGAGACAGTGGATTGACATCTAATGCAGGCAGAGGCATAGCCATTGATGCATTTGTAAATATGTGGACAAATTATGTGCCCAGGCTGGGAATCAAACCCAGGTCCTCTGGCCTGGCAAACCGTACCAGTGCTCTGCTATCTGGGCAACCCACCAGCCGTACAGTGCTCTGCCATCTGAGCTATCTGGGCAACCCACCAGCTGAGCAACACAATTCCTCACATACATAAGTGCCATTCTCTTTCCCCCACTGCTTCCAGGGCACTCACTGCCAACCATAGGAGCAGCTAGGGCCTGTTCTCGAGAGGGTCTTCCCCCGATTCGATTCCGGTCTGGCCACATAATTTTCCCACATATATTTATGATGTTCTATCTTGTTCATTTTCAAATGATGCATTTATGTCAAATTCTATTTAATATTCATGTATCATGTGTGGAGACTTTCGTTTATTTTATTAGTTGACACAATTTATGAATATTGATGTGTTGGTTATGTTCTAAACTCTTTCCTGTTTACACATGCATGTGTCTTCTTTAATAATACAAGAATGAGGCTCATGTAAGAACGAGGTGGAGAGGTAAAAAAGGCAATGAACTGACAGCGGGCCACAGTTGGACTGGATAAGCAGGGGATTGGAGAGAGAGAGAGAGAGAGAGAGAGAAGAGAGAGAGAGAGAGAGAGAGAGAGAGAGAGAGAGAGAGAGAGAGAGAGAGAGAGAGAGAAGAGAAAGAGAAAGAGAAAGAGAAAGAGAAAAAAAAAGAAAAAAAGTAAATATTTTGAGTAATTGCACATCCGTAGAAAGAGAGACACTTAGTGTTGTTGTGTACCATGCTGTTCTCAAGATAACATTCGTTAACACCTGTGTTTACTACCCAGACAAGAACTGTCCATTCAAATCACATGAAGAACACACCTGAGAAACTCAACGTTGCTTTCAGAGCAATAACTGAGATACGTAGCATTTGCTAATTACATCCAACCGTGGTCCCATCAGCCACTATCCTCAGTCACCTTGCTCTTTCACAAGCCTCAATCTCGTATATGTCGAGTTATGGCTTTCTACATTGACTGCTTCTATTATCAAAGCAACAGTATCGCATATGCACTCTTCGGGGTGTTATAGGGGTTTTCGGGAGTGTAACACTTCGGGGTGTTACACTCCCGAAACCTGCCATTTACCCTCAAATATTAGAATTGACATGGTTTTGTTTTTCTTTTTGAAGTATTTGATTGCATATGTTGCATTCAAATACTGTAAAATTAAAACCAATAACTCATTGGAGCAACAGTTGGTGGCACAGGTGTTCTACTATCCATGAAGGCATGCCATTCATTGAGTCACTTCGAGAAAACATCCTCTCTCATTTATGGTTATTGAAGTAGAGGGCACCCACGACCATACTTTGTTGTTACAACCCTACAAACTGCAGTACTGATCAAACAAGACATTGACAATTTATACAACGTCTGAGGTCAGTCGTTGAAAAAAATGTACCCAAACAAATTTTCTTCTCATTGCTGGTGGTATGAATGCTAAAATTGGGCCCAGTGACGCTTTATTCACATGTAACCAATCAACCAACAAGAATGGTGAAAAGCTTTTAGACCTCACGGAAGAGTTTTAACCTAATTTCAAATAATAACAGGTTCATCAAACCAATGCAAATGTGGACGTTTGCATATCCAAATGGCCAGCGTGCACAAATGGATTACATTCTCACTAGAAATAAATGGCAAGCATAACAGCATCAACTAGAACGGCCACTCGGTAGAGTGCATACCTCCGCCAGGCTGATTAGTTTACGTTTTCTGACCCACTGATCTGGATTCAGACCCAAACTAAAATTTAATTTCAGACCTGAACTAGAATCTCAAGAATCTCAAGAATCGCTGCTCACCTCATTCTTTCACTCCTCTTTTTTCTCGCCTTTGGGTATTTTGTGTAGATCGGCGACATTTTTTTTAATTTCATCCATTTTGTATTCAAGCTGCAACACACAAAAAAATGTGAAACAGTCGAGGGGTGTGAATCCTTTCTGAAGGCACTGCATGTGCTTGATGATTTTTTTTTGGCATGTATACTCTAAAATAAATGACATGGGAAAAAAAAAAACGACAAAGTTTAATTGCTTAATTCAAACTCGCTGATCAGACTCGGTGGTGTAATGGTTACATTCGGTGACTAAAAGGTTACAGTCGCCAACGAAACTCAGTGACCAGACTCGGTATTTTTTGCGTTTCATTAATCTAATCTGATTCTGCTGCGAATATGAAAGGTTGTTGATTCAAATCCCGGCCAAGTCATACCAAAGACTTAGAAATTGTACTTTGCTGCTTGATGTTCAGCATTTCAAAGGATAGAGCACAGCAGACAATCCCCATAGGATAGCATCTATGGGATGAGGCGTCTCACACCAAAATGACTCATTTTTATCCCAATGCATCAACGTGAGGATAGGCTCAGTGTTACTGTGTTAGTTAGTGTTAGTGATGTGCAAATATTAGAAATTTTAGAAACCAACGTGTTAGATCGTCAAATGGAAAAGAAACCTTCTGCGGGTGAGTTGTTCGGTGACGAATGAATTTGACGTTGTGGATGGACGTTAAACTGGGTGTCCTATTACCGACATTAGTTGGTGGACGTTAAAGATGCCACTGTGTCCTTCACGAAGTCATAAAGCTATTGCAGGCACCCTGGGTAAATTGCAAATTCCTGTCCTACCTTAGTCGAACATCACTCCTGATCAGCCAGTTTGTGAAAGACTTGAGCAAACTTCCCCCGGCCAACCCTGCAAGAATGGGTCACTTCAAACAAAGCATAACGTGATCTTTCACCTGCCATGACTCTTCAATCATGTAACGATGAGGAAGTGAGGACGAGCCGATGAGGGGTGTCGCTGTACTGTTTGAAATTTTTTTTACAAGAGAAGCTCGGGCCCTCAACGGACCTCTGGCCCCAGGGCAGTGACCCCCCCCTTCCCGACCATCCTCTCATCGGCCCTGATGCCACCCACCCACCATCAGTAGTAGTGTTAACAATAATAGCCGCTAGGCTTACCAAGTTGTAGGTATAAGCAAGCACCAATGTAGCAAGGCTCATTTGCATCACTGAAATAATCATACAAATCAAGCTCGTAATGGCTGAATACTGATCATCATAGAAATTATGAATAACTCACTTGTGGAAGCTTCGACCACATTCTTTTGCCCCAATTTGGTAGTTTGTGCAGTTACTCGCAAAACATTCTGCCCACATGCTACTACGTGACTTCCTTGTAGGCGCCGTCAACATACATATTCCAAGATGACCACCAGAAATTCTGCGCAAAACACCGGAATGTCCATTCTACTGTACATATATTCTATGCTCCCAGCAGCCATGTGCTACATACTAATGAATAAGATTCAAATGCTCATCGGTTATGAATATTTTAAACATGAGTTTGTTCACTTCAAAAGAAACAACAAAATGTAGTATCAAACGTGGTACCCTTAAGTAAGTTGGTTGCTGGTCGTAAGCCACGTTTTTGTGTTGTTTGTTGTTTATTTAGCCTGCGTCAGCTTGCGGAGCATTTCCTGAGCTTCTCGCAAAGCAGGCCGTGCAGTTTCGGGCCATCCAGCGGTGCCTACTCACACGAATAAAAGACAAAAACCCACGCATCGGTCCAAGGCCTGGGCTTCCTATTGGAGAAAACTATGCACAAGTGAGATCACCGTTGACTTTTATTCCTAGAGCACCGTGCATTTGGTGATTAATGAAAAGATACCGCATTGTGTTTCCTTGACTTCATGCGATAGGGTAAAAAGTTTTCTTTGGAAAGATTTTTGTAAAATCAATGCTGCAGAACATTTTGCTTCCACCGACGTCAAGTTGTTCATCGATTTTGAAGATCCAACATGCCATTTCCATTTGTATTCTGGTGTAATTGGGGAAGAAAAATAAACAACTTGGAAAAACATGAGCAAACTTGAAAGATTCACTTTATACAAGTAAGTTTAGTTGTGTGGATGAAACTATTTGGGCCATCACGCTTGTCTGTATCCCAATTATATTATATTTCACTTAATCTAATCTAACAGATTAACGAAGATATTCCTTGCCAAACTTGGATCTACATCTTATTTGGAAAGCGAGGAAAAGTCATTAAGAAAAAAATGTGCTTTTCAGCCTTCTCTTTTATAATTCATTTCAAAGAAGGAATAATAATTACAAATGGGAGTTCTTCCACATGTCATACAATGTTTATATTAAGCGTCTATATCCATCCTTTCATGGTCCATCCTCGTTCGTGTTTGAAATGCATTTTGTTTCTATTCTGTGGTTATTGAACTTTGTGACATAAATCATTTTAATTTTCTGATCTGGAGAAACTGGTGCTGCACTTGATAAACCATCATGCTCAGAGACCGCTTGGCACCCACAAGTATCCTCGAGCAATAGTCTGCACCATACATCTTCTTTCTTTAAAGTCAAAGTCGACCTTTCTGTTTCCCTGCTTTGACTCTTTACAGATGATGGAACTCGGCGAGTCGGCGGAAGCAAACCAAACGCTCCTTAGTGAGAGCACGGGTGGCTCTGGAGGCCGGTGGACAGTTTTACTCTTATTGCTGCAGCTGTCAATGACCTGACGCCCAGCACTATGGGCATCCTGCGAGCTGCCCTCCTCCCCATGCTGGAAGATTCGCAGCAACTTGTGAGTTTCTCACAATTGTGTCAAATGACGACAGTAACACAATCTAGCCCATCTGAGAATTCCTTGTACAGTGCAGAGCTACATTGCAAATGGT
>CM068959.1:63511966-63524482 GCA_035128595.1 Eptatretus atami | reverse complement strand
TACTCCATCAGGCTGTAGACGAAAGCTTTGTATGTGGTCAGGAGCTCAGGTGGGCCGAGGAAGGACTTTCCACGACGAGGATTCCCATTCGGCGACTGGCTTTGGAGGCTCGATTGGAAATGTGGCTTTCCCAGGAAAGATCATGCTAGATAGTGAGACCCAGAAGCTTCAATGAAAGTACTTCTTCCAGCAGATTGTTGAGAAAGAATATGGGGGGAGGGAGCGATTTCCAAACGGTCCTTTTGGAGAGACATAGTGAGAGTGTGAGATTTGTCAGGATTGAAAGACATGTTCCACGTGTTGGACCAGTTTGTGACTTTACCCAGATCTGCAGAGAGCGAAGAAGCTGCTGCTTGCCGGTCTGAGGCAGGGGTGCAAATTAACATTTTTATCCACCGGCCAGCAAGGCCGGTGACTAGAAAAAGTTACCGGCCCACCCAGCAGAATTTCTACCGGCCGATAAAATAAAGACAAAGTCACAAATTTGATATCAAACACTTTTAATTACTCACATGAGTGAATTTAATGAGTGAGGTTGGTTGGATGAGTGAGGTTGGTTGGATGAGTGAATTTGATGAGTGAGGTTGGTTGGATGAGTGAGTTTAATGGATGAGGTTGGTTGGATGAGTGAATTTGATGAGTGAGGTTGGTTGGATGAGTGAGTTTAATGGAGGAGGTTTGCAGAATGAGTGAGTTTGATGGAGGAGGTTTGGGTGGATGAGTGAGTTGGATGGATGGATGAGTGAGTTTGATGAGTGGGGTGGGGTGGGGGGATGATGCAAGTAGGAGGAGGTTGTGGGGATGGGGGGGACCTTTTTGGGTGGGTGATTGGGGGGGGCAGGGGGTTGTGAGTAGTGCTGGGGGGCATTTTTGTGGGTGATGGGGTGGTTGTGGGGGTGGTTGTGGCTGATGGACGATGGGGGGGGGTTGTGGGTGATGGCCGATGGGGTGGAGGGGGGGGTTGTGGGTGATGGACAATGGTGGGGGTACTACTCGTCCACCCAACATCACAAATAAACTCACTCATCCACTTAACCTCACCCATCAAACTCACTCATTAACCCAACCTCACTCATCTAACTCATTCATTAACCCAAAGCCTCATCAAACTCACTCATTCACCTAACCTCACCCATTCACCCAAATTAACTCATTTACCAACCTGGCATGAGAAGCATGCGCTACCGTGCCAAACCGTCAAATCTCGCGCAATCACCGCTGATTTGGAACGAGATGAAAACAGACAAAATGGCCGCCGCAGAATTATCGGTGATTTCTACGGATTTCTGCGGACAAAAACAGTAGTTCTAGTTGAGAAAACTAGTAGAGAAGCTAGTACAAATTGTACAAAATAACAGGATCACCGGTGATTCGCAGCCAGGCAGGTAAGGCAGTATTGTGCACCGCCCGCACAAAAGTTAGGCGACTTGGCGGCTTAATTTGCACCCTGTGAGGGATGACAGATGTACGACAGAGGGTGGAGTCATCAGCAAAGAGATAAAGAGGATTTTCCAGAGTCAGAGAGATCATTGATGAATGAGAAAAATAATATAGATTGGTGTGCTGCCAAGCAGGTGAAACTCCTCAGCCACAGACACCTGTCTCTTTCCCCATATGCTTATTCACTGAAGTCTATGCTTACCATGGCAATGGAATATATTATTCTAAAAGCCCCTGTATCGCAAGGGCTTTCCAATTCTAAGCTAATTTTAGCCAGAAATAGAGCTCAAGCAGAATGAGAGCTCATTTTTGGGTCCACTCCTGTGCTAACCCTGGTCAGCGCACCAAACTCCCATCTCTAATATGATCTATGGTTATATCATAATAATAATATTTTTATTACCTCCATCACTGAAGGTAGATGGAGTTATGTTTTCACCATGTCTGTCTGTTTGTCTATCACCAGGATATCTCAAAAAGTTGTGGACAAGTTGAGTGTGTGACAAGGATTAATTGATTATATTTTGGTGAAGATCCAGATCTGATGTGAAACATAATTTTTAAGTGATTCTTTACCAGAGAGAGAGGTCCAAAAACAATATATGCACGATATCTAAAAATTAGACTAATTTGAATGAAATTTGGTGGACAGGTTGAGTGTGTGACAAGGCCAAAGTGATTTGATTTTGGTGGAGATCCGGATCCGGATGATCCAATAATTCTTCAAGTGATTCTTCGCCAATGAGAGATGGGGCCAAAGCGACATGTATAGCACAATATCTCAAAAACTTGTCAACGGTTTATGACAAAACTCGGTGGATAATTGGGTAGGTGACAAGAACAAGCCGATTCGATTTTGGTTAAGGTCTGGATGATGGAATACAAAACGTAAACCGTTCAGCCTGGTGGGGTGTGTGCTCTACAAGTGCCGTTCTAGTTTACCATGTCATGTTAGAAACAATCACTGTGAGCCGTTTACAAAATTTGTTTGCAGTTGAACATTTTTTTTTTTGTCCTGCATTGGACAAGTTAAACACCCATTGTGTCCTATCAACCTGTGTCACTTTCTTTCTCTCTCTCACTTTCAGGGATGGGAGGAAACTGTTGAAATGGCAGTGTCACATCTATTGAGCACTTCTTTGCGCGCCAAACCATGACCAGCCACCGTGCTCCATTACCAAGCTCACGATTCCAAGTGAGTACACAGACCTAAGAGAGCTTACGACTCATGTGTGAGCGACTGAGTAAAAGCTGCACCTCAACATGATGCAGCCAACTGTGTGGATGCTCAGTCCTGTCAAGGCACGCCAAGTACTCAGTGAAGCAAAACTCACTCTGCCACGGCACGGGCCTCACTCGACCGAGGCCGAAATGGCACAGCCTGCAAATTAGCCCCATCAAGCTGGAGGCATTTACAGCAATTTAGGAGCTGCGCTGTACCTTATGAAACGTCTGCTAGGATTATGAGCATTGAGCTTCGGGTGCAGTGGACAGCTGAACAAACACTTTTGTTAATGCGTGGTGCTCCAGAAAAGCCAAGCTTTTCATGGGCATTCTCATAAAAAGAAGGAGGTTGTTTTAAGTGGAACGACGAGTGCAGTTTATATTTAAGGTTTTTTTCAGGTGGACCCTGTTGTTTTTGAATTTTTAACAACTTGGAGCTTCTGCTCTGGCAATGAAAGTTGGCCTCATTCAGTTGCTACTGCGAGAAAGTAATGGCAAAAACCCTTCATGTAGCAAAATGTTTTTTACCATCCTGATTTCAGTGCATACGTTTGAACATTGGCTTTTCGGTGGCACAGCATACCAGGACCTATGGGGACCTTTACGTTGGCATAGCGTACCATTTAAATACAACATACCTAGACCTCCAGGGACCTTTACTTTGACACAGCATACAGTTTGAGCACAACATTCCTTGACCTACAAGGATCATTGCATTGGCATAGCATACCATTTGAAAAAAGTATACTGGGACAATGGGAACCTTTACATTGGCACAGCATACATTTGAACACAACATACCGGGACCTATTGGGACCTTTATATGGCCAGCACACCGTTTGAGCACAGTATACTGGGACCTATGACTGAGACTTATGGGGACCTTTACATTGGCACAGCATACCGGGACCGAGCTGTGTACCATGCTAAATGTTTTCAGCTCATCGTCAGGTTTTTTTTGTTTTTTTTGCACGTGAGAGTGACAGTTATAATTAAATTGTTATTGGAGCTCTCACTAGTGTAAGTGTTTTGAATCGGTCAGCAATGTGACTCAACATGCATTGGTCATGCTATGTTTTGTAGGCCAGAGTCGCTTCAATTCCCTCACCTTACTTCTCTCCCCCTTCCTCCACATGCCCCTCAATCACCTTCTTCTCTCCTTTCATCCTTCCATTCCTCGATCTCAATCTCATTAAATTAACCTCTCCTCCTTCTCCAAAGTGTTCATGCAATGAATTGATGTCCCCAATTATAATACTGTCGTGTCCACGCTGGTTAAGACTGACCTGGACAGATAACTGAACGATTTCCCTTGGAGGCAAATAGCCGAGTTATTTGGAGATTATGGTGCGCGCTGGGACGAGAGGGCGGCCAAGGCACGTACCAGACGCGTTCACCACGACGGGACACGAGGATTTATACTCGAACCCAAAAAATAGACACACAAGCAAAGTTAGTTAATAAATAGGGGTTTAATAAACAGAAATCAAATGTTTATAATGGAAGTAAATCAAAACGGGACAATAATGAAACGTGAGGTAACCTAAATTCCGATTTGAAGCGCCTCCACACAGACTTTAATACAGACAAGGGGGAGAATAAATAAAAGAATAATCCTCCCTTTTTCCTGGCACTTAGCTGTGTGCCCAGAGATGAGTTTCTGAAGCTTGGGGTTCGCCAAACCACGTCGTCACTTGCGCGGGAAATGCGCCAAAATGGCGCCAAGCCGCTCTCTGGGTGGGAAGCGTATGGGAGGTAGTTCGGGTGGTGATATTTAACACCAGCGCTCAGAAACCGCCGTGCAACTTCTTTTCACGACCGCACTTGCCGACGCCGCTCCTCTGCAAAAGTGGTGCCGCTTCTTCCCAATGACACAACACGATGCTTGAGGCATGGTCTCACATGACCCAGCCGAACAGTAAATGGCTAGCGTCTTGCTCCATCAAACGTGATATTCGCCTCAGCATGAACACGAGAATTATGCAGCCTCCTTCACCATGTCGAGGGGAACCAGAAAAAACAAGACCCCTGTCTCAAAGCACGTACCTCCCCAGAAACTCCCTTCACACCCCTTGTTCATGTCCCGACTGCTGATCCTGACTCAATCCTTGTCTCTCCTCCCTGACGTCACACCCATCCATCACCCACCCAGTGGCATGGTTTGTTAGCTGTCATTCCTGGAGGCGGGGTTTTCGCCTGCTTGGAAATGTCTAACTCGGTTGTCGTTTTAAGGATGTGATTCCTTTTTATCGCCAGTCTTGTAAATGCAAAAACATAGGAAAAGGTCACAGGGGGTAATGACTTCTGGAGAAAAATTAGCCTTAGACCCTACCTAATTTAACACAGTACCACCCCCTGTGTGGTGACACGTACATTAAGCTCAGAGTTTCCATACGTAACTTACATTGAGATGTCTCCTACACGGCCATGGTACTCTATACAATCCTACCTTTACTATAAAGTTCCTCTATCTACCCCACAAACATAACAATACCTTTGAAATCTGGAATGACCTAGCAAGATAGTTTATTCTAAACAAATGCTCAATAAATCCCTTAGTGTTTGTAAAAGATCAACATTTGTGGACAAGTTGAAATTGGGCAATAAAACACGTGCCAATCTGCCATTTCCACATCATATATCCGGTGTCCGGTTGGATAAATATGAATGGTGCCGTAGAGCATTTGACCTAATGTATGGAGGGTTTTGGTTACAATATGGAGATCAACAGAAACCTGAGCTGACTTCTTTTTTGCCACAAAGTAAACAAAAATCATTGCAATAATGAAGACATCTGAATAAAGTTGAAATCCAAATAGAAGATTTCACCAAATGTTGCGAATTCCAAATTGATCTTTTGTCGAGGTTAGATTTCTAATGTTCCAATTCGATTTCTGTGAATCTGCAACGTGCACGAACGTTTGTTCATAAGTGAAGTTGAGTGTGTTGATAGCACAGACCGATTTCATTCATCCCCTTTACAAACATTATAATAGGCTCCGAGACGAAAAAGGCAAGTGAAATTGGGAACGGTAATTTGATTTGGTTCACGCGGGAACTTGCTGGGAATTATGCTCCTGATGAAAAGGAAAAATAAATTGTGCGTCGTCGTAGGAGCTTTCATTAAGGAAACAATAAAGCAGCTACCGGTCTTCAAACTGCCCCTTTGAGCCGTCATGCAAATCGGAAGTGGAGAGGCAAGCGCCTCAAAAAATCAAGAGACAAGCCCTTCTGGAAAGTGGGCACGCGTAAACGAATCGAGTAGGCCCTGGGCCTAACACTAGGTGAGCTCTAAATGTTTTGGCCCCTTTCACAAGTGGGACCACATGTCTTGGCTAGAGTGTGGCGTTATTGCACCCGGTGGGGCTTGTCACACAAATTTCCTCAAAGGATTAATTTCATACCGAGCGGAGAGTAAGCTTGTAGCTTTATGTACGATCGATCGGTACGGTAAACGAAAAAGACTTTTATAAACTGACACATATATTTCACTTGAAAAGGGGGATGGACACAAGTTGCATTATTTAATGTGAAACAGGATATAATCAGTGATGAGTTTGGTCTCCTATTCTTGTTTGAGAGTTGAAAAGGCAGTGAGCTATGTGCTCGTATTAAATGAGTCGCAATCATGAGCAACTTTGGTTTCCTGCTTGAAACATTCGTAGTGAGAGAAGTACAATCTTATTAAACCGACAACTTCGAATGCAATAAAACTCAGAATTTGAGCAAGTAGAATAAAACCACGCAATTAATGGAAATCAGTGCAATATAATCAATCAAACACAAGTAATAATGATCACATTACAAGCAATTGAAAAGCATTACAAATAGAAGCAATTATTCCACTGTGGATATGGTGGAGGGGCACCTGGGGTTGGCCTTGCTTGGCGTTTTCATGTAAAAGGCAGGTTGAGACAAATCGGTAAACAAGAAAAAGAGCAATCGGAGATTGCAGATCCTTGCCAGGACTTCTTGTTTGTGATGTATTTTGTGTGGCGTTTGTGTACTGGGGTGTTCCATCATTTACTATAAGGGCACTCGGTAGAGTGCATATCTCCGCCACGTAATGCCTGATCCACGAGGACATATCGGGCCCAATACATTTTTGAAATATCATGCTATACAGAACTATATCGTTTTTGGCCAAACCTCTCAATGGTGAAGAATCACTTTGAAAATTAAATAATTCTCCTCGCCGAATCGGATTCGGATCTTCACCAAAATCTAATCAATTTGGCTCTCACACACCCAACCAGTCCAACAAGTTTCAACCAAATCCGTCCACAACGTTTTGAGATATCGTGATATTTATCAGTTTAGCCCTATCTCTCAATGGTGAATAATCACTTAAAAAATTGTAGTAGCCGGATTCGGAAGTTCACCAAAATTAATTGGTTTGTGCTTGTCACACACCCAACCTGACCACCAGATTTCACCAGAATCCATCCCACAACTTTTTGAGATATCTGGAACACAGACAGAAAAAAACAGAAGAACAAGGAAAGGTTGCCATGGATACATCAAATTGTCGATTTCTTTAAAATTGACAATCTTAATCAAAGCTCAGGTCAATCAGATGAAAATTGATTATTTTCAGATTGAAGTTGATGATTTTAAGTTTGACCTTTGGACCTTCAAAAATAGTTGCCTTTCAAATTCGGTGATGGACTATGCAAATACTGTTCAACTTTCAAGTTAATAGGATGTAAATTGATGATGTTTCAGCTGAAAATTGATGATTTTAGAAGTTGACCTGAGTTGACCTTTGACCTGTTGATCTCAAAAATAGTTGTTTTCCCAATTCTGTGACGCAATATGCAAATCTTGTTCAAATTTCCAGTCAATCGGATTTAAAAATGACGATTTTAGAAATTTGACCTCAAGATGACTTTGACCTCAAAATCAATAGGCTTCTCAGTTGAGACTACTTCTAAAATTTGTTAAAGTTTCATGACGATTGGTTTGGAATGTGATCTGTTGGCGATAAAACAAACAAACAGACAGACAAAATAACAAAATCGACTGACCAACATATATATATATATATATATATATATTATATATATATATATATATATTAATATATAATATATTATATATATATATATTTGAAAAAATCTTTGATTTTGCAAATAGCAAACAGACAGAGAGGGGTGAAAACATAACCTCCTTCCACCTTCGGTGGCAGAGGTAGTAAGAGACAATTAGAACTGCCACTTTAAAACTGCTGTCAGTGATGACCATGTACCAGTCATCCCGCTTTGATGCAACCCAACTTTGATTGGATACCTGACCCTGGCCCATGACGTTTTTCATTATATTCTCATTGATTCAGATTTGGATTAAAATATATTCAAATCAAATGGAAGACCAAATAGGTACAGTCCTGCAATTGGAGTCATGAGAAGGAACCCAAACAAGCAAAAAGCAAAGATGAAGACATCAGGAGGAACCTGGATAGGATTCAACATTTCAGCTGCTTCTCTTCTACCATCAAACCCAACAGGCACAGCCAAGTGAGCCTGATTTTTTTTTTAAAAAATCAAAAAGAACTCAGATTAAGCAGTTCCAGAGAAAACATTTTTTAATATTTTTCTCAATCCAATATGGCTGTCAAACCATGTGACCTATCAATTATTCCTTAACAAATTTGTACACCAAGGCTTGGGGAACATTTGTTTGAAGTTTCCCCTCGATCTGTCCAGCGGTTCTGGAGAAGATTTTTAAATAGTTTTTAGGGTAAATCCAATATTGCTGCAAAACAATGTGACCTATGACGTCACATGTGTGAACCTTTTCTTTCTCATGGATCGGCGGTCATACGTGTAAAGTTTCGCCTCAATCTGTTCAGTCACTTCAGAGAAGAAGATTTTTGAGGTTTTTTTTTTTTTTACCAATATGATGGTTCCACATCACGTGAACGATGTCGTCATAATTTTTTTTTGTGTTGTGCACAATTTTATCCCTGATGATGCTCAAATTTTTTCATACTGATCAGATGTAGCATCCTACATATGCAATAATGACACCATAAGAAGAACACCTATGACATCATAAAAAATCAACATTCCCCATGAGGAGTACTTGCCATGTACCAAGTTTCAATTTTTTCTTGGTGCGGTTTCAGAGATAGAGGTCCAAAGTTTTTTGTGTTTTTCCAACATGGCTGCCACACCACGTGACCTATGACATCATAATTGTCATTCAAACATTCTACATGAGTAGTCTCTCCGATGGTGAAAATTTCTTCTCAATCCGACAAGCAGTTGCGGAGAAAAATACTAAGGTCTGTTTCAGGCAGACAGACAAACAAATGAAAAATCACTCAACCAAAATTAATAGGTGGTTGAATTCAGTGACCTGATTGCAAATGCTCTTAAATTTAAGTTCATTGGATTAAAAATGAGGATTTTAGAAATTTGGTCTATGTTTACCTTTTTGGCTATGTTGACCTTTTGACCTATGTTTATCTCAAATTAAAGGTGGTTGAATTTGATGACCTGACATGCAATATGCCTCTTCAAATTTTAAGTTCATTGGATTAAAAATGAGGATTTTAGAAATTTGGTCTATGTTGACCTTTTGGCTATGTTGACCTCTTGGACCTATGTTTATCTCAAAATTAATAGGTGGTTGAGAATTTGATGATCTGACATGCCAAAGCTCTTCAAATTTCAAGTTACAGCATTAAAATAGATGATTTAGAAATTTGGCCAATGGTGAATTTTTGGTCGATGTTGACCTCAAAAATTAATAGGTGGTTGAGTTAAGTGACCTGTATGGCAGTGGTCTTCAAATTTCAAGTAAATCGGATGAAAATTTAGGATTTTAGAAAATGCAACCCAAATGATGCCCTATCTTGTTTGATCTCTCTGACATCTGCTCCAGAATCCAGTCCATACACAACGCTGAAAAGTGTGGCGGTCAGTAAGACACCCCTGACAAACTCCAGTAACAACTGAAATAAGTCGGAGATGGTACCACCACATCTCTCAGCACTCTCAGTACCAGAGGTACTATCCTACAATCCTCCAAAGTATGAATCCTCAGAGGGCATCCTGATTCACTGAATCGAACGCTTTGCAGAGATCAACAAGGGGTGCAAGCAGCCCCTGCGAAACTCTCATCTGTGCTCAGTGAGGATACGAACAGCACAAGTATATTATCAATCGTTTAACCTCTTTTGGAGTGAAGCCTGACTGCTCTGGACGCTGGTGCTCAAGCAGATGTGGCGAAACCTATCAAGAATTATCCGAGAAAAGACCTGCCCCGGCACTGAGAACAGCATCACCCCTCGGTAGTTGTTTGCAGTCCTCGTGATCACCCTTCCCTTTCCCAAGAGGGAACAACAAGGCCCTTTTCCAGAAGTTGGGATGATGTCTGTGTTCCAGGCAAAGCACAGAACTGCATGAACGACACGGGTACAGCATTTCCACCAGCCTTCAGAAGTTCAAACATGGATGCCACTGATCCAGGAGATTTACCCATTTCAATCAGTTCAGCACAGCCTGTGTTTCCACAAATGAAGATGGATCACAGTTGATTGGAGGGTCAACAATAGGAAATAGTAGACACACCTGCCATCCAACTCAACAGCTGGTGGATCAGCCTGGTGCAGACACTCAAAGTAACTGGCCCAGCGGGCCTTCACTTTGGATTTGTCTCTCAAGAGCCCTGCTCTCCACCCTCCGCTCTAACTGCAGTACACGAAGGATGGGCTTGGATGAACGCAAGGCGCTAATTCCCCTGTAAGCAGGACGAGAATCACTTGACCACAGTTGATGCTCTAACCCCTCATAGATTCATCGCATAATAGGACTCCTTGTTCCACCTCTGCGCACATACAGTTTAATGCCTCAACTCCCTGCACAGCCCAGCTCTGCCATGAAGCCTGGCCCTAGATTCTGGTCAATGGGTATCCAGTGTCCTTGAGTGACAAAATCCTTCTTCGCCAAGGTGAGTTTCCAAGACATCTACCGGCAACATCACGGATGGTGGTCCTTGAAGGCATTCCACACTCTCAGGATTCATCGTCCAGCGACCATCATGAGCACATGGTCAATCTCCTTTGCACACAACCAGCGTTGGAATTCCAAGTCCAATGAAGACCTGTCAGTGATGAAACCATGAACCAGCTGCCTTCGGTCCATGACTTCTTGCAAAGTCAAGGAACTTAGTGCTATCCACAGTTCCAGACCATGGGAACCAACATATTTCTCATAACCATCCCAATCAGTGCCAGTCGCTTTTTTTTTTTGTTTTTTTTTTTGTTCCCCCTGTTGAGGCTCATATGAGAGCTAACACACATGTACAACAACGGGGCAGGAGACAAAAGGTGTTGGAGAGAGAGAAGGACAAAACAGTGGGAACAGAGACATGAGGAGATTTGTGGAGGGAGAGGGATGGGGCGGGAACATGGGGTAAACAAGATCGACATTACAGGGGCTTTCAGGAAGGAAACAGGGAATTTGAAGGAGGTGGGTTGGGTGGATTCACGGGGGTAGAAAAGATCATGGTTTTGGATGAGGGAAGATAAGAGTTGGTGGTGAACAATGTTTTGAAGACCTGGAAGGAAGAGTGGGATTGAATAGAGTGAGGGAGTTTTGTTCCAAAAGGTGAGAAAAAAGAGAACGAAAAAGAGCGAAGGTGCATTGAAAATCCCCAAGACTGGAGAGGTATCTTTCTGGGGCACTGATCAACAACGGATTCGAGGCGTGGCATAGATGCGTCCTTCAGGTGGCAATCACTCACCTCGGTCGGAACATAAACAGAGACAGGGAAACAGCACCAAGGAGTGACGAATCCTCTTCTCATAATACGCTCGTTCACGCGGTGTTACCTCATCATCAATTGAAGTCAGCTTATTGGGCACAGTTACAGCAACTCCTTGGGCATGGTAACCATCAGAGAGACCAGACCAATAGTAGGTGTAACCACCCACCATGATCTCGCCACAATCCGGTCTCAAACCTCAAGAGAGTGCTGCATACTCGATGTCCAAACGCTTGAGCTCAGACGATAACAGAGACAGGTGATTATCCGCTCTTTGGGATAGACATTCCAGGCAGCCACTTGAGGACCGCCTCAGTTTCACCCAAGGAGTCACCGTCTGGTGACAAACCTCAGCACACCCACCGACACACACAACGCAATCTGACCCAGGAAGGTTATTCCGTGTTCTTCATCCTATCATCAAAGAGTGGGGGCCCGCAGAGGCTTTGCCCCAATCCCGTCATCGGTGAGCTGCCCTGCGGAGGGCAGCTGCACAAGAGCTACCTCCACGGAGTGGGCTTTCAGTACTTTGCGTTTTAGTGTGTTTTGCAAGAATGTAGGGTTTTACGGTGGCCGGAGTGCAAATCCTGCCGCAAACCTCTGAAGAAAAAGTAACTCAATTGCAGGAGGACGTCCCAGATGCAGTTGGGCACCAAGAATGGATGGCTGTTGGCTCCCAAGGAGCTCCTGCACCACTTTGACAGGTTTTGTTTTTTAATCCTGCTGGGTGTCCATGTCATACACCCTCCTCACCAAGAAACCTGGTGGGGGAGACAGTTTACCCTACCACGAAACAGGTTCATACGGTTTACATGGTACCTGTAGCAAGCCACAGATCTATTCTGGCTGACTGACAATTGTTCATTTTTTCCATTTATCTCTGCTCCTGTTGGATAGGCTGTACATGAGGCCATTTGGTCCATCATGCCTGCACTACATCACACGACATTCATCCATCTATAGCGTTACTGATCATTTAATCTTTGGAGGGGCAGGGTGGCATACCACTCCATCTTAATGCGCACGAAATCCTCCACCTTAATGTATCCATTACTCTCAAATACAATTGTCCTTTACTCA
>CM068959.1:63489015-63511941 GCA_035128595.1 Eptatretus atami | reverse complement strand
CGGCCCGATAAAATAAAGACAAAAGTCACAAATTTGATATCAAACACTTTTAATATACTCACATGAGTGAATTTAATGAGTGAGGTTGGTTGGATGAGTGAGGTTGGTTGGATGAGTGAATTTGATGAGTGAGCGTTGTGGATGAGTGAGTTTAATGGAGGAGGTTTGCAGAATGAGTGAGTTTGATGGAGGAGGTTTGGTGATGAGTGAGTTGGATGGATGGATGAGTGAGTTTGATGAGTGGGGTGGGGTGGGGGATGATGCAAGTAGGAGGAGGTTGTGGGGATGGGGGGGGACCTTTTTGGGGTGGGTGATTGGGGGGGCAGGGGGTTGTGAGTAGTGCTGGGGGGCATTTTTGTGGGTGATGGGGTGGTTGTGGGGTGGTTGTGGCTGATGGACGATGGGGGGGGGTTGTGGGTGATGGACGATGGGGTGGAGGGGGGTTGTGGGTGATGGACAATGGTGGGGGTACTACTCGTCCACCCAACATCACAAATAAACTCACTCATCCACTTAACCTCACCCATACAACTCACTCATTAACCCAACCTCACTCATCTAACTCATTCATTAACCCAAAGCCTCATCAAACTCACTCATTCACCTAACCTCACCCATTCACCCAAATTAACTCATTTAACCAACCTGGGCATGAGAAAATGCGTCCAAACCGTGCCAAACCGTCAAATCTCGCGCATCACGCGTGATTTGGAACGAGATGAAAACAGACAAAATGGCCGCCGCAGAATTATCGGTGATTTCTACGGATTTCTGCGGACAAAAACAGTAGTTCTAGTTGAGAAAACTAGTAGAGAAGCTAGTACAAATTGTACAAAATAACAGGAATCACCGGTGATTCGCCAGCCAGGCAGGTAAGGCAGTATTGTGCACCCGCCCAGCACAAAAGTTAGGCGACTGGGCGGCCTTAATTTGCACCCCTGTGAGGGATGACAGATGGTACGACAGAGGGTGGAGTCATCAGCAAAGAGATAAAGAGGATTTTCCAGAGTCAGAGAGATCATTGATGAAATGAGAAAAATAATATAGATTGGTGTGCTGCCAAGCAGGTGAAACTCCTCAGCCACAGACACCTGTCTCTTTCCCCATATGCTTATTCACTGAAGTCCTATGCTTACCATGGCAATGGAATATATTATTCTAAAAGCCCCTGTATCGCAAGGGCTTTCCAATTCTAAGCTAATTTTAGCCAGAAAATAAGAGCTCAAAGCAGAATGAGAGCTCATTTTTGGGTCCACTCCTGTGCTAACCCTGGTCAGCGCACCAAACTCCCATCTCTAATATGATCTATGGTTATATCATAATAATAATAATTTTATTACCTCCATCACTGAAGGTAGATGGAGGTTATGTTTTCACCATTGTCTGTCTGTTTGTCTATCACCAGGATATCTCAAAAAGTTGTGGACAAGTTGAGTGTGTGACAAGGATTAATTGATTATATTTTGGTGAAGATCCAGATCTGATGTAGAAACAATAATTTTAAAGTGATTCTTTACCAGAGAGAGAGGTCCAAAAACAATATATAGCACGATATCTAAAAAAGTTAAGACTAATTTGAATGAAATTTGGTGGACAGGTTGAGTGTGTGACAAGGCCAAAGTGATTTGATTTTGGTGGAGATCCGGATCCGGATGATCCAATAATTCTTCAAGTGATTCTTCGCCAATGAGAGATGGGGCCAAAGCGACATGTATAGCACAATATCTCAAAAACTTGTCAACGGTTTATGACAAAACTCGGTGGATAAATTGGGTAGGTGACAAGAACAAGCCGATTCGATTTTGGTTAAGGTCTGGATGATGGAATACAAAACGTAAACCGTTCAGCCTGGTGGAGGTGTGTGCTCTACCAAGTGCCGTTCTAGTTTACCATGTCATGTTAGCAACAATCACTGTGAGCCGTTTACAAAATTTGTTTGCAGTTGAACATTTTTTTTTTTTAGTCCTGCATTGGACAAGTTAAACAACCCATTGTGTCCTATCAACCTGTGTCACTTTCTTTCTCTCTCTCACTTTCAGGGATGGGAGGAAACTGTTGAAATGGCAGTGTCACATCTATTGAGCACTTCTTTGGCCGAGCCAAACCATGACCAGCCACCGTGCTCCATTACCAAGCTCACGATTCCAAGTGAGACTACAGACCTTAAGAAGAGCTTACGACTCATGTGTGAGCGACTGAGTAAAAGCTGCAACCTCAACATGACTGCAGCCAACTGTGTGGATGCTCAGTCCTGTCAAGGCACGCCAAGTACTCAGTGAAGCAAAACTCACCCTCTGCCACGGCACGGGCCTCACTCGACCGAGGCCGAAATGGGCACAGCCTGCAAATTAGCCCCATCAAGCTGGAGGCATTTACAGCAATTTAGGAGCTGCCGCTGTACCTTATGAAACGTCTGCTAGGATTATGAGCATTGAGCTTCGGGTGCAGTGGACAGCTGAACAAACACTTTTGTTAATGCGTGGTGCTCCAGAAAAGCCAAGCTTTTCATGGGCATTTCTCATAAAAAGAAGGAGGTTGTTTTAAGTGGAACGACGAGTGCAGTTTATATTTAAGGTTTTTTTCAGGTGGACCCTGTTGTTTTTGAATTTTTAACAACTTGGAGCTTCTGCCTCTGGCAATGAAAGTTGGCCTCATTCAGTTGCTACTGCGAGAAAGTAATGGCAAAAACCCTTCATGTAGCAAAATGTTTTTTTACCATCCTGATTTCAGTGCATACGTTTGAACATTGGCTTTTCGGTGGCACAGCATACCAGGACCTATGGGGACCTTTACGTTGGCATAGCGTACCATTTAAATACAACATACCTAGACCTCCAGGGACCTTTACATTGACACAGCATACAGTTTGAGCACAACATTCCTTGACCTACAAGGATCATTGCATTGGCATAGCATACCATTTGAAAAAAGTATACTGGGACCAATGGGAACCTTTACATTGGCACAGCATACCATTTGAACACAACATACCGGGACCTATTGGGACCTTTATATTGCACAGCACACCGTTTGAGCACAGTATACTGGGACCTATGACTGAGACCTATGGGGACCTTTACATTGGCACAGCATACCGGGACCGAACTGTGTACCATGCTAAATGTTTTCAGCTCATCGTCAGGTTTTTTTTGTTTTTTTGCACGTGAGAGTGACAGTTATAATTAAATTGTTATTGGAGCTCTCACTAGTGTAAGTGTTTTGAATCGGTCAGCAATGTGACTCAACATGCATTGGTCATGCTATGTTTTGTAGGCCGGAGTCGCTTCAATTCCCTCACCTTGCTTCTCTCCCCCTTCCTCCCACATGCCCCTCAATCAACCTTCTTCTCTCCTTTCATCCTTCCATTCCTCGATCTCAATCTCATTAAATTAACCTCTCCTCCTTCTCCAAAGTGTTCATGCAATGAATTGATGTCCCCAAATTATAATACTGTCGTGTCCACGCTGGTTAAGACTGACCTGGACAGATAACTGAACGATTTCCCTTGGAGGCAAATAGCCGAGTTATTTGGAGATTATGGTGCGCGCGGGACGAGAGGGCGGCCAAGGCACGTACCAGACGCGTTCACCACGACGGAAGCACGAGGATTTATACTCGAACCCACAACAAATAGAAAACACAAGCAAAGTTAGTTAATAAATAGGGGTTTAATAAACAGAAATCAAATGTTTATAATGGAAGTAAATCAAAACGGGACAATAATGAAACGTGAGGTAACCTAAATTCCGATTTGAAGCGCCTCCACACAGACTTTAATACAGACAAGGGGGCAGAATAAATAAAAGACTAATCCTCCCTTTTTCCTGGCACTTAGCTGTGTGCCCAGAGATGAGTTTCTGAAGCTTGGGGTTCGCCAAACCACGTCGTCACTGCGCGGGAAAATGTGCCCAAAATGGTGCCAAGCCGCTCTCTGGGTGGGAAGCGTATGGGAGGTAGTTCGGGTGGTGATATTTAACACCAGCGCTCAGAAACCGCCGTGCAACTTCTTTTCACGACCGCACTTGCCGACGCCGCTCCTCTGCAAAAGTGGTGCCGCCTTCTTCCCCAATGACACAACACGATGCTTTGAGGCATGGTCTCACATGACCCAGCCGAACAGTCAATGGCTAGCGTCTTGCTCCATCAAACGTGATATTCGCCTCAGCATGAACACGAGAATCATGCAGCCTTCTTCACCATGTCGAGGGGAACCAGGAAAAACGAGACCCCTGTCTCAAAGCACGTACCTCCCCAGAAACTCCCTTCACACCCCTTGTTCATGTCCCGACTGCTGATCCTGACTCAATCCTTGTCTCTCCTCCCTGACGTCACACCCATCCATCACCCACCCCAGTGGCATGGTTTGTTAGCTGTCATTCCTGGAGGCGGGGTTTTCGCCTGCTTGGAAATGTCTAACTCGGTTGTCGTTTTAAGGATGTGATTCCTTTTTATCGCCAGTCTTGTAAATGCAAAAACATAGGAAAAGGTCACAGGGGGTAATCACTTGCTGGGAGAAATTAGCCTTAGACCCTACCTAATTTAACACAGTACCACCCCCTGTGTGGTGACACGTAACACTTAAGCTCAGAGTTTCCATACGTAACTTACATTGAGATGTCTCCTACACGGCCATGGTACTCTATACAATCCTACCTTTACTATAAAGTTCCTCTATCTACCCCACAAACATAACAATACCTTTGAAATCTGGAATGACCTAGCAAGATAGTTTATTCTAAACAAATGCTCAATAAATCCCTTAGTGTTTGTAAAAGATCAACATTTGTGGACAAGTTGAAATTGGGCAATAAAACACGTGCCAATCTGCCATTTCCACATCATATATCCGGTGTCCGGTTGGATAAATATGAATGGTGCCGTAGAGCATTTGACCTAATTGTATGGAGGGTTTTGGTTACAATATGGAGATCAACAGAAACCTGAGCTGACTTCTTTTTTGCCACAAAGTAAACAAAAATCATTGCAATAATGAAGACATCTGAATAAAGTTGAAATCCAAATGAGAGATTTCACCAAATGTTGCGAATTCCAAATTGATCTTTTGTCGAGGTTATGATTTCTAATGTTCCAATTCGATTTCTGTGAATCTGCAACGTGCACGAACGTTTGTTCATAAGTGAAGTTGAGTGTGTTGATAGCACAGACCGATTTCATTCATCCCCTTTACAAACATTATAATAGGCTCCGAGACGAAAAAGGCAAGTGAAATTGGGAACGGTAATTTGATTTGGTTCACGGCGGAACTTGCTGGGAATTATGCTCCTGATGAAAAGGAAAAATAAATTGTGCGTCGTCGTAGGAGCTTTCATTAAAGGAAACAATAAAGCAGCTACCGGGTCTTCAAACTGCCCCTTTGAGCCGTCATGCAAATCGGAAGTGGAGAGGCAAGCGCCTCAAAAAAATCAAGAGACAAGCCCTTCTGGAAAGTGGGCACGCGTACACGAATCGAGTAGGCCCTGGGCCTAACACTAGGTGAGCTCTAAATGTTTTGGCCCCTTTCACAAGTGGGACCACATGTCTTGGCTAGAGTGTGGCGTTATTGCACCCTGGTGGGGCTTGTCCACACAATTTCCTCAAAGGATTAATTTCATACCGAGCGGAGAGTAAGCTTGTAGCCTTTATGTACGATCGATCGGTACGGTAAACGAAAAAGACTTTTATAAACTGACACATATATTTCACTTGAAAAGGGGGGATGGACACAAGTTGCATTATTTAATGTGAAACAGGATATAATCAGTGATGAGTTTGGTCTCCTATTCTTGTTTGAGAGTTGAAAAGGCAGTGAGCTATGTGCTCGTATTAAATGAGTCGCAATCATGAGCAACTTTGGTTTCCCTGCTTGAAACATTCGTAGTGAGAGAAGTACAATCTTATTAAACCGACAACTTCGAATGCAATAAAACTCAGAATTTGAGCAAGTAGAATAAAACCACGCAATTAATGGAAATCAGTGCAATATAATCAATCAAACACAAGTAATAATGATCACATTACAAGCAATTGAAAAGCATTACAAATAGAAGCAATTATTCCACTGTGGATATGGTGGAGGGGCACCTGGGGTTGGCCTTGCTTGGCGTTTTCATGTAAAAGGCAGGTTGAGACAAATCGGTAAACAAGAAAAAGAGCAATCGGAGATTGCAGATCCTTGCCAGGACTTCTTGTTTGTGATGTATTTTGTGTGGCGTTTGTGTACTGGGGTGTTCCATCATTTACTATAAGGGCACTCGGTAGAGTGCATATCTCCGCCACGTAATGCCTGATCCACGAGGACATATCGGGCCCAATACATTTTTGAAATATCATGCTATACAGAACTATATCGTTTTTGGCCAAACCTCTCAATGGTGAAGAATCACTTTGAAAATTAAATAATTCTCCTCGCCGAATCCGGATTCGGATCTTCACCAAAATCTAATCAATTTGGCTCTCACACACCCAACCAGTCCAACAAGTTTCAACCAAATCCGTCCACAACGTTTTGAGATATCGTGATATTTATCAGTTTAGCCCTATCTCTCAATGGTGAATAATCACTTAAAAAATTGTAGTAGCCGGATTCGGAAGTTCACCAAAATCTAATTGGTTTGTGCTTGTCACACACCCAACCTGACCACCAGATTTCACCAGAATCCATCCACAACTTTTTGAGATATCTTGCACACAGACAGAGAAAAAAACAGAAGAACAAGGAAAGGTTGCCATGGATACATCAAATTGTCGATTTCTTTAAAATTGACAATCTTAATCAAAGCTCAGGTCAATCAGATGAAAATTGATTATTTTTCAGATTGAAGTTGATGATTTTAGAAGTTTGACCTTTGGACCTCAAAAATAGTTGCCTTTCAAATTCGGTGATGGACTATGCAAATACTGTTCAACTTTCAAGTTAATAGGATGTAAATTGATGATGTTTCAGCTGAAAATTGATGATTTTAGAAGTTTGACCTTGAGTTGACCTTTGACCTGTTGATCTCAAAAATAGTTGTTTTCCCAATTCTGTGACGCAATGGGCAAATCTTGTTCAAATTTCCAGTCAATCGGATTTAAAATGACGATTTTAGAAATTTGACCTCAAGATGACCTTTGACCTCAAAATCAATAGGCTTCTCAGTTGAGACTACTTCTAAAATTTGTTAAAGTTTCATGACGATTGGTTTGGAATTGTGATCTGTTGGCGATAAACAAACAAACAGACAGACAAAATAACAAAATCGACTGACCAACATATATATATATATATATATATATATATATATATATATATATATATATATATATATATATATATATATATATATATATATATATATATGAAAAAATCTTTGATTTTGCAAATAACAAACAGACAGAGAGGGGTGAAAACATAACCTCCTTCCACCTTCGGTGGCAGAGGTAGTAAGAGACAATTAGAACTGCCACTTTAAAACTGCTGTCAGTGATGACCATGTACCAAGTCGTCCCGCTTTGATGCAACCCAACTTTGATTGGATACCTGACCCTGGCCCATGACGTTTTTCATTATTATTCAATTGAATTCAGATTTGGATTAAAATATATTCAAATCAAATGGAAGACCAAATAGGTACAGTCCTGCATTGGAGTCATGAGAAGGAACCCAAACAAGCAAAAAGCAAAGATGAAGACATCAGGAGGAACCTGGATAGGATTCACATTTCAGCTGCTTCTCCTTCTACCATCAAACCCAACCAGGCACAGCCAAGTGAGCCTGATTTTTTTTTAAAAATCAAAAAGAACTCAGATTAAGCAGTTCCAGAGAAAACATTATTTAATATTTTTCTTCAATCCAATATGGCTGTCAAACCATGTGACCTATCAATTATTCCTTAACAAATTTGTACACCCAAGGCTTGGGGAACATTTGTTTGAAGTTTCCCCTCGATCTGTCCAGCGGTTCTGGAGAAGATTTTTAAAATAGTTTTTAGGGTAAATCCAATATTGCTGCAAAACAATGTGACCTATGACGTCACATGTGTGAACCTTTTCTTTCTCATGGATCGGCGGTCATACGTGTAAAGTTTCGCCTCAATCTGTTCAGTCACTTCAGAGAAGAAGATTTTTGAAGGTTTTTTTTTTTTTACCAATATGATGGCTTCCACATCACGTGAACGATGTCGTCATCAATTTTTTTTGTGTTTGTGCACAATTTTATCCCTAGATGATGCTCAAAATTTTTCATACTGATCAGATGTAGCATCCTACATATGCAATAATGACTCCATAAGAAAGACACCTATGACATCATAAAAAATCACACATTCCCCATGAGGAGAACTTGCCATGTACCAAGTTTCAATTTTTTCTTGGTGCGGTTTCAGAGATAGAGGTCCAAAGTTTTTTGGTTTTCCAACATGGCTGCCACACCACGTGACCTATGACATCATAATTGTCATTCAAACATTCTACATGAGTAGTCTCTCCGATGGTGAAAATTTCTTCTCAATCCGACAAGCAGTTGCGGAGAAAAATACTAAGGTTCTGTTCAGGCAGACAGACAAACAAATGAAAAATCACTCAACCAAAATTAATAGGTGGTTGAATTCAGTGACCTGATTTGCAAATGCTCTTCAAATTTTAAGTTCATTGGATTAAAAATGAGGATTTTAGAAATTTGGTCTATGTTTACCTTTTGGCTATGTTGACCTTTTGACCTATGTTTATCTCAAAATTAAAGGTGGTTGAATTTGATGACCTGACATGCAAATGCTCTTCAAATTTTAAGTTCATTGGATTAAAAATGAGGATTTTAGAAATTTGGTCTATGTTGACCTTTTGGCTATGTTGACCTCTTGACCTATGTTTATCTCAAAATTAATAGGTGGTTGAATTTGATGACCTGACATGCAAATGCTCTTCAAATTTCAAGTTAATCAGATTAAAATAGATGATTTTAGAAATTTGGCCGATGGTGAATTTTTGGTCGATGTTGACCTCAAAAATTAATAGGTGGTGGAGTTCAGTGACCTGATATGCAAGTGGTCTTCAAATTTCAAGTAAATCGGATGAAAATTTAGGATTTTAGAAAATGCAACCCAAATGATGCACCGTATCTTGATCTCTCTGACATCTGCTCCAGAATCCAGTCCATACAAACGCTGAAAAGTGTGGCGGTCAGTACACACCCCTGACAAACTCCAGTAACAACTGGAAATAAGTCGGAGATGGTACCACCACATCTCTCAGCACTCTCAGTACCAGAGGTACTATCCTACAATCCTCCAAAGTATGAATCCTCCAGAGGGCATCCCGATTCACTGAATCGAACGCTTTGCAGAGATCAACAAGGGGTGCAAGCAGCCCCTGCCGAAACTCTCATCTGTGCTCAGTGAGGATCAGAACAGCAAGTATATTATCAATCGTTAACCTCTTTGGAGTGAAGCCTGACTGCTCTGGACGCTGGTGCTCAAGCAGATGGTGGCGAACCCTATCAAGAATTATCCGAGAAAAGACCTTGCCCGGCACTGAGAACAGCATCACCCCTCGGTAGTTGTTGCAGTCCTCGTGATCACCCTTCCCTTTCCCAAGAGGGACAACAAGGCCCCTTTTCCAGACAGTTGGGATGATGTCTGTGTTCCAGGCAAAGCACAGAACTGCATGCAACGACACGGGTACAGCATTTCCACCAGCCTTCAGAAGTTCAACATGGATGCCACAGATCCCAGGAGATTTACCCCATTTCAATCAGTTCAGCACAGCCTGTGTTTCCACAAATGAAGATGGATCACAGTTGATTGGAGGGTCAACAATAGGAATAGTAAGACACCTGCCATCCAACTCAACAGCTGGTGGATCAGCCTGGTGCAGACACTCAAAGTAACTGGCCCAGCGGGCCTTCACTTTGGATTTGTCTCTCAAGAGCCCTGCTCTCCACCCTCCGCTCTAACTGCAGTACACCGAAGGATGGGCTTGGATGAACGCAAGGCGCTAATTCCCCTGTAAGCAGGACGAGAATCACTTGGACCACAGTTGATGCTCTACCCCCTCATAGATTCATCGCATATAGGACTCCTTGTCCACCCTCTGCGCACATACAGTTTAATGCCTCAACTCCCTGCACAGCCCAGCTCTGCCATGAAGCCTGGCCCTAGGATTCTGGTCAATGGTATCCAGTGTCCCTTGAGTGACAAAATCCTTCTTCGCCCAATGGTGAGTTCCAAGACATCTACCGGCAACATCACGGATGGTGGTCTTGAAGGCATTCCACCACTCTCCAGGATTCATCGTCCAGCGACCATCAATGAGCACATGGTCAATCTCCTTTGCCACACCACCAGCGTTGGAATTCCAAGTCCAATGAAGACCTGTCAGTGATGAAACCATGAACCAGCTGCCTTCGGTCCATGACTTCTTGCAAAGTCAAGGAACTTAGTGCTATTCCACAGTTCCAGACCCATGGGAACCAACATATTTCTCATAACCATCCCAATCAGTGCCAGTCGTTTTTTTTTTTGTTTTTTTTTTGTTCCCCCTGTTGAGGCTCATATGAGAGCTAACACACAATGTACAACAAGGGGAGCAGGAGACAAAAGGTGTTGGAGAGAGAAGGACAAAACAGTGGGGAACAGAGACATGAGGAGATTTGTGGAAGGGAGAGGGATGGGGCGGGGAACATGGGGTAAACAAGATCGACATTACAGGGGCTTTCAGGAAGGAAAACAGGGAATTTGAAGGAGGTGGGTTTGGGGTGGATTCACGGGGGTAGAAAAGATCATGGTTTTGGATGAGGGAAGATAAGAGTTGGTGGTGAACAAATGTTTTGAAGACCTGGAAGGAAGAGTGGGATTGAATAGAGTGAGGGAGTTTGTTCCAAAGGTGAGAAAAAAGAGAAACGAAAGAGCGAAGGTGCATTGAAAATCCCCCAAGACTGGAAGAGTATCTTTCCTGGGGCACTGATCAACAACGGATTCGAGCGTGGCATAGAATGCGTCCTTCACGGTGCAATCACTCACCTCGGTCGGAACATAAACAGAGACAAGGGAAACAGCACCCAAGGAGTGACGAATCCTCTTCTCATAATACGCTCGTTCACCGGTGTTACCTCATTCATCATTGAAGTCAGCTTATTGGGCACAGTTACAGCAACTCCTTGGGCATGGTAACCATCAGAGAGACCAGACCAATAGTAGGTGTAACCACCCACCATGATCTCGCCACAATCCGGTCTCCAAACCTCAGAGAGTGCTGCAATACTGATGTCCAAACGCTTGAGCTCAGACGATAACAGAGACAGGTGATTATCCGCTCTTTGGGATAGGACATTCCAGGCAGCCACTGAAGGGACCGCCTCAGTTTCACCCAAGGAGTCCACCGTCTGGTGGACAAACCTCAGCACCACCCCGACACACACAACCGCAATCTGACCCAGGAAGGTTATTCCGTGTTCTTCATCCTATCATCAAAGAGTGGGGGCCCCAGAGGCTTTGCCCCAATCCCGTCATCCGGTGAGCTGCCCTGCGGAGGGCAGCTGCACAAGAGCTACCTCCACGGAGTGGGCTTTCAGTTAACTTTGCGTTTTTAGTGTGTTTTGCAGAATGTAGGGTTTTACGGTGGCCGGAGTGCAAATCCTGCCGCAAACCTCTGAAGAAAAAGTAACTCAATTGCAGGAGGACGTCCACAGATGCAGTTGGGCACCAGAAATGGATGGCTGTTGGCTCCCAAGGAGCTCCTGCACCCTTTGACAGGTTTTGTTTTTAATCCTGCTGGGTGTCCATGTCATACACCCTCCTCACCAAGAAACCTGGTGGGGGAGACAGTTTACCCTACCACGAAACAGGTTCATACAGGTTTACATGGTACCTGTAGCAAGCCACAGATCTATTCTGGCCTGACCTGACAATTGTCATTTTTCCATTTATCTCTGCTCCTGTTGGATAGGCCTGTACATGAGGCCATTTGGTCCATCATGCCTGCACTACATCAACACCACATTCATCCAATCTATAGGTTTACTGACTCATTTAATCTTTGGAGGGGCAGGGTGGCATACCACTCCCATCTTAATGCGCACAGAATCCTCCACCTTAATGTCATCCATTACTCTCAATACAACATTGTCTTTTACTCAAATTTGGGGAGGGGTTATTTAACAGGGTTGGAAAAGATCATGATTTTGGATGGGGGATGACCTGAGATGGTGGTTTGTTCCACAGGTGTGAAAAAAAGATGAATGAATGAGTAGAGGACATCCCTACCCCCCTGAGCAGTGATTCTTGATTTAGGTGGTTTCACCAGAAGTGGGTTGATGGTGGACCATGTGCGTCCTCAATAGGCCCATAGATCAGCTTCATCGTGGGAGGTTCCAATGATTTGCTTCGATAATCACGAATCGAGCAATAAAATTGGTCATCGCGCAATTCCGATAAGTTTACCTCCTTGCAGATGAAACACGATAGGTTAAGTGAGCACACGGTGTTCCATGAGCACGATGCGCTGAACGAAACTCTGCACACGCATCATGCCATTACCTTTTGAAGAATATTTTAAATATAACCCACAAATGTCTTCCAGAAAACTCAGGCAGATGTTTAATGTTAAAAGCAAAATGGGCCTTTTCATTGGGACGCACTGTTTACTCTTCCGAATGATGTCATGCTTAATGCCACGAGCACTGTTCTGTATTCCACGTTTCCCTTCTCAGCCTCTGTCCAACTCCACCTTCTACCTATTCCTGACACGGACATGCAGGACGATGACGGGTAGATTCCTTGCACATCAACTCTGCACTAAAATCTACTTACCTGTTACTGCCATCTTGCATCCGTTATTCTAAAGAATTCTCGCCTCGTGTGTTTTGATCTCAACCCTTCCCAGTATGATCTCAGTCGAGTACATCTGAATTAAAGTGCAAGGCACAAACTCCTTGTGGTTGCCCAACCTCAGTCAATACATGTGATATTTCCAAATTAACTCACTTTGCTCACCAGGCTATCAGCAAACTGTGTGTATACATATATATATATATATATATATGTATACATATCAAAAACGTGGAGTGTGACGAGCACTGCCCCGGTCGGTCTCCATTGGACATAGTCCTACACCAAAGAGTCACCTCCAACCCAGAGACCTCAGCTCAGCAACTCTGCCAACGAAGATAACATGGTCAACATCAATAAAACATCAAACGGAGCTACCTGTCCAGATTTCAGGCACATTTGCCTTCATCAGGATGGCATACGAATAAATATCTAACCAATGATGACCACATTCATCGTTTATACATCAGACGCACCTCCTGACTGTCATGGTGAGCATTGCCGTGGATTACGTCTCACACGGTTCTTTTCTGGAGGTTGGTTGGCAAAATAAATTGTATGATCACAAAGAGTAAAAAATATTTTCAGTTATTATGAAGTGATGAATCATCACATCACGACAGGAAAGCCGAGAGGTACACATGCTCGCCCTGTGTAGCTTGGTTCATTCCGACGCCAACTGTCATCCTGGTGTTTCACAGGCAGGGTGATTCATCATGTGTGTGCTCTCTTGGATGGACGTTAAACTGGGCATCTCATCTACCAAAATCCCTCTCCCCTCCCCCTCTCCTCCTTTCACTCTCTCACCCTCTCACTCTCTTCTCTCTCTCCTCACTCCCTCTGCCTCTCTCACCCCTATCCACCCCTCTCTCTCCCTCCCAACCCTAACCCTCTCTCTCCCTCTCTCTTTCTCTCTCTCTGACCCCTCCCTCTCCACCCTTTCTCTCCCCTCCCTCTCTCTCCACTCCTCATCTTTCTCTCACCCCCCCCCTCCCCCTGTTTGCGCTGTCACTGATGATTCGTTAACATGTGATGAAACCGTTCCGGCAGCTGAGGAGTGTGTAGCATTGCGACTCTCATGTATATGTACTATTTGTGAACTTCTTTACAGCCGTGGAGGAACTCTGGGAAGGTTTTGAAACAACAAAGCGCTTACCTTGGTAGTTTTTTTTATGGTTGCTTTATGCAGCTTCTTTGGCTAGAAGAGCCTGGGAGGAGTCGATTTATTTATGTAATCCTATCCATCTGGATTTAATTGATTAGGTGAGAGTTAATTGGTTATTCCTTCCATTCACAGGTGAGAGATGTGGGTGGGTCTTCGTTTTTTCATTTATATGTTGGCTGCTTTTGTCGTTTGCACATAGTACATGCTTGGGAGCCTCTTTGGTGTGCATTTCTGTCTGTGCTGTCACTGATGATTCGCCAACACGTGATGAAACTAGTCTGGCAGCTGAGGGAGTGTCTAGCATTGGATTCTCATATACGTACTATTTGTGAATGCTTTATTGTTATGGAGGAACTCTGGAAGGTTTAAAACAGAAAAGGGCTTACCTTGGATAGCCGTTGCATGGTTGCTTTATGCAGCTTCTTGGCTAGAAGAGCATGGGAGGAGTCGTTTCATATATATATATATATATATATATATATATATATATATATATATATATATAATATATATATATTGTTGTTGTTCTTCTTTCGGCTGCTCCCGTTAGGGGTCCCACAGCGGATCATCCGTTATGATCCCATATTGATTTGGCACAGGTTTTACGCGGATGCTCTTCCTGACGCAACCCTGGTCACCTCTTTACGACACAGGGATAAGGATTGGGTTTCGCCATGATTCCGGGCTGCCCTACACCCTCTCATAGCGCGGCCCAGCGCAGAGCTCCGTCCTCAAGCGATCCTCCAACCCAAGCCTCCAAGTAGCCAGATTACAGGCGCACGCCACTACGCCCGGTTATATATATATATTATATATATATATATATATATATATATATATATATATATATATATATATTATATATATATATACAAACAAGCTGGTAGGCAGCGATGGTCGCCGAGCATGGAAACTATAAGATATAGAGCAAAATGGATGTCATATAGCGGATAGGGAATCACCTTAAGATTATGCATATCAAATTCATCCAGTTCATCTACTGATAACTACTCGGTATCCATTTGAATGAAAAGTACCGAAAATGCGGTTTGAAATCGGAAATCCCCAAAGTTCGAGGGGTGCTGTGGTGAACAAAGATCTAAATCGAAAATCTGGCTTGATCGTTTGTGCACAATGTATTCCAGACGATTAGTGTGAATTTTCATGACCATCCGACCATAACCCTAGGAGGAGTAGCATTTTGCACGAAGGCATCTCCAGCTTCGCATATTATCGATTTTTGCACTAATTGACCTTTGACCCCTGACCTAAGCGAAATCGGTCAATATGTCCTGAGGCAAAGTTGTAGTACTCATTGAGTTCCATGAACCTGCAAAGTTTCATTCGATCGATGCACTCACCTGGTCGCTAGGGGCCTTCAATTTTCGCCAATTTTTGCGCATACCCTAATTGTAGGGGGCGCTGCGGGTAAAGTATTCCATATATCACAAAAACCGGAATATATTTGATAGAGCATCAGCTGTAGATCATTCGTGCCAAATTTCATAACCCTACGTGGGATAATGGCTTTCGGAATTGATTTCGCCTGAACGGTACGATTTTGAAGGTTTTTCGGTTGTTGCTAGGGAACCAAAGCGTCCCTAGCAACCATCACAATTTCCAAAGCACTAGGTCATAAGATGTACCTACCACCCGGATTTGGTCAAAATCCGCCCACGTTTACTACCAATTATGCTGATGACAAACGAACAAACATCCAAACAAACAAAAGACAGAATTACTGACAATAAGGGTCACCTATTTCGGCGACCCAATATATAGACTAAAATCACCAGGATGTTAATCGAGGTATGCTGATCGCCATTGGAAGCAAGGAGAAGGTGACGTTTCAGGTGTTAACCTTTCGTCTGTGCAAAAGAGAAGAGCAGAATATGCATTGGCATTGCTCCAATGAAGGATTAATACCCCAAAAGGCAGCTTCTTGATTCCCACGGGTTAGCCTACCCCAATCAACGTCCTGTTGATTTCATCCATTGCTTTACCTTGTCCACCGATGCAGATCGACACTCGCCTTCACGAGCGAGACTATGTCTTCATTGTATATAGGTAGATACAGCATATAAAGAAGATCATTCACACGAAACAGGCAATCCACCTGGACAATTTGTTTATCGTGCAAAAGCTTCTGCCGAGACAGGAACCACACACTGAGACAGCAAGCGGTGTAACCTGGTGTCAATGACCCTCAATGAAGACCAGACTACTGATACCTACAGTCTCGGTAAGATTTGTAATTTGTTTCGGGTGGCAGGAATAACTCACTCATTCTTTGCACAGGATACCATGGGATATTTAACGTCCACCACCTAATGTTAGCAGATGGGCCACCCAGTTTAACGTCCATCCGAGGGAAGGCACACTTTGGGATGCATCACCCCACCTACAATGCACCAATGCCAGAGTTTATCGTCACATCAGGAGTTGAACCCAGGCAAGACAGTTCAAAGGCAAAAGTGCTACTTCTGCACCATCCTGTGGGACTTTTATCCTACTCCTTAACATGCTATACAATTGACACTTTGCTATGGTCACACCTGCTTGTTGGCCAAATTTTAACCCCGGCTATTTCGTTACCTTTACATTTCTCTATTTCATTGGAAAATCGACAGTGGAAGGATGGTGCTTTGGTGTAATGGGATTTTAAAACCCCATCGCACCATTCTTAACACTCATTCATGCTTTAGCGGTGACCCTCTCACAATACCGCATCCGACAGGTCTCGGGCAAAATCCCCGTGGACGTCCACAGGAAACCTAGGGGGGTTTATACGCCTGTGAAGTGCAGAGACCTTTAGCTTTTCAGGCCACCAAAGAGTGCCAAGAGAAGCTAAACTTCCTTTTGGGATACGCCGCAGGCTTGCCAGCAATACAGCCGAGCTCTTTGTGCCAAACGGGGTTACTCCAGAACGGTCTAAGAAAATGGCAACCCGTGATTTTGGCTGGAGTTCCGTTGGATGAAAAGAGAAGAAGGAAAATTGATTCCTTGTTGCGCCGCATGCATTGTGTGTTCATTAACTGACAGCCTGACATTAGTTTGGCCTTGTGTCCAAATTCTAAAAGCGCTTGCAAATGTTCTACGATATGGCTGCATTTTGCTCAATACTTTACAATTTCATTGTACGTTTTATTGTATGATTGTACATTTTATTATATCATTATATACTTTACTACATGATTCTATGTTATATTTATGAGTGTACTTTACTATATGATGGTGTATTTACCCTGCCCACGTGAAGTGAAAAGCAAGGTTAAGCAATTGGTTCACTTCTGTCTGTCCGTCCGTCCGTCCGTCCGGCCGTCCACAAACATCAGTTTATTATCGAGGAACAACTTCATTTAAATTGAATGTTATATTCTGAACATGAATCAGAAAACAAACAAATGTAGTACTTGGACATATTATATAAGGTGGTGTAAAAATCCAGAATATTTTTTATACGAGCTTTAAATTAAAATCATTATTTTATTTTAATTGAATTATATACTTGAATACTGCATGGGGTAAGGTGTTCTGCGAACTCTAGTTTATTACATGATTGCATACCTACTTCCCATACCCTGACCCCACGCACAAATATTCCTGATGCAATCTTCAAATATTTCCCAACCACAGATATTCCCCAACACAGACCCAAATATTCATAAACTCGACCCCAAATATTCTGATACAGACATTCTCCGAGCTCAAACCCAAATATTCCCAGAACCAACGTCAATTATTTCCAAATATACCCAACTTCAAGCCCAAATATTCCTGACCCCAAACCCCCAAATATTCCTCAACCAAACCCCAGGTATTCTCAGTCCAGAGTACAGTATTACCAAAACAGACCCATAATATTCCAAACCTAGACCCAAATATTCCTGACCCTAACCCTAATATTGCTGATAAACAAAATATTCCTGACTTGATCCAACATCAATTATTTCCAAATTCACTCGACTCCAAGCCAAAATATTCTGACCCAAACCACAAATATTCTCAGTCCCAACCATAATATTCCCAGAACAGACCGCTAATATTCCCAACCTTGACCCAAAATATTCCTGATACTGACCTTAATATTGCTGATAAACAAAATATCCCTGACCCTAACCCCAAATATTCATGATCCTGACCTCATATTCTGAAGCATTTCCTGAATCTAAACATTCCCTGACCCTGAATATACCCAGCCAGACTTGAAGTATTCCCAAAACCAACCCTTCATATTCCCAGCCTTGACCCAAAATATTCCTGATAAACAAAATATCCATGACTTCAACCCCAAACATTCATGATCCTGACCTCATATTCCGAAATATTCCCTGAATCCAAACATTCCCTAACCCTGAATATACCCAGCCAAGCTCCAAATATTCCCAAAACCAACCCCTAATATTCCCAACCTTGATTCCAAATATTCTGGAGACTGACCCTGACATTTCCAAAGATTCACCACCCCACCCCAAATATTCCTGACCCCAACTATTTCCTCTCCTCAAACTCACCTCTTTCCTCAAACTTTCAGCATGCAACTGCCTATTTTAGCTCGCCCCCCTCAGCATTCTGTATTTTCACCTCTTCTCTCGGCCCACGGGATTTTTTTCCCACCTGATCCCCAAGATCCTCGAGATGGCACAAGATGTACAGGAACATTAAAGCTTAGTATGTGTTACCCTTTTAGTCTTATTGCAAGATCAACTTGTAACTTCATGAAACTGGGATCAATAATGTGAAAATCTTTTCACAAGAGCATCAAACCTTCAGGAACTTACCATTGTCAATAAAAATTCTGGATCTCAATCCAGTTTAATATTCTGATTGCGAACTCAACCACCGTATTTATCTTAACAATCATTATAGCATGACGATCAAATTTTTATGGTACCCCAAAATTACTTCGACCCCTCGGAATACTAAACAACCATTTAAGGTTTTTTTCCGTCCTTTTTCTCTACCAATGTCCGAGCTGTGTCTCGGAGCCATCTGGGGCTTTCGGAATGAAATTTTACATCAATAATGGGAATAAAAAGTATGCGGGATTGACATTTTTGACCTTGACCTAAATTTTAAGGTCGTGACCGAACTAAACAAAACTTTACATTTTTTTTTACCATAACTCGACTAATTTTTGTCTAATCAAAACAAAATTGCCCTCTTTAGACGCCCTCGACCAAGGCGCATTTAAATTCATTTACATATACCCATCCGAGTTTAAGGTCAAGGTGAGTAGAAAAGGGATCAGAGGAAAAAAAGGGGGGGGGCATTAATGAAGATAATAACCTTTCTTATTTCTGTTTTCTTCCACAACTGTGTCTGAGGCTCGTGAAGGAGCTTGTTTACAACATTATATGCAAGACTGAAAATTTGGAGACATTGAAGAGTCAATAATTGAGGTGGTATGGTGGTGGCATCGTAATGAGGGCTTCAGATTTGTATACCAGATATTGTGGGTTCAAATCCAGCTGAAGCAAAATTAATGGAAACTGAGATGGTCTTGATCATATTTGTTAGTAAACACCCTCTGATTTGTTTTTTACCTTCCTTCACACAGGGTCTCATCTGCTCTGCATGTGGTTCCAGCACACGTCATTGACTTCAGGACTACCAGGAAACCTGGTTGGGCACCAATGCGTCCGATATAACCGTATTTGGGGCAGTGCTGCCCACGCCTGCCCGACAAATGGAAAAAGAAACAAAACATTCAAAATGCTTTGAATGTAACTTTCATCATAAGAGCTTTTGTTCTCAGGGTGAAACCTTTGAAGTAAGATTTAACAGAATAAACAGACTTTAGTGTTAGTAAAATTAACAGTTGCATCGAAAACAAAGTGTTAGTAATCTTAGTGTTAGTAGTAAATTAAACAAATAGATCTTAGTGTTAGTGAAATTAACATTAGCATGGTGATTTATAATAAGGATTCCATAAATTTGACTTGGACTATGCTCTGTGCAGATGTCGTTATAATGGAGTGCTCTCGATGAAAAGTTGTGCAAAGTCAATTACATTTGCTTTGACGGTCTGCAGTGCACCATTATGGTGTGTGCTGATTTTGTTTGTCAGTCACACCATTGCTGAGGCATCGGTGATACACTGCCGTGCAGTTTTGAATTTGGCCTGGGTGACTGCACACAATGGCCTGCTGTTTTCAAAAGGACTATGTGGTCTCTATGGTCCACAGGCAGATGGGATAGCCAGCTTAATCGTTTCTCCGAAGTACAGCGTTCTCTATAATAGGACTGACCGGTCGAAAAAACCAGCAACAGGAACAGAAGACACCTTCGGCAACCATTTCTACCCCAAATTCTCCTGTTACTCTCATTAACAAACCACAAGATGGCGCTTCTCCCACCCTCTCCCTCCACACTATCAAAGGTGGATTATTATATAGCATCATTTGGTCATTTTGGTTCATTGTGTTATTGTTATTGATGCAGAGCCATGACGATAGACAATCGTCATGTGAAGGTGGTTTTTGCATGCTGTGGTTAAGAGATATTTCCTTGAATGTTTGCAGTTGGTAAACTTGTGACAATGGTATTCATGGCTGGGTTAGCATAGACTTTTGTTCATTTGTTTGCCCAAACGTTTAGACAGTACCACGGCCAAAATTCCAAATTTTAATCTGCCTTTCGAGTGTACCGGACAAAACAAAAGGAGTGCTTAATAACTGCACACAGAAATTTTGGATGCTGCTGGTAGTAGCCAAGAACTCCGTTTTTCCAAATCAGTTCAGTTCTTCAAAAGTTCAACATATTGATACAATCAAGCGTGAAAGCGACTCCACTTTTATAATGAGAACTGGCACTTCCTCAAGACAACCACAACTTAATAATGCAGACCACCGAAGAAGTAATATTTAGTTTATTTTTTTTTCAGAAGGCAATTTAAATCAGAAAATGTCACTGGTTAGTGTTTTATCGAAGTCTCGCTGATTAAATGAACCGCAGAAGCTTACCCAACCAACTGTCAATCAGTTCATTTGCCCATTATCAGTTTGCCCATTGTTCTGAGCTGCATTCTTTCGGGGTGGAAGGAAACTCGGATCCCCCTTTGAGCTGTCTCATCTGGTGCTCTGCGCTCGCTGGAGACAAATCTGAATAAAGCTTCCATTGTCACGGAATACTAGACAAGTGATATATATATATATAGTAAATCAAAATAATGTATAAACACTCCAAGATGTTTTTCCTCTGCTCAAATGTAAGTTGATTATTTTCCATGTCGATCAGTCAGGAGTTGCCCTGCAAAAAAGAAACATGTTCCGGTTTTGTCCACCCCTAGCCCCTCGTTTGGGTTCATAAGGGGGGACGGGGTTGGAATTATTTCCTTCACTCTTAAGAAAGGTCAGCAGAGGCACATCTTATTGTGTTGCTGCCCAAAACATTGTCATTCTTTGTTCAATTAAAGCTTTCAGAACTCAAGATGGATCACGTACATATACATATATATATATATATAGAAATATAATATGTAATATATAATAGATAATATATATATATATATTATATATATAAAATATATATATAATATAATATGTATAAATAAATATATATAAGATATATATATATATATATATAAAATATATATTATAAAATATATATATATACAGTATATATATATAATATCTATCTATAATTCCAGCAATCTCTGTGTGTGTGTCTGTCTGTTTGTTGTCTGTCTGCGACCGCCGTCTCTCGACGACCGCCGGTCCGATTTCATTGAAACTTGCCAGGAATATTGCGGGAGACCCGCGGATGTGCCTTTTCGAGGTTTGATATCGATCGACGAGCGTTCCCAAGTTACGCCATTTATCTGTCGACCAATGACAAACACGGTGCTATGACATCACGAATGACGTCACAATTAATGTTTATTTATTTATTTATTTATTTTTTTGCAACGATTGACGGTCCGATCTGATTGAAAACTTGCCAGGAATATTGCCAGGACCCGCGGATGTGCCTTTTCGAGGTTTGATATCGTTCGGACGAGCGGTTCCAAGTTACGGCCATGTATCTGTCGACGCGATGACAGGACACGGTGCTATGACATCACGAATGACATCCAATTAATGTTTATTTATTTATTATTTATTTCTTATTATTTCTTTTGCACGATTGACACTTGCCAGGAATATTGCTGGGAACCGCGATGTGCCTTTCAGGTTTGAGAGAGAGAGAGCCTGCACATACTGGCACTCACTCTACGGGCACGCACCTACGGCCCGCCCCTACGGGCCCGTACTAGTCTATCTATAATTCCAGCAATCTCTTGTGTGTGGTCTGTCTGTTTGTCTGCGACCCGCCGCGATCTCATTGAACTTGCCAGGAATATTGCCGGGACCCGCGGATGTGCCTTTTCGAGGTTTGATATCAATCGGACGAGCGGTTCCCAAGTTACGGCCATTTATCTGTCGACCAATGACAGAACACGGTGCTATGACATCACGAATGACGTCACAAAATAATGTTTATTTATTTATTTTGCACGATCGACGGCGATCTGATTGAAACTTGCCAGGAATATTGCCGGGGCCCTCGCAGATGTGCCTTTTCGAGGTTTGATGTCAATCGGACGAGCGTTCCCAAGTTACAGCATTTATCTGTCGACCAAGCTGTTAGTGTGGGACCAAGCTGTTAGTCGACCTATTAGTGGGAAGCGGCCGATCGCACGCCGGCGGGCGCGAATTTCGTAACAATAATTAATCGGACGAGCGGTCCCAAGTTACGGCCATTATCTGTCGACCAACATCTGCGAGAGAGGGGACGGAGAGTGGGGGCGAGAGAGAGGGGCGAGAGAGAGGGGGGAGAGAGGAAGGGCGAGACTAGGGGGAGAGAGGGGGGCAAGAGAGGGGGAGGAGAGAGGGGGGAGAGGGCGAGAGGGGGCAGAGATAGGGGGATGAGAGTGGAGGGGCGAGAGAGGGGGCCAAAGGGGGAGGGAAAGTGGGGGGG
>CM068959.1:63477959-63488015 GCA_035128595.1 Eptatretus atami | reverse complement strand
ACAGGGCCCAGAATGCTGCCTTGAGGAACTCCAGGCTGGACAGGAAGAGGGGATGAGAGAACTATGGTAATTGAAAGCCAGGTGTTTAATTTTAGTCATATCATGACATCAGTGATCATCACATGATCATGCGTCATTTTCTCAGTGTTGAAGAGCCTTATTTTGAAAAGCAACACGTGCTAGTTTGATTCATCTTCGACACTTTTATTTTATTTTGAGATAATAGAGCACACTCACAATTTCATATTTTGTTACCAAGAGTCGAGAGTCAGCTTGGGTTCAAGTTGTCCAACACTTGGGGTACACGACTCTGTCAATACGATGGTAAAACCACCAACTGTTCTCTGATTGGATGATATGGTATACAACTCTGGGAATTTGATCACTCAGCGAATACTGTACACCAGCGAAAGAAAGATTAGGCAGAAATTTAAGAACTGTGATAGAAAAAGAGAAAAGACAGAAAAGGAGAAGAAAAAAAAAGAACAATTCTATTTTTGAAGATTCAATAATGGTTTACGTGAAACACATGCAAACAAACAATTCCATAATGTCCTGTCTTTGATACATAGATACATAATATTAAAGAGGAATTATTGTAATCCAAGAATATTTTAATCCATGAAGACCGTTATCAATGTCTAAGCAATGTCTCAACGCATTTGATCTGGTCACAATTCCCTGCAGTGCAATGCGTAATCACTCAACATCTGAGAAACCGTCAAATTCCTTGTCTTCCATATTAGGACAGAAAATGGCGGTGAGCTCATGAGTTAGGTCAGGTGAGCTGTTATCATCCTAGGTCTCCATGTTATTATCCTCTGGTCTTCTGATGATTTCTGCCTTGACAACGCTGTTCACAATGACAATACTTTGTCTCATGCGCCCTCGATCCATTTCACTACCTCATTGTAGGAGGCATGACCCATACGTCCCGTGTTTGTGAAACTGTGTTCACCCGTGGTCATCCAATTCTCAACATCTTCCGTAGCTCAGCCTTGAAGCAACGATTAACGGAAATGTCCAGCGGCTGCAACAACTTGGTTATCCCCTGGGGATGATGCCTAAGCTCATGTGTATGCCGTATGGAGTACATGATGAGCATTGATCTCTTCCTGAGAAAAAAATCCACCAGACACAAAGTAACACCTTTCCAGCCACTTAACCATCATGTCGTTGTCCATACACACCTTTGGGATTTACTTCTACCATAACACCATTGGAAACCTTCTCCTTTGGCATTATCTTTCCCTTAAAATGACCATCGGGGGTAACTTCCTGCCATCTGCTGAACAAGTGAGAACCACTGTGAAACTAAACTTCTCATGGCACGTAGTCATATTAGTAATTTATCCTACCCTTTGGACTCCACTGTTCTGTTCATTGTAATATCAAATATCATTGGCCCCTTCATCAATGTTGATCATGTTCGACATATCCAAATCGGCCTCCTGGTCTTGTCTGCACAGATTCATGGAAGTGTCCTGCTTTCTCATAAAATTCCTCGGAAGTTTATGTGCCATCGTCGTGCACTGCCGAATACACAGTCCGTTTCTACCAATAAACTTAAAGCACCATGAAGGATCACCTCTGAAATTTCCACTCCCAAATCAGTTGTATATTGTGTGTGGGCCAGGTATCGGCTGCGAGCACGACCGCTAGGTGGAGCAGTAGGGTCGACTCTGCCGAACACCGGAATTTAGATCGTACCTTTCGGAAAACTCCGACAGGTACGGGTCCCTTACCGGACGTGAATCGTCAATAATTGACCGCGTAGGGTAGAGTTGATTGCCAAACTTCAATATACCTAATTACCCACGCGGACAAAGCTACTGAGTATTCACACCCTCGACGGCCACTCGTACGGGACGAGCCGTATGCGCGCAACCCGCGGATGGTCACCGAGCTTCCTTCGGTCCCAAATGCACACCACTCCGGCAACGACGGACTTTCTAATTCCCCAACACGCACCGTGTTAAACCAATAAAAGAAACACAAAAACGAGCTGATACATTTAACAAATGGGGTATTTATTCACAGTAATCGGGAAACGGGAAGCACGTAAGGGCAGAGTTATCACGGACTAATAGAGAATGCAAATTTACACACAAGCACTTAAACAATTTCTACTTAAAGACGGGCCCATAGACAGATGCCACACCCAAAAGAAACGGACCCAAAATGGTCTTTATTATCCCTTCAACTCGGAGGGAAGTCGAGCTGAGGGACGAGAAAGTGGCTGGCTACCTGGCCGCAAGCGCGCGGCTCGACGTCCACACCTTCCCGGAAGCATCAGTCGGCAAGAACGGACCAAAGGCCGCCGACGCAGACCACGCCAGTGACGAGATGAGCCGGGAACCAGAGCACGCGAGCCGAGATCAGCCGGGAACCAGAACACGCAGCGACGAGGATGAGCCGGGAACCAGAGCACGCCAGCGACGAGATCAGCCGGGAACCAGAACACGCGCTGGTGAAGACGGGGTGCAGATTCTTTCCTACCCGCTCAGCAGATCCACCGATTATTTGCTCTCCATTCTTTTGTCGATCTCGGGCGTGGTCCGCTCATCGTGGTGCGCTCTCATTGGGTGGGACATGACGCATTCCCTTATTTGGCGCACTGCCAAGCAAACCGTTCATGACCATATTTGGAATGGATTTCCATCCCCGAATGAATTCCGGAACACACCCGCATACCAGCAAGCGCGCGGAGAATGCCGGGAGCAGAGGTGTTGTGCTGTGAGAGTGAAGATGGCGTTGTTGTTGTAGTTAGTAGATGTAAAAATCCTAACTATCAAAATAACTCCACTGCGCATGAACATTTAATTACCCAAGACACAGGTAGGGAGCCCTAACTATAAACACATACTACTGATATAACTTCTATAGGGACTCTGAATGTTGAGTGCTCATGGCTTCCAGATTCATAACACTAGGTATGGCCTATCTTCTCAGCTGCCAGTGTTTTAAGTCCTCAACAAGCGGCACAATGAGTCAACACGTATTCCTCCAACTTATCGTCAATGTTTGTCCACCTAGCTTTGCAGCCATGATTAGCTTTCTTGGTTTTCCTGGTAGTCCACGACGTATGCTTCGCTTTCTGCCAGTCCCAAACATATTTCTTGCTGACACTATATTTCCTGTCCTCAGCCATATTGCCGCCATTTTCCTCAGTGAATTGCCCTGCTTCCAACTTAAAAGCTGCCATGTACGACTTGCATGTCTTTACGGTAGGCATTTTGAGCCGACGTCAATAATTTGTTTGGGGTACAGTATTTATACCTACGATTAGGATTGAAAAGGATGGATCAAACATAATTGGTAAGTGCCTGCTCATTATTGATGAGATAATTTTGCATGATTAATCGTTAATTGCTCATCCAATCGAGAAACATTCTGGTCCCCGAACCACCAGGAACTCTCCAACAACTAACAGCAGCCAGCAACCAACCATTCAACCAAGGCTCTGGGACAGAAGAAAACCAACACCCCCGCATATGATGGGTGCACTATTATTACGTCCTGTAAGGCACCTAGAACCATCTGACCATCTGTGGCGCAAGCCCCTTGGCTGACGTAGCCAGACAGATGATGATCTACGGTGCGTGCCTATTGGCTGGTATGTGAGAAAAATTCCACAAAAAGATATCTGCATTACGAGAAATATTCAGGAATGTAGGACAAGGAGAAATGTGGATCTTGGAATAGATACTTGTGCGGGGGGGGGGGCAATATGTTTCAAAACACGTGGCTCGACATGCCCGGTTATTTACGCGAACTACATCACTTTTACGCAAATAAGTACTGTGCAATAACTATTTTAATCATAACCCACTTTACTTCCTCGACCAAACGCTAAAAAAATCTGTTGTGTATATATATATATATGTACATTTATCAAGCTCAGAAAAATGGGGCCTAAATGGTAAATGAACGAAGAGTAGGTAAAAATGGAGAGTGTACATATGTACGTAAATTAAGTCAGTAATAATAAATCGGGCTAACAAATCAGTCGAGCCATTGATGGGCCAGGGATATATTGGGTAAAATGTCGACCGATTTGTTGGCTCGACACCAGTTATCTGCAAGGCAGGAGGAGTGCGCATGCAATGAGGATTTGATTCCTCGCGCCCTGAGGTTGCTGCGCTCGCTGAACGGAATGCTCAGGAACCACATTGCAATCACGGTGAAATGGCCACACAACCACCGTCAGTTGAGTCAGAACCGGTTATTAGATGGTCGGGCAGAAAGCCATTTCAACACGACAGCTGTTTCATGTCAACACAGCTGGTACACTTCAGTTCGAAACTGCGATTGCCCATTGCATGCTGGTACTAATTGCTAAAAGTAATAATTAAGGGATGCTAACAGTTTCCAACTTTTGTACATGCAGTATGTCAACCTTTAATTATACATTAATATGTGCTTGATTGGAGCCAAACTCATGTGTTTGCTTAATAATGTAGTCTACCAACTTGGGACAAAGACTACGCCACTTTTCTCCTGCGTAACCGTGATGCAGAAGTGTCCATTGTTTAGCCGAGTCAATATTTACTGGAAATGAAATATCTGTTCATAAGTGCAGAGAAAATGTAGTTTTTGACGTGGAATGGAATTGGAAGTTTGGTGATAGTGCCCTATCCAAGAAAACCTAATTTGTACAAACCGATGAAGAGTTTAAGATGAGCCTTCACAGTATGTATAACGATGAACCTCACGGTGCTGTGGCATTTCAGGTAAGACCTGCAAACATTGATGGAGTGGAATGCCGGGGTCGAAACGGATTGTCATATGTAAATGTCAATGAAATTTGAGTGATAAATAGGAGCACGGATGCTATACTTCTTCAGCATCTGGATTTCGATTTTTAAAATGTCTCAAAAATGTCAAAACTAAATTCCCTTTAAACCGAAATGAGTTACAAAAGTTAACTACAATACAAGGGGGTTCCAATACTGTGTTCCAGGATATATCTTATATATTATTTCCGAGTTTGTGGTTTCGTGTCGCGCTATCTTCGACTTTGTTCTGCGCTCGAGTAACGTGATATTCGGCTTACATTATCTCAAAGACCATATGAGGTGCATGGTACAAAAAAAGAAAAAAAAATGGTTCTGAAACAGTGAAATCGTATTCCACTTTCTGCATTAAGGTAAAATTACTACTGATACTCTGCATCAGTTCCTTTCTCAAACACAACCACCCCAACATGTCGCGCAGAGCGCGGGTTATGCTAGTATATATATATATATATATATATATATATATATATATATATATATATATATATATGATTGACTCCTCCCAAACTCCTCCAGCCAACAGTGTGAACACTCCTCATTTTCATAAATGCCAAGGTGAGCCAATGAAAAAAGACAAGAATTCACAAGGTTTCGGAAAAGCGATGATAATAGAAAACCTAAACGCCAAGAAAACCGATAGAAAATCAAGACGCCAAGGTGAACAACGAATAGCCAAGATCTTGTGAAAAAAGCCAAGGAATGGTCGCACTGCCAGCCAAAGTAGCTGCATAAAGAAACCCAAGAAGACTTACACAAGGTAAGTGGTACATGCTGTTTCGAACCCTTCCCAGAGTTCCTCAAGAATTATAAAGACTTTCACGCAGAGTACACACACAACAATCCCAATGCTGTACGCTCCCCTCAGCTACCGGACCAGTTTCATCACTTATTGGCGAAGCATCAGCGATAGTGTAGACAGCAATGCATACCAATGAGGCTCTCAAGCATATACCACATGCAAACGTCAAAAGCAGTCAATATATAAATAAAAAAAGACCCACCCACACTTCTCACCTGCAAATGGAGGGAATAGCCAATCAGCTCTCACGTAATCGGACTCACACCCAGCCCAGCAGGCACACAACGTTGTTGCAACGTCGTTTGCCAGTTCTATCCTGACGTCAGAATTGGGTCAGTGGGAAGTTGTTTTTGCAACACCCATGACGTCGGTTTTCAACGTTGTACAACATTGAAATCTGACGTTGTGACAACCTTGAAATCTGACATTGTTGCACGTTGTGTTCTGGTTGTACCTGACGTCAGAATTGGGTCAGTGGGAAGTTGTATTTGCAACACCCATGACGTCAGATTTCAACGTTGTGACAACGTCAGATTTTCAATGTTGTCACAACGTCAGATTTCAATGTTGTCACAACGTTGAAATCTGACGTCGTTGCAGCGTCGTGTTCTGGTTGTACCTGACGTCAGAATTGGTCAGTGGGAAGTTGTATTTGCAACACCCATGACGTCAGATTTCAATGTTGTCACAACATTGAAGCATGACGTATTTTTCAACTTTATCACAACGTTCATAAAATGGAGTTTTTGTTTTTACCCTTTCTTTGCACGCCAAAGAAACGAACATTGCAGTGCATGACACCCTTCAGCTTCCAGCTTGATGGACCCTCGACCCGTAGGTCTGGGGCCAGCGGAGCATCGCTGTTTCTACCGGTGCCATTATCAAAACATTGAAGTTGTATTGCAACATCATTATACATTGCACAGTAACACATAATGACCACAACTTGAAAACAACTGTAATTCATAATCATTTATTATCACGTATCACGCAGAGCATGATTGTGGAAAAAATATACAAGCAGTATTAACATAATAATAATATCTTTATTCGTACCAAAAAAGCACACTCGAATACAAACGTACAATAAAAAAAGTAGATTACCATTGCAATATGAGAAACATATACTAAAAATTGGGAATAAAAAGAAATACCATATGGGTAAAAGTCATAAATACCTTTTTGACAAATTCACTTTGTGCAAAGCACAGTTAACAATTCAAATTCAGAAAAGTTCTGCTCCAGAGAGGAACTGTGGAGCTTCTTCTCTCTAAAATATAATTGACTGCACAAAGGCACCTTTAAGTACAACAACATCATCATGCAGTGTTAGTAAAATGCTGATAATTCTACTTGCATACATTAAATGGGCATTGGAGCATAAAAGGTATTGACCGATAACTTACATTTATATAAATGTAATTAAAGGTTTTAGCTACGTGACATACTACCCATTGTTACAAGATTCATAATTAAGCAACCTCAGGTAAGAATTATGAAAAGACGAAGAACCACATATAAATTTTGCTATACTACATAATAGTTGACATTCAATCGGTAGAAATTCAGCAATGACTGGTAAAAGAGTACAATATGGGTCCCACTTGGGAAGTTCAAACACCTTTCTGATAGAATTTCTCCATGATATATATAACTTAGAAATATTTTTACTTGTTATGTCCCACAGCGGGCATCAATAGAATGAGATGCATAAAGACTTAAACAGATGATACTTGACATGATATGAACAGTGCATAAAATTATATAAAACCGAATTACAATCAGGCAAATCAATGAGACCAAATATATATCTATGTGTGTGGTATTCATACAAAGAAAAATATAAATCTAACATCATTAAGTATGAGAACACAATTTTGAATGCATCTCACATAAATAATTCCAAAGCACAAAAAATAATTAATTTGTTGGGTGTTTCAATCTTATTTCACAAGAAAATAAAATAACTTAATTATGCATAAAAGTACATGTAAATATTTTCACAATGTAAACTTAGGCTGGGTTTCCACATACAACATTACAATTAACTATGCTGCAAATTCTTAATAATCAAGGACGTGGAACGCTGGCACCAGCGTGTTGCTGTTACTCGTTATTATTACACTAGTACGTGTCCGTAAGTGCGTGCCCGTACGTGCAAAAAAAACCAACAACTTTCAAGCAACCACACAGGCCGTTCCTTCGCTCTCGTAAATGACGACTGGATTGGGGCATTGTGTTTATCTATAAATGCGCATAAGAAATCGAGAAATTATGAGAATACAGTAAGTCATCACTATCCGGAAGTCCGTACGTTGTAACCCGTAATGGGAACGCGGCTGAGGATCTCTTCCCCATCGGCCACGCCTACGCAGTTGGTTTGGTAAATAAATGGCCATAACTTGGGAAGCACTTGTCCAATTAATATCAAACCTTGAAAAGGCACACACTCAGGTCCCAGCAATATAGCTGGCAAGTTTCAATTAGATCGGATCAGTGGTTGTCGAGAAACAGCGGACACACACACACACACACAACCACACACACACACACACACACACACACTGCTGGAATTTATAGATAGATGAGGGCTTGTTCCTGCCCGCACCTCCACACCGATCAGGGGGGCATATTCAATGTTGTGATACTGCAGTGTCCACAGCTGCCTCCGTTGCTGTTGGCTGAATGGTCATGGTACTGTCTGAAAATAATAAGAATTTCCACTTCGTATATATTGGGCTTTATGATCATCAAACAAGACTTGCAATGTCAATTACGCTCAAGTCATGCACATTATAAACTGTCATTTAGCAGAATTCATTACCTCTGACATCTTTATAAAAATTCAGGTTCCGGAAAATCTCTTCCATTCTTTCCACACAAATTGTATGTGGACATCATAGAATTGGACATCACCCTTATTTAGAAAATAAAAACAATTTAGTACACCAGTGTTCGAAGCAGCTTGTAACAAAATTTTAAGTTCCACTGCCCTTAAAAAGCCTCAATTAATATTATTCTTAATAATATAAAGTTATTTTCATGTCTTTTGATAACCATTTTACCAAAGGAAAACAATTATGCACGAAAAACTTGAACAATTCCCTATAGTGACAAACTACCACAATGAAGGCTTCATTGTTGCAAGCGGCAGTTTGTCGGCGGCCAAAGGGTTAATATTTTTTAGACAAACCACATTTTTCGGCGAACAATAACTGACAATTGTTTCCTTTTGCCTTTGGTTAGGCCTAACTCGTTAAAAGAGGACATAAAAATAATATATTATAAAAAATAATATTAATTGAGGCATTTTTAAGGGCAGTGGAACTTTAAAATTTGTTACATTCGGAACAATGCGGTAATTCGTGGGACCCGAACGGCCCGAAGCATTATTCACACAAGAAATATATTTTTAAAAGGTTCTGAACCAATTAAACTTGTCCAAAGTAATTTTTACAGAGTCCCCTTTTTTGCCACAGACCGGTGTTTTTTTTCACCAGGTCTGCGGAAAAATGAATTGATTATTTACCGTCGATTTCTCCACACGATCAGGCCATGTCAGGGCCATGTCAGGGCCATGTCAGGGCCATATCAGGGCCATATCAGCGACAGCTAAATGTGATAAACGAATGATGAAATCGGGTGCCGGAGGATTCGATCATCAGATGCACGTTCGTCCAAGGCTCGAACCACCATCGAGTGCCTCGAAGGCCCGGGAGAGTTTCCATTGAATGTAACGATGTAGATTCCAACACACAGTAACAGGAACACATCATGGATTCTGTGATCTTAAAACGTCTCAAAAACAAAAGCTAAGACACATAAATCGATTTATAATATTTATACTTACCAAAAATGATCATGGCGGAAGATAATTTTAACTAAAAAAGCTAAAGTCTTCTGCAGATTAAAACGGATTGTCTCTGCCACACTCAGAAACAGGGAAAGTTCACAAGGTTAACCAAACCTTGCAAATGGCGGCTCGTGATGCGGAAATAGGAATTAGCCAATCAGATCTCTCCTCCAGTGAAAGGCAGATACAATCACACGGCACGAGTGGCAAAGCGATCACCATGGCAACACACGAGGCAGAAAAAGAAGTTTTAGATCATCGCGCTGTGCGCGGCAGCTGTACCGCGTCGTGATCTGGTTGTACAACAAGCGGCCGATTTCCCGACGTCGTGAATCTTTCATACTGACGTCGTGTGTCTGCTGGGAGGTTGGCTAGGATTATATAAATGATTGACCCCTCCCATGCCCGTCTAGCCAAAGTAGCTGCATAAAGCAACCCAAGAAGACACACGTGTCAATGTCTTTATAGTTGTTGAGGAACTCTGGGAAGGGTTTGAAATGGCGTGTAGCACTTACCTTGTGTAAGTCTTCTTGGGTTACTTTATGCAGCTACTTTGAATGGAGGAGCATGGGAGGGGTCAATCATTTATATAATCATAGCCACCT
>CM068959.1:63421959-63477947 GCA_035128595.1 Eptatretus atami | reverse complement strand
TAGTCGATTAGGTGAGAGCTGATTGGCTATTCCCTCCATTCACAGGTGAGAGATGTGGGTGGGTCTTTCTCTATATATGTATTCATATATACTCGTATATATATACATATACATATATATAAAAATATATATAAATATATATATATTGTATACACAGTCAAGGCTCGTGGAAGAGCTAGTACGAGTACACAGAATGGATCAGGATGCAACAGGATCAAAGGAACAGTGGAGAGAGGGGGGAAACACCAACATCAGGGTTGAAGACCTAGATAGAGGGAGATTGGACAAACAACGGGGGGGCAGGAAAAGATGCAAGGGGTGGACAAGATGGATACAGAAGGAAACTCTCAGGAGGGAAAACTGGAAATTTAGAAGGAGGAGGGATTGGAGTGCATTAACTATGGAAGAAAAGATCATGGTTTTGGATTTTAGGGACGATCTGAGATGGTGGTGAAAAACTGTCTTGAAAACCTGGAGGGAAGAATGAGATTTTTGAGAATATGGAAGTTGGTTCCATAAGTGGGAAAAAAAGAGGAACACATGAGTGGAGGTGAGCAGTGATCTTGGATTTATGTAGATTCACCACAAGGGGGTTGATGGTGGACTGCATGAGTCCTGCAGAAACTTCGAGGGGGTGGGGGAGGTGACAAGCACGGAAAGGGCACAGGGTACAACACCAGAAATTAGGTTGGAGAAAACAGAGAAACCACCTACTTGTCTGCGATGGCATAGTGATAGGCCCATAGACTCAGCTTCATCATGAGAGATTCCAATGATCTTAGAGGCATTAGTTTCCACAGTGTCAAGCTGAGCAAGATGTGATGCAGGAGTGCCAGCCCAGAGGGTGGAGCAGTACTCCATCTAGCTATGAATAAAGCCTTCTCGGTGGATAGAAGTTCAGGTGGGTCAAGGAAGGGCTTTGTATTATGGAGGATGCCCAGTTGGTGGCTGGTTTTGGAGGCCAACTTTGAAATGTGGTTTGCCCAAGAAAGATCATGGCTGATGGTGAGACCCAGGAGTTTGAATGACTGAACTTGACTAGAGGAATGTTAAGAAAGTAGATGGGGGGGGGCGTGGGGTTGCCAGATGATCCTTTCTGAAAGAGATCATGAGAACGTGAGATTTGTCATGATTGAAAAAAATATTCCAAGTGTTTGACCAACTTGTGATTTTGTGAAGGTCTGAAGAGAGGGAAGAAGCTGCAGTCTGTCTGTCTGAAGGACGAGGGATGTCACGGCAGAGGGTGGTGTCATCAGCAAAGAGATAAAGAGGATTTTCCAGAGTCAGAGAGATCATTGATGAAGATCAGGAATAGGACTGGGCCCAGAACACTGCCTTGGTGCACTCCAGCCTTGACAGGGAGAGGAGATGAAAGGATTCCATTGAGAGCCACATGTTGGCTTTGAGAGTAGAGGAAGTCAGTAAGCCACTGGGGAGTTGGTCTTGGATGCCACAGGCAGAGAGTTTGGAGAGCAAGGCAGAATGCCAACCTGTATCAAAAGCACAAGATATGTCCAAAGAGACGGCCCTGATCTCATCTCTGACATTGAGAGCCTCCATCCATTGTTGGGTGAGTAGAAGCAGCATGTGCAAGGTGGAGTGACCTGGTCTGAATCCAAATTGATGATCTGAGATGAGGTTGTTGGAGAAAGGAAGGATTTCATATCAAATGGGATGATGGATTCCATGACCGTGCTGATGATTAGAAGGAAGCTGATAGGTCGGTAGTTCAGGGGATCAGTTTTTGCACTTTTGTTATTTCATGCTGTGGTGATGGCTGATTTCTAAGCATATGGAAGAGGACCTCACACAAATGATAGGGTGAAAAGGGCAGAGAGAGGATCTGCAAGAGCAGCAGAGGTTTGGTGTCTTCTTCTATTCTTCTTCTTCTTCTTCTTCTTCTTCTTCTTCTTCTTCTCCGACAGCAATATTAGCCCACTGCTGCACCATTTGGGTTGATCAATCATGTACCTATTCTTTATCCACACCCCAGCTTGCTGCCACGCAATCCTTTTCGGTCTTTCCCGCCGTCTCTTACCAGGTGGTATCATTCTCATCATCCTGATACCCACATACTTGTCTTCATCACATCATTTGTGAATAATAAATTGGGAAAAACCCAACCGATCCGATTTCCCATTGCACATTCACTTAGGAATCTCATGGTAATAGATGAAACACTCCAATAAAGGTAGTAATAAGACTGGAGAAAGTTTGGAGGTAGGCACACTCACCTTTGAGGTGTCCAGCCTGGGTTTGCATCTCGACCCAGCTATAAACTGCCATCCTGGTGTTTTGCACACAGGTCGAGGAATCAAAGTGTGCGCCATCCCTCGAATAGTCATTAAGCCAGAGAACCCAGCTCCAAGCACTGGTCGTTGGTAGACGTTAAATATTGCACAGTATCTTTCGCAGGGAGTATCCGAGTTATCGCAGAACAAATTTCTGCCTAAACTCTTTCACCAACCCGCACTTGCGAGCATGGCGAGTATCCGCAGAACGTGAGTTGAGGAAGGCCTTCACCCTTCAGTGGACTGCAAACAGGCTGATGATGATGGTTTCTTGGAAAATGTATTTTTTTCAGTTGACAATTCGTTGACTCTTGCAAGTATCATGTCCTGAGAACTGTTTGAACGGCCCTCGAAGTTGCAGTAAAAGTCTTCAGCTTGGTCATCGCCTGCGTATTCCAGGATGACATGAAACTGGCCTACTCGGAGCGTGTTAACCACTGAAGATTGTATCACTTCCATCCGACTTTGCATTCAACGTTCTCCCTGGTGATGCATTTGAAATTCTTTCATCAATGGATGTCACGGGTTCCAAAGAGTACGAGCATATTGCATAACTAGTTATTCTCAGTCTTAGAAAGGCCGACTACTTTGACGACTACTACGATTACTTTAAATGGCCCAATTATTCCCACCTTCTTTTGTGGTGCGCCGGACAACGTTTTGGCTCAAGTCTTTCACGAGCCAGCTGGGCAGACTTAACAATGTTCGACTGAGGGTGATTTGGGGAGGAATTGGTGAGGTGTCTTCTTGCCTACTCTTCGTGAAAGACCCCATGGGATCTTTCACATGCACGAACGACCAGTGCTGGCAGGTAGGTCCTCCGCCTTAACATCCTTCCGAAGGACAGCGCACACATGGATGCCTCGCCCTGCATGTTAAACACCAGGGTGAGAGTTTATAGCTGTGTCGAGATTCAAACCCAGGCCAGACAGCTCGAAGGGGTGTGCACATACCTTCAGGCAATCCTGCCAATAAGAAGGATGAACGTTTGTTTATTTTGAGGAGCAGGAGAAAGCTTGGCTGGTTTTTTGATAGCAATGCTTTGATTTGATAACAGTTTATAAACATATCCCCAAAGAACAGTGGGAATGCCTCCTTCAGAAAGTTATCAGACAGTCTCTGGAAAACGTCAGACAGTTGCTCCTGACCAAATATAGATTACATTTTGAGTCTTATTTGGATTTAGTGATTACACTAGTATCGTGGGTCACAGATGTAGGAATAAGAGTTGGAAAACAGAAGATAACCTCGGCAAGCGCCTCCCAGTCGGAGTGCTCAAGTTGTGTCGGAGGGGCTTGTACCACCTTGATCTTCGTTGGGAATCTGTGCGCTGGACCCTCTCTGGGTATTGTTGTTCTTGAAACATTTGCCAATCGTGCAAAAGTGTAAGAGAAATGTGATTTTGTTTTTTTTAGAATACTGGGATATTTGTAGTTTTTTTAATATAAGTGGGCTTACCTTTCAACGAGAACGTCCCAGCACAACCTTTGAGGTTGGAAGGGAATTGTGGCTGAAGATGAGTTTAGTAATTATACCAAAGTCCTCCTCTCGTGGGCGCTCTGTGTATCATCACAGCCGTGATGAGGGAGGAGTCGCTCTCTTGAGCCGAGGAGGTAAGAGGGATGGTGGCGTTCCACATGGGCGGGGTATTCGAACGGGCTGGGAGGTCAGGCGTATCGACGCAAGTTGTGAGCATTTTATTGGGTGGTGGGGGGTGGGGGGATACCCGAGACATGAGTCCGACAGGGAGTAAAGTCATAGGTACTGAGAAACCCATAGAGTTTGCTTTTCATGATTTTATCTCCATTTGAGAAAACCCACGAGATCTTTAGGCACAAGTCAGACCTGTGAGCAAAATCCTGGTGGCCAAAGCGAGAGATGTAACGTACACCCAGGGGGCACAATGAGCATTCAATGCTTGAGAAGTGTCTGGGCCATCCCTCTACTCGTCACTGCCATCCTGAGTGTATCCTGCGCTGAAGGGCAGCTGATTGCCGGTGAGGAATAACGTCCCGTGGAGTGCTTGAGTGCCAACTGTATGCGAGTGAGTTAGTGCCTGTGTGCAAGGTACACAATGAGTTTGTCGTATGATTTTGGAAAGGGGGGGGGGGGTATTAGAGCTGAAGTGGAGGTGAATGTGCGAGGTTCACACTCGCTCACGATTTCTCCAAACGTTTTGACATTTAAACGTAAGATGCTTGGTTAATAGCATAATGTTGAGGTTAAACTCAATCAACAGGGTGAATGTGACCATCCCAAAAATATTATAAAATGCCCCAAGAAAGATAATGAAATATAAGACCATATACAGCTCATGTTCCACCTACATATACTGTATGTATATATATATATATATATATATATATATATATATATATATATATATATATAATATATATATATATATATATATATGTATATATATAATTATGTGGATAACGTTTGTACAATAGGTTGTTGTTTTTATGTTTATTCCACAGTTGTGCTTGGTGGTTAATGGATTTTATTTATTAATTATCCAGCACCACATAAGTGCTCTGTGAATACTGATGTTCTTTTCATTTTGAGTATCATCATGAGTTTTACCATGTTCATTTCATGGTGTTACAATCCTCTTTGTTCTCTTGCAGGATATCCCAGTATTAATAATAATAATTAATAATATCCCAATGAATAATGCAAATTTATCGCAATAAATATCTGTGATTATTGAATTTCCAAATAAAAATAGGGTATCCCAATAAATATATTATATTTATAATATCAATAAATGCATTTGATAAGTATCCTAATAAATATCTCATACATATATCCCATATATCCCAATAAATAAACCCAAATATATATAATATTGGATATCCCAATAAATAATATCAATGTATCCCAATAAATACTCCTACTATTAATTTGCAATTGATCTCTGGCTTTGACACCCGTCCAAATTTTTACTACAGACCCTGGGCATCAAAAAGCTACATATATCGAACAAACAGTTTAAAATGGAGTTCGGCGCCACGATTGGAGCATTTTAATTGCATCAGATGTGGAAATAAATGTGAATAGTTTCTCCCAGCTTGCCAACTCAATGACAGAAGATGCCATTTGCATTTTTGCCCGCTCCATCCCTACCCCATTTAGAATCCCGTGTGGGCACGAGTGACTTGCCAGTCATAGATAATTTAAAGTGTTTGTGCATTTGTTTGTTCCTTTTTCATGGCCGAACCGTAGCACCTGGAGGCCCCAATTTTGGGTGTAGGTACTTCAGAATCTGGGAAAGGTTTTAAGCTCCCGCACGTTGGCCTTGAAGGCTATTTTGAGGCTTCCAAATGCCGCTATAATGTGTATATTGCGATGTGGGGTCAGGCAGTGCTGCCACCGGCCGACAGGCAAAAATAACCCCCATGAGGCTAATAACTCCATAGATTCTCAATGTCAACACATCCCAAAACCCCACCGGGAAAGCTCATCTGGATGGGTAGTGCCGGGTTACCCCCCCCTCCCCCAACATCCCATATATAATATATGTATAAATAAAAGAAAAAAGAAAAATCTATAATATTGGACATCCCAATAAATATATGACATTTATTAAATTTATTTCACAAACCTGCAATACATATAAAATGTAAATATATACATACGTACATATATCCCGATAAATATATCGCACTAAAGATCCCAATAAATATTTAATATCAATGCCCCAATAAAAACATATTTATTCACAATAATACACTTCTTACACCTATGAGCTGCAAAAAGAGTAAAAACCACTTAAGACTCAAAATGTATAAAATAAGTATCCCAATAAATAAAAATATATATACATATAACCCAATAAATATAATATAAACATCTACATATATCCCAATAAATATAACATAAACATCGACATAATATTCCAATAAATATAATATAAACATCTACATATATCCCAATTAATATAATATAAACATCTACATATATCCCAATTAATATAATATAAACATCAACATATATCCCAATTAATATAATACAAACATCTACATATATCCCAATAAATATAATATAAACATCTACAAATATCCCAATTAATATAATATAAACATCTACATATATCCCAATAAATATAAAATAAACATCCATATATATCCCAATTAATTACCGGGCATAGTGGCGTGCGCCTGTAATCCGGCTACTCAGAGGTTTGGGTTGGAGGATCGCTCGAGGACGGGAGCTCTGCTCTGCGCTGGCCGCCGCTATGAGAGGGTGTAGGGCAGCCAGAATCATGGCAAAACCCAATCCTTATCCCTGTGTCGTAAGAGATGACCAGGGTTGCGTCAGGAAGGGCATCCGGGTAAAACCTGTGCAAATCAGTATGTGGATCATAACGGATGATCCGCTGTGGCGACCCCTAAAGAAGAAGATATATCCCAATTAATTGGTTATTGGATGACGTGTAAATAAAAATCATCCAAGTGAACATTTTAATTCCAGTTTGATCTTGATCTTAACCAAATATAATAATTCATTCTTATATTTTTTGTAATATACATATATATATATATATATATATATATATATATATATATATCATAGTTTATTTTTACATACTTTAACCCACATTGCATACATTATGTTTCCAAAAAAACAATTTTAAACAAACTTAAACACAAAGAACATTCAAAAAATATGATGAACGAGATACTCACACTCGTCCGAGAAAGGTTATGTTTTTCTTTTCCTTCTTTTCTTTCTTTTCCTTCATTGTTTCTTTTTTAGGTTATCTTTCTTTTGTTTTCCAATTAATAAGTCAGAGCCGATATATAATTAGTTACTAAAAATACAATTTCATTATTTATTGAGTGATTAATGTGCCTTGATATACTTTGTGTGGTGTGCCTCGGAGTAATGTGAGTATCTTGTTGGTCAAACTTGTTGAACCCCCATCAGAGAGACTATAAACGTGTATTTCTGCATGTTCCTAATGGAAGTTTCCTTAACGTTTATCTAGGCCAAACTTGTGTTCACCACTCCTTTACTAAAATATAAAAAGTACAGTACATTATTTTTAGAGTAGCTTCATTCATATAAAATACGATTTTTACTGCAATTTTAAAATTTAATTTTTGTAAAATTTTTCAAATTTATTAAACAATTAACATTTTCTACCACATTACCAAATTATAATACCAATACCAGTGACAATACATCAGATGCCGATAAGTCGGGAGAAAAAATCTCAAGACTATTTGCTGACTGACTTTATGGGCTGTCAGCATAGCCTAGAGGTATGAGTACTCATGAGCTGCCCATCCTGAGTTTGAATCCCGACCCAACTATAATCCTGGGTTTTGCATGCAGAGCAAACCAACAATATGTGTGCTATCCCTCGGATGGATATTCAGTCTGAGGACACGTCAGCCAGCACTTGGGGCTAGGGTGGATGCTGAGGACCTCACAGTATCTTTCGCAAAGAGTAGGCAAATTATCGCTGTTTCCCTAAACAAATTCCAAGTTTCTACCAAATCAGCTCCAGTTGAACGTAAGGCCAGACCAGCCGCTTCGTGAAAGATTGATGACAAAAAGTTCCATGGTTGATTCCACAAGATGGTTGCAATAAATAGGGTCTTTAAAGAAGAGGGGGAGGAATATTTTCTGACTGATATTCTCTTGACATACAGCAAGCGTACTTCCAATTAAGACATGTACAGAAAGCTTTGGCTCAAAGGATATTCCGAGAAGGTCAGCACATCTCCATGGAGATTTGCGGCCATGACCAATGGATAATAAAGATGAGGGGCTGATTATGACCCCAGATAAGAAAAGCCAATTGGAGATGAGGAGATTACTTTATTACATTGCTTTTACTTATTGTAAATATTGTTGCAAGAACGGATTCAATAAGGAAACCAATCCCATGGGAAAATTACCACTTGGACGACAGATCAAACGCCCAAAGAGGCAACAATGCCGAATTTACAAGTAACTTTGGGTGAACTGAACAGTTGTTGAACGGGTAGCATGTAACAATGCTTGGATAAAATGTCAATGATTTGAAGTTTCTAACTCGGATTTCATGAATATAATTATGAGACTTCCCAAAAGCAGAGCAAAATCACTTCCACCCGACATTTCACACCATGTGCAAATCAGGTCCCTTTCTCAGGTGAATTCCGTGACCTCAACACTTGACCTAATCACATGGCAAACTGACAGTTACATCCTTGCAATGAGCTTATATGTACTACATTAACTCCAGCAGGTCGAGGTAACTAGGAATTGCAGGTATAGACAACCAGGTATTGCAGATTTCACCATCCATATAAAACAAGTACAGGAAACCAGCTGAACAGCTACAAACTGAGTCTGCAGCCACTGCAACAACAATGTCATGAACGAATTATTGTGGTAAGGGAAGAGCTGTAGAACATACAAAAATAGCATTAATTATTTGTTATCTTCTGAGAAATAACATTCACAAATCACATATGCTGTGTGAGAGCAACTGTATTGGTGAATTGTGCAAACTATCTCACTGAGGATTCATGTCCTGGACATGAAGGAGCGGGTTTTTCTATTGTTACGGAATCTCTGCAAAGTATGTTGAAACTCATAGGAAAATAATGGGAAATCTGGGTGACTTTAATACAAAGCAACAAGCGTAAGTGCTTTTAGTAGCAACTGATTAACATGAAACCAAGGGAACAGGCGTTTCCTTTAACATGCCTTTGGTTTATCATCAACACAAGCACAGCTGTGAAACCCCTTTGTTTCCCAGTGACCCAAGACAAGAGTGCAAGAGTCAATGAAAGAGAAGTTGTCATATACCTCATATATATATATATATATATATATATATATATATATATATATATATATATATATATACATATATATCTCTCTCGAAGACCCACCCACATCTCTCACCTGTGAATGGAGGGACTAACCAATGAGCTGTCACCTAATCAACTAAACCCAGGTGGCTAGGATTATATAAATAAATTGACTCCTCCCATACTCTTCCAGCTGAAGAAGCTGCATAAAGCAACCAAGAAAGGTGACCCAAGATAAGCCTTTTGCTGTTTCAAACCCTTCCCAGAGTTCCTCCACAGCTGTAAAGACACATGAGAATCCCAATGCTGCATCTCTTCTGCCGGACTGGTTTCATCGCTTGTTGGTGAATCATCAGCGACAGCACAGACAGAAATGCATACCAACGAGGCTCCCAAGCAGGACAGAAACATGGGCTTGATCATGAAGTCCCCCAACGTGTTGGTTCTGGAGGGCATCCTCTTCTATTACAAGCCTGTAGCCCCCTGTAGCATTAAACACCTGTTCTGGTATGTAGCCCTCCTCCTCTATAATCTTTAGCTGTGGAAGAAAATTATGTGATGCCACATGATCTGCAGACACTGATTTCCCCACCAACTTCACTTTATGCAGGCTGTATCGCTTCTTAAAATTTTCAAGCCAGCCCTTACTCGCAAGAAAGGGATTAGTACTGGTCCATTGCCTAAACCACCAGAGATGTACATTAAATGTTCATACAAGTTCTTAGCTTTCTCATGTATGAATGGACCACTTTGGGGAACTTGCTTTTGTGTCTGGTCTTCTCTCCAAAGATTCAACACTTTTGCCATTTTCTCCAAGTTTGGGTCACACATTATAAATGACACTTTTGCACTTTTAGGAATGCTTGCAGCCACGCTGGCCCTTATTCCCACTTAATTTTTGTCATGTAGAATGGACTAATCGATGCCGTAATGTCCACTCACTGATGCTCGACTCTTGCCTCCAACCAGTCTGTCAAATAACTTCACTTTCTGGCTCAAATACATGACTTTTTTTTTCGGCCACTTTGCATTAGATCCAACACCACCACACACGTTCACCTTAGAGGCCATGATTAAGGGCAATAAAATAGCACAAAGTGCCGAGGAGCCAAATGCAGTGAAATATTTGTGGTGGGGAAGACAAATGCAGAGAGTGGGCATTGGGCAGGGTGGCTGCCACCGCACACCCACCATGCACTACTTTTTTTGTGACCCGAGTAGCCGAGGGCCGCGAATGGTAAATAGTACTTCAGAAAATTCACCGCGAACAGTCAAAAAGGCAAGTAGTATACCTGCATTCTATGTCTAGATGTATGTATTTATGTTCTCGCATGTGGCAGACACACATTATACAACAATGATAGAAAGTCTACACCCCTTTCAAAATTTTTACCTTTTGTTTCCTTATGGCCTGGAATTCAATTTCATTAAATCAGACTTTTAACACTTAATTAACAATCGTAACCCCACACTTCCAAGTGAAAAACAAATTCTACAATTTCAGAAATTAATTTAAAATACAAAACTAAATATCTTGATTGGATAAGTGTCTTACAATATCAATTGTAAATGGGCTCAGGTGTAAGCCAATCACCTTCAAAATCACACACCAAGTTAATTGGCCTCCACCTGTGTTAAATTGAAGTGATTCTCATTATTTCAAAATAAAATCAGCTGTTCCTGAGGGTTTCCTCGAGTGGGTAGTGCATTTCACAGTAAGGACTCAGCCATGAGACCTGACGAGCTTTCCAAAGGATAAAGTTGTGGAAAGCCACACAGGGATGGGTATAAAACATTTCAAAGGCCTTGACTATCCCATGGAACACAGTCAAAGCAATCATTAAGAAGTAGAAGGTGTATGGTACCACCAAGGCCCTGCCAAGATCAGACCGTCCCTCCAAACTGGATGACCAAGCAAGGAGGAGACTGATCAGAGAGGCCACGACGAGGCCAAAGGCAACTTTGAAAGAGTTACATGTCTTTATGACAAATACTGGTCACTGTGTGCATGTGAGAACAATATCTCAAGCACTCCACAAGTCTTGCTTGCATGGTAGGATGGAAGGAAGGAAGCCATTGCTCAAAAAAGCCCACCTTGAGTCCTCTTTGAGGTATACAAAGAGTAACTCCAGAGACTCTGAAGCCGTGTGGCAAAACGTTTTGTGGTGTGACGAAACCAAGATGGAACTTTTTGGCCGAAAGGCAAAACTTTACATTTGGCACAAACCCACCGCAGAACATCACCCAATGAACACCATCCCTACTGTGAAGCATGGTGGTGGCAGCATCATGTTATGGGGATGTTTATCATCAGCTGGGACTGCAACACATGTCAGGATAGAAGAGAAAATGGATGGAGCAAAATACAGAAAAATCCTGGAGGAAAACCTGCTGCCCTCTGCAAGAAAGATGAAATTGGGACGGAAGTTCACCTTTTAGCATGACAACGACCCGAAGCACACAGCCAAAGCTATACTGGAGTGGCGAAGGAACAAAAAGTTAAATGTCCTTGAGTGGCCCAGTCAGAGCCCCGACCTAAATCCAATCGAAAATCTGTGGCATGACTTGAAGATTGCTGTCCGTCAACGCTTCCCAAGCAACTTGACTGAGCTTGAACAGTTTTGTTTAGAAGAATGGCAAATGTTGCCCAATCAAGGTGTGCAAAGTTGGTGGAGACCTATCCAAACAGACTCACAGCTGTATTTGCTGTCAAAGATGCTTCCACCAAGTATTAACTCAGGGCGGTGGAAACTTATCCAACCAAGATATTCTAGTTTTGTATTTTTTATTAATTTTCTGAAATTCATCGAATTTGTTTTTCACTTGGAGTTGTGGGTTACGATGTGTAAATAAAGGTGGAAATAGTCTGATTTAATGCAATTCATTCCAGGGTGGCTATAAGGCAACAAAAAGTGAAAAACTTTGAAAAAGGGGGTGTAGACTTTCTATATGCACTGTATATATTCACAAGTTGAGTCACCCAAGCAAGATTGGGTTATTTAGACTTTAGCATCAAGAACATTGTTAGCTAAGATATCCTACCATATTAAATAAGGCAATTTTCTGTTCGTGTACATGTATGTACAACCTCGGAGTTCCCTTGGTATGCATGCAAAATATCAGGCTGCTAGGTTTCATGGTTTTGGAGTTATGGAGGATACACACACACACACACACACACACACACACACACACACACACACACACACTTATTAGTGTATATATGTATGTGTGTATATATATATATATATATATATATATATATATATATATATATATATATATATATAATATATATGTTTCATTAATGTGTGTGCTGTCCCTCAGGTAGACGTTAAACTGGCCGCCCTGTCTGCTGGCATTCATTGGTGGACGTTGAAGATCCCAAAGTGTCCTTCACGAGGAGTAGGCGAGATATCTCCAGCAACATGGCTAATTTCCAAATTCCTGCCCTATTACTAGGAAGGCAATGGCAAGCCACGCAGTATATTACCTTTGCTCAGAAACTGGTTCTGCTCTGTAACAGAGTCGGGTGCATCAGAATGAGAATGTGTATGTATGTTCGCCAGGATTGTGCAGAAGATGTGCACTTCTCTTTCAGCTAACTTGTCTGGGTTATATTCCCGATCCAATGATACGTCTGATTAGTTTTTCGCAGGCAGGGAGGGCAGTGCATCACAAAGTGTGCCATCCCTCGGATGGATGTTAAGCTGGGTGTCATATCTGCCAGCATTCACTGGTGGACATCAATGTTCCCACGGTGTCTTTTAGGAAGAGTGAGGAAGAGTGGGCGAGTTAACACAGGCACTCTGAACAAATTACAAATTCTTGCCCTTCCTGAATGCTGGGAATGGCAAACAACCTAACATATCCCTTGACAAGTGACTGCTTCAGCACCACCAATACTTGTCTGTAGAGCTGGATGAGTACATATATATGTATACATATAAATCCACAATTCATATATCAAGTAAGGGGAGTGAGAGGGGAAGTGGGGAGGGTATAGTTATGTATGAGTGGAAAGGGAATGGGGGGTGAAAAGGAGGTTGAGAGTAAATAGGAGTACATTTAGACTGCGGTTTAAATTGGGGATGTGTTGCTGAAAGGTGCAACTGATATTTCAACGATGTAAATCAAAGCAGATTTTCTCTTCAGAATTAATGGAATGAGGAAGAACATATTATAAAAATAAAGAACATATTTTATAGAGTTTTGATATTTTTTGTTTTTTTACCTTGGGTACCTCCTTCGCAAGCGGTTGATCCAACCACAACTTGCAATGAACGTCAGTATTTTTATAGATGGTACGCACCGTAGTCGGAGGCAAACTCTATTCCTCTCTTTCTTTATCGAAGGAGAAGTGAATTATTGCAGAATTTTTTCTGTAAAGCTCACCTGGCTGAGCGTGGATGGGTTTAAAGGTAGTAGAGCAGCAGCTGAAACCCGAATCCTATCCAGGTTCCTCCTGATGACTTCTTCAGGTTCCTTCAAGGTCTTCCATTTCATTAATGACACGGCAACATCGATTGCACATTCACCAGCATCTATTCGACGATAAACATCTAATTTCACTTTTACACTGCCTTTTAACCACTCTGCAGTACAGCACATTTCTTTGTGTGTGGCACAAAGTAGTCCATGCACAGGGTAGGTGGAAGTGAAGGCTGAGGCATTGGATATAAGAAAGGACGGATGCTATCAGCGACATGAGTGTAGGTTGAGATGATGCAAATCAGGTAGTGGTCCTGTTTTAATAAGGTGATGATGTATTTGCGAAACGACCTTTTACGGCGAGATGTAAATCGGGGTATTACTGTAACATAAAAGGAAGAAAGCGCCATGTATAATCATACCAATGAGGAGGAGGGGCAGCAGACAAATTCTATCAATAATTTGTACAAAGGATGCAGACAACCTCAAAGTGAAGATGATGGGAAGTGAAGAAAAAGCTAAAAAAGTCAGACAATTGCCGAGAAACATAAAGTAATTATAATATATAACTTAAGGAAGGTCTCACTCTGATAAGAACAAAACGTCATTCATGTATATATTATATATTAATATAGATATAATAAATATATAATTATATATATATATATATTAAAGAAGAAGAAGGTGCTTCCAACAAAAAGTAATATGAGCAATAAGCAAGAGCAGACCCGGTCTCAGGCAACGTTTCACCCTCTTCACAGCAGACTTCCTCAGTCCAATAAATCCCAAGACTCAGCACGTGTCCGGTTTTTATTTTCAATATGACCGCTCATTTCCGGTCACGTGCTGATGTTCGCGGTCAAATGGAGGAGGGCTTTTTAAATTTTATTTTACAAACCTCAAGCAAAATAAACGTCAAATTACATCATCGTTGGGCTCCTCTGCTCTTTTTTGTTTTCACTTACACATAATCTGGTGTCGTATCTGTGTGGGTGAGCACATGTGTGTGCACTTGTTTCTGGGGTTTTTTTTGTGTTTCTGGGGCACGAACATGGCTGGTTGTGTGTCTGGGTTGGACGTGATAAGGTGTTGGTTGTGTGAGTGTTGGGGTTCTCGTTGGGTGTTGTCCACACGTGGTTGTGGTGTTTGAGATGGAGTGTTGTTGTTTGTTGCTCACCTTATCCAGCCGTTTGCACCATCCAGTTTTCGCCATTTGCATCAGAGGTGTGTATTGTGGATGTATGTCCACCGTCTCCCCAGTTAGACCACCCTCCCGGCTCTTCACGTGCCATCCTTCCAAAATCAACCTATATTGTTTGTTGCACATCGTGTCTCGGACAAGGGTCCCATCAAAGTCAAATTGGGGGTCAGATTGCAGGCAATGATGTGCTATAGCTGACTGTGTCACATTTCCAAGCCTGATTGTTCGATCATGTTCAGCCTTTGTTTTAAGTTTCTTCCAGTTTCTCCAATGTAGAATTGGTCTTAGCCTCTGCATGATGAATGGTAAACAACTCCAGATTTATCACCAGTTGATATGGTGTCATTTCGTTTTGAAATGACATTACAGAAGGTGCGTAGAAGCTTGTAGGCTACACCAATCCATGTGCTGCATACTATCCTACCAATCATTTTGGAAAGGCATGGGTTGTATGGCAGTACACATTGCCCAAATGTGTATGGCTTCTTCCGTTCTGTCCATTATGGTTCTTTCAAGGTAGGGAGTATCCCCTTTTCTACCCATTTTTGAGCAGGACTCCTCAAATTAATCTGATTTCTTTAATTGAATCGGCTTTGGATGATGACACAGTCCATGCCAGAGCTGCTAAGGTCTGTGCTACACTGCGTTTGTGGGAGATTGGGTTCCATCCATCCATTGGGACCATACTCTGTGCAGAGCGTTGGTGCTGCCTTACCAGTCTCCTTGGCTCTTGGGTACAATCCTGGACGGGTCGCCACTCCGACACAAGATACCAGCAAGCCGGCACTCATTTTGCCGACCTCGGAAGGATGACAGGTAGAGTCAACCCCACCTGGTATTAATTCAACAACAGAGTGGGATTTGAACTCAGGATCCTTGGATCCCAAGCCCACCACTCCAGCCATTAAGCCAACACCAGGCATAGATTGGGTTTCAGGAGTTAAAATCCAATAACCTGGTGGTGGGTTGGTTTCCAGTAAACTGAAGTCTTTAGGAACCATCAGGCTTATGGTGAATCTCCACATTCAACAAGGCCAGTTTGCTTTCTTTTTCAATTTCAATTGTCAAGTTGATGCTGGGGAACACCACAGATTGAGGTTTGCAAAATAAAATAAAAAAGCACTTCTGAATTTGACCTTGAGCACCAGCACATGACCGGAAATGAGCAGTCATATCGGAATAAAAACCAGACACATGCAGAGGCTCAGGGTCTACTGGCCTGAGGAAGCTTGCTGTGAAGCAGGTAAAATGTCTCCTGAGACCGGGTCTGCTCTTGCTTATTGCTTAAACTAGCAAAGTACCCGCCCTACAGACGATCTTGTTCCAAGAATGCAACACATTCTTCTGACGCATACCTTTATTTGGGTGGCATGGGCGTCGATTGCTTTTGAAAAGTGGGGGGGGACATTGCATGTCCAGACCACGAAGCCCACTTCGTGCCGGCGTGGACACAGCAAGTCTACCCTTGCAAATTTCTGATTTTATACGCTCGTTGACATGCTGCCTTCTGATCACACAAATCCCTTAAATTAATCTGACCATCTATCGACCATCTTTTTATCAAATGTAAGCAGACGGAGCGAAAATTAAACATTAATCATACACATTTCAAAGTTTCAAGTGTCATCAAAGAAATACATACATATATATATATATATATATATATAATATAAAGAATTGTTTATCAAGCCTCCTTCTCACAACCCTTGAACTGATTCACTAAATATAAACTGAAAACTAGACTGACATACAAATTGATATTACACGAGTACGGTCAACTTACCTTAAAACTTGCCAAAAATATGAACCCTCTTGTCTGCCGATCCAGTTAAAAACTTTGTAGCAATGCTTGGGGGTCAAGTGCAGTCAGACGATCTCGGTGAACATGAACAGATCATGAGATGGTTGAGGCGTTGTTGGGTCATTGTGGAATGTAACCAAGTCTTCATACGTCTGAGTGTGCTGAATGACCGTTCAGCTTCACATGAACTTGCTGGGGAAACCAATAGAAGCCCAAGCAAACGTTCTACCTGTGGGAAACATTCTACGGACTTCCGGCACCATGTCTACAAATATCTTACGGTAATCCTCAACAGATGAACCACTGAACTGGTTACGAAAGAAGCCAAGTTCTTGCTCTAGGGAATCCGACAGTTCGGGATATTTGCGGACTATTTGTGGTTTGAATGACCAGACAGGAGCATTTCACCCAAGTCCCTATACGCCATGAGGTCGGTTGATGTGAAGTACTCGTTCAAGTTCTCGGATGCACTGTCGATGACTTTGAAAAATTCAACTCTGTATACCTCCTCTGCAGAATTGGCAGTGTATTCCTGCGTGCCTCCATCAAGTCTCTTCGGAAGCTTGCGCTTACGAGGGAGGTCACTGGATCTAGTTGGCACTGCTGGAGCTTCTGTTGTGCTGCTTCGAAAACCTCCTTAAACATCTGGTCGGTACGGAGAGATTGGAGATTCTGTGCAGTTACCTTTGCAGCAGTAAGCACACAAGAACGGTAACTGTGAACCCTGAAGTGCCTTATTGAGGTATTCAAGGGATTGGAGAATGGCAATGACGCAACCAGACCGAGAACACACTTTCCTGATGAAAGACAGCTTCGAATTCCGTTGGCTCGCGATGCCGTGTTCGTACCAAAGTCATCACTTGCTTGTTGAAGGCATCCAGTACCGCTTCATAGTTATCCAATATCGATTTCACGGCAGGAGAACGAGTTAACCAACGCGTCAGGCAAATTGGCCTCAGGCGTGTAGGGCAAGGAGTGTCAGCATCGTCAGCGTGGATTTTCAAGTACAGATGCTTGAATTTTCCAGAGTTGTTGTAGATGTTGCTGAGTACCTGGACATAATCAAGGGCATCTCTTATGAACGGTGCAGTTTGTAGGGCTTTGGATGTAATGAGTTGGGTGACATGAGCTCCACAGTGAACATAATTGGCCAGCGGTTGGAGTTTTTTAGCTGTGCTTGACAGCCCTTGTACTTTCCGGATATGTTGCTTGCCCCATCGTAAGTCTGCGCTCTAAGGTGTTCAATAGGGAGTTGACACCGAATTAGGACATCTGAAGCATCTTACAAAGTGATACTCCTGTTGTTGACGATACTTGGTAGGGGCCGATGAGATCTTCTTGAACATCAAAGGAATCCGTCACATAGCGCACACACACCGACTCCTGCTGATTACCCTGAATATCTTGCGTTCCATCAGTTACGAGTCTGAACTAGTGGACAATTCATTCACGTTACTGCAGATATTTCTGAGGATGGCATGACTCATCAACTGTAGAATTTCGTTCTGAATTTCTCCACTTGTGAACATCGTCTTCCTTGACAGCCACGTCTTGAGGTTTACATCATCTCGGCCCGCAACTGTAAGAGCATTTTGAAATTCCCTTCAGAGGCATCCTTCCCACGAATTGCAAAACCTTGTCGGGCTAAATATTGCAGTGAGGTGATAATCTTCAGAAGTGCTGACCGTGCAGATCTTTGATCTTCTAGCAGTTTGCTGCTCAGCTGCACATGGACACCAGGTTGACTTCTGCGACATTTCAGATTTTCAGAGGCAAGCTTATGTGTGTTTGATCGTTCATGTTGTCTGAATTTTTCTGTAGCCTTTTTCCAGTTCCGAAAGCCCTTGAGACAAATGCGTTCTTGCACAGCGGGCAAGTTCGGTAAGTTTTTCACGAGAAGCATCCGTACAGTTGTGACAGAGTACACCGCCGATGCTCTGATCAAAATGAAGCCACGGAAAATCTTTGAACCACTGTTGTTGAAACTTCAACTTTCGGTTTGGCAGAATTTGGACTGGGATACAACTGACATCATGAGGTTGAAAAGGCTGATCTGGGAAATTAGGCCGAGTACTCGCACAAGACCCTTTTCTGCTATCTTCTCCTTTGAATCGTCCACCTCTTTCTGGGAACTTGATTGCTCCAGGAATGTGGTCGGGGATGTGCAACTTGATGCTGTCGCGAAAAACTTTCTGATATCCATATCCTCTATGAAACAAGAAGGGAATTACATTTCAGTTGAATAAATTTTGACATGTGAATTATAAGGTTATTTTTGCGTAACAGGGCATTGTTATTCGGTCTATCCTTTATCCTTATTCTGTCGGTCTATCCTTCGTCTTTGTCCTCGTGCAAACGGAAAATTATCGGATAGGCGGGAGAATCTCGGAACGTTATTTTTCCTCGTAAAAATTGCAAGCCGCGGCTAAGCTACTAAGCCTAAGCCATTTTAATCGGAGTTTTGAGGTAATCTCATTACTACCCTATAGATACTGTATAATCCGAGAACAGAATTCAAAAATAATTTTCCGTTCATTTGTCCGAACCGCTTAGGTGAATTTTGCATATTTTTCAACAGCTACATTTTAAAATCTATAATTTAATCCTCATAAGTCCGACGACCGAATGATACCTCTCGTTTTGTAGGTCTATACCTCCCCTAAGTCCAAGTACCGATGAAAAACATTATTTACATTAACCGCCGCAAAAGCGAGTGAATCAGCGCATTTTTTTTATGTTTTCCAAGTATTCAAAGCTAATTTAGTCGCCAAAATACCCACTTTCCTCCGATTTTCAAGGTTGGGATTTAGGCCACTGATATCGACTGGCGAAATATGAAAACAGAATTACAAAATATCTTTCCGTTCGTTCGTGCGAGCCGGTAGAGTGAAACCGCGTCGTCCTGCACAAGCTCCACCATCTCAATCAGCATACCAGACCGCGAAATCTTTTATTGGCTTATAACTCGACGGTGCAAAGTCACAAAAATTAAACACACACATCATCGTGCAGGTAATAATATCAGGCATCCGGCGATATAATTTAGAAAGGTGAAATAAACTATTTTGGTAGCTAAAAGGGGCCCCAAGCCGTTGCGGCCTAACATATCCGAGGCGTGGCGCTCCGGGCCATGAAGCCGCGATTTCTTTAAACACTCATAAAATGACGATACAAAGTCCGAAAACGTCCCAACATACCTCAAAATGTCCAGGTCACGTTCCCTGTTAGTGGGAACAATCCAACGCTTGGCGAATTCTGCTTCACAATGATAGGAAGAGCCGACATCGAAGGATCAAAAAGCGACGTCGCTATGGACGCTTGGCCGGTGGAGACCATGGCTTGGGAAGCACGGATTCTCAATGTTGAATTGTTAACCTATCATCTTTAATAGAACTATAATAGACCAATAAAACTAACGGTTCTTTTTCTTTTGTTGTTTTTGGCAAAAAGTAAAGATCCAGAGAGGCTCTGTATTGGGCAACCCCCCTCTATTTACGTGAAATGGTTTGGTCCAACTCCCAAAGCCAAAGCAGACGCGAACGGCTTGCGAGTACGGAGACCATAACTTGGGAACCACTTGTCCGATTAATTTCAAACCTTGAAAAGGCACATTCTCCGGTCCCAGCAATATACCTGGCAAGTTTCAAGTAGATCGGACCAGTGGTTGTTGAGAAACAGCGGTCGCAGACAACATGCACACAGACAAACATGCACACAGAGATTGCTGGAATTATAGAGAGATTAAAAATTTATTCTTGTATTTGGGAGCATCTTGGCCTGGTTGTACTTGAGCAGCTCGTTTTGTGTTACGTAACTTACGTTCAATGAAAAAAGTGTGGGGGGGGGGGACAATCGATATGTTGTCCCCCCTTGATAAAAAGTGGGGGGGAAATGTCCCCCCGTCCCCCACCAATCGACGCCCATATTGGGTGGTGTGGACGCAACTGACAGCTCTGTGTGAGCAAAAAAAACCCCTAAAACCCAGGGATACAGACATAAAGCAAAACCATACCTACTGATTTAATTAATTATCTATCTATAATTCCACCAATCTGTGTCTGTGTCTGTGTCTGTGTCTGTGTCTGTGTCTGTGTCTGTGTCTGTGTCTGTGTCTGTGTCTGTGTCTGTTGTCTGTCTGTTTGTCTGTCTGCGACCGCCGTTTCTCGACGACCGCCGGTCCGATCTCATTGAAACTTGCCAGGAAATTGCCGGGGACCCGCGGATGTGCCTTTTCGAGGTTTGATATCGATCGGACGAGCGGTTCCCAAGTTACGGCCATTTTATTGCCTTTTCAGTGTTGAAAAGGTGTATATATGGCAGCTGAAGGTGTCGTTCCACCTTTTCACCTTATCATGCCATTTTTTCCCAAATTATTAATAACCAGACGACCACCGGTCCGATCGGATTGAAACTTGCCAGGAATATTGCCGGGGACCCGCGGATGTGCCTTTTCGAGGTTTGATATCGATCGGACGAGCGGTTCCCAAGTTACGGCCATTTTATTGCTTTTTCAGTGTTGAAAAGGTGTATATATGGGAGCTGAAGGTGTCGTTCCACCTTTTCACCTATCATGCCTTTTTTCCCAAAGCTATCTCGGAATAATGATAACAGCATATTAATGTATCTATAATTCACAGCAATCTCTGTGTGTGTGTCTGTCTGTCTGTCTGTCTGTCTGCGACCGCCATTTCTCGACGACCGCCGGTCCGATCTCATTGAAACTTGCCAGGAATATTGCCGGGGCCCCGCGGATGTGCCTTTTCGAGTTTGATATCGATCGAAGAGCGGTTCCCAAGTTACGGCCATTTTATTGCCTTTTCAGTGTTGAAAGGTGTATATATGGCAGCTGAAGATGTCGTTCCACCTTCTCACCTTATCATGCCATTTTTTCCCAAATTATAATAACCAGACGACCACCGGTCCGATCGATTGAAACTTGCCAGGAATATTGACGGGCCCCGCGGATGTGCCTTTTCGAGGTTGATATCGATCGGAAGAGCGGTTCCCAAGTTACGGCCATTTTATTGCCTTTTCAGTGTTGAAAAGGTGTATATATGGCAGCTGAAGGTGTCGTTCCACCTTCTCACCTTATCATGCCATTTTTTCCCAAATTATTAATAACCAGACGACCACCGGTCCGATTGATTGAAACTTGCCAGGAATATTGCCGGGGCCCTGCGGATGTGCCTTTTCAAGGTTTGATATCAATCGGACAAGTGGTTCCCAAGTTACGGCCATTTTATTGCTTTTTCAGTGTTGAAAAGGTGTATATATGGCAGCTGAAGGTGTCGTTCCACCTTCTCACCTTCATGCCATTTTTTTCCCAAATTATTAATAACCAGACGACCACCGGTCCGATCGGATGGAAACTTGCCAGGAATATTGCCGGGGCCCTGCGGATGTGCCTTTTCAAGGTTTGATATCAATCGGACAAGCGGTTCCCAAGTTACGGCCATTTATCTGTCAAGCAATGACAGGACACACGGTGCTATGACATCACGAATGATGTCACAATTAATGTTTGTTTAATTATTTATTTATTTATTTATTTTGCACGATTGACGTCACAATTCTTCTTCTTCGTTTGGTATGACGTACCAATCGACACTGGGGACCTGAGTATGTGCCTTTTCAAAGTTTGATATCGTTCTTCCTCATCCATTTCAGCTGTTTCCCAAGTGTTTCCAAGGTTTGAAAACTGTTTTTTCCCAAACTTTGAATCAATTGTTCAAATTATTAATTAATCCCAAGGTTTGAATTTTCCCAAGGGAAACAGCTGTTTCCCAAGGGTTTGAAAGCTGTTTTTTCCAAGGTTGGAATTAATTGTTGTGCTTGGTATATTTGTGAATACATTTACAGAGAGGAGAAGGGAGAGAGAAGGGAGAGAGGGGGGGCAAGAGAGGGATGGAGAGAGGGGAGGGGCGAGAGAGGAGGGGGGAGGAGGGGGAGAGAGGGGAGGAGAGTGGGGGGGGGCGAGAGAGAGGGGGCGTCACAATTCTTCTTCATTTGATATGACGTCACAATTGATGCTGGGTACTGATCTGCAGGGAAGGAAGCTGCACATACTGGCACGCACCTACGGGCCCGCCCCTACGGGCCCCCACTAGTAATTCAAAACACCTCACTGTACTGGAAAATGTGGGGACACGAATACTGTACTGTAAATGGTGAGAATTGAAAAACCTTCCCCCACCTGGTGGCGGCACGACACGGAAAAAAACTTTACATCGAGAATGCGTTCCTCTCCACCCGCCCCCCAAATCCACCGGCAAAGATCAAAACACCCCTATACATTAATTGCTGATCCTCTGCAGAAAATCTGGATGTAATTGGCCGTTAACTCAAGGAGGAGTAAACAAACCCACAAAACAAATAAACACACAAACACCAGTCCGTGAATGAGAGTAATGGTTGGAAGCACCTTCTTCTTCTTTAAAAATGTATCATCCCAATCGGCCCCAATCTTTATGCATATACGAGTATGTATATATATATATATATATATATATATATATATATATATATATATATATTTCTTTGTTTCTATTCTCGCTTCACCCCCTTGAATACAGTGCAGCATCCTGCCACACCTCTCTCTTTCTGTCTCCGAATGTATCCATATGGTGGTTAAGCCCAGATGATGGTTATCTCCGCATGTATCCGACAGTGGTAATCTCCACACATATCCGGATGGGTGGTTATGTTCAGACGGTTGTTATTAGGATTCGCTATATTTGAGATATCCCTTATTGTCAGGTTTTCCGGCTGGTCTGTCTGTGTGTATGTGTGTCTGCAACGCGAGGCTCCACAGCACGAACCAGCGAACCGATTTCGATGAAACTTTGCCAACAGTTGGAATATATATACTGGGAATGTGCGCGTTTGAATTTTGTTTCCTAGCAACGACCCGTTGCTGTGCAGCGCGCCGAAAACCGCGTACAGTATTTTCAATACTTGTCCTTCAGTTTTGAATGTAGAGAACGAGACTTCGAATTAAACACTTCGGAGATATTTAGAAAATTTTACTCGAGCCGATTTTTGATTGAGGTTTTATTTTTCAATGGTTAGTCCTTCAAAAATCCGGGGTCTATTTACCGTTCTTGTAAGGTGTGTATACAGTGTTTGTAAGGAACTACACCGTCGTTCCACCTATTTATTTATTTACCGACAACGATTCCACGACCCACACACCACCTCCAATTATTTATTTATTTAACCGAAAACAATTCCACGACCCACACACCACCTTTAGTTATTTATTTATTACGAAAACAATTCCACGATCCACACCACCACCTCCAAATATTTATTTATTTTTGTATTTATTTACCGAAAACAATTCCACGACCCACACACCACCTCCAATTATTTATTTATTTACGAAAACGATTCCTCGACCCCACACCACCTTTAGTTATTTATTTATTTACCGAAAACAATTCCACGACCCACACACCACCTCCAATTATTTATTTATTTTTTATTTCATTTTACCGAAAAACAATTCCACGACCCACACACCACCTCCAATTATTTATTTATTTACGAAAACGATTCCACGACCCACACACACCTCCAATTAATTTATTTATTACCGAAAACAATTCCACGACCCACACACCACCTCCAGTTATTTATTTATTACTGAAACGATTTCACGACCCACAATCCGCCTCCTATTTATTTATTTTCCGTAAACGATCCACGACCCACACACCACCTCCAATTACTTATTTATTTACCGAAAAACAATTCCCACGACCCCACACTCCGCCTCCAATTATTTATTTATTTACGAAAACGATTCCACGATACCCCCCCCACACCCACCTCCAATTAATTTTATTATTTACCGAAAACAAATCCACGACCCACACACCACCTTAGTTATTTATTTATTTACCGAAAACGATTCCACGATCCACACACCACCTCCAATTATTTATTTATTTACCGAAAACAATTTCCACGACCCACAATCGCCTCCAATTATTTTATTATTTTCCGTAAACGATTCCACGATCCACACACCACCTTCAATTATTTATTTATTTACCGAAACGATTCCACGACCCACACACCACCTTCAATTATTTATTTTATTTACCGAAAAACGATTCCACGATCCACACACCACCTTCAATTATTTATTATTTACTGAAAACGATTCCACGACCCAACACCACCACTTCAATTATTTATTTATTTCCGTAAACGATTCCACGACCCACACACCACCTCCAATTATTTATTATTTAAAGGGAGTGGCGTAGAAAGTGGCCGTGGCTTATGAAAAATATTGGTGTGGCTCAGGAGGGTGGTCAAACAAGAAGCATTGAGAGAAGTTCATCGTGTTTTCCGTGTGTGTGTGTGTGTGTGTGTGTGGTGTGTGTGTGGTGGGTGTGTGTCTGCAACGCGAGGCTCCACAGCACAAACCAGCAAACTGATTATTTTTCAAATGATAGTCCTTCAAAAATAGGGGTGTCTATTTACCATCATTTTATTATGAGGAGTGCAGTTGGCAAAATCGCAATAGGAAAAATCTTGCCAGGTAGAGGAAACAATTGTATGTGAACCAAATACGTCTTGGCAATGAATCTTCGTCGGTGGATCTCGGTCAGAATGAAAAGCATCGTATCCAGCGCTTCGATTCCTACATCCCTCGTCGGGCCTACCCGGCTTGTCTCCATACATGTCTGGACAGTGCGTTATTTCCAGATTGACCCGCCCCCCATGTTTCCCTTGCTCTCCCCTCACACTGCCTCACCTTCCCCTCCCCTTACACTTCTTCTTCACTCCCTTCACCTGCCTCCCTTTCCCCACTCTCCATTATCCCCTGCTCCATACTCCACACCACCCCTCCTGCTCCTCACCCCTCCTACCTCCTCCCCACTTCCAAGCTCCCCCACTCTCCTTGGTCTTATTACCTCCTTACTCCTCCACCTCTCTCTCCCCTCCTCTCACCCCTCCTCTCTCTCTCTTCCCCCCACCTTAATTTACCTATCGTCCGGATGGTAGTTATTGCTGGACATGTCCAGACAGACCCTTCCCTCACACTGCCTTAAACTTGCCCTCCACAGCACACGCTGCTTTCCCTGATGTATGTGGGATGATGGTTATGTCCAGACGGGTGATTATATTTGGATGTGTCCGGACGGTGGTTATGTCCGGATGAACCTCCCCTCATGCTGCCTTCCCTTGCCCCTCCCCCTCACTGCCCTTCCCCCCTCACTCCCCTTCCCTCCTTGCTCCCCTTCCCTCCTCACTCTCCCTCCCTCTTCTCACTTCCCTCACCCTATCCCTTTTCTCTCTCCTCGCCTCCTTACTCCTCCCCCCCTTAATATACCCATCAGCCAAGTAATGGGTTGTATTTGCTAGTATAAAATATATGTGTGTTTCCTTTTTGCCCAACAAAACGTGTGATACTTTTTGGTGAAGTGATCAGGAAATCAATGTATAATCGTGTACTTCATGGAGACTTCGAGTTGGAAAACTTTGCAGGGGTTTTCAAATAGTATGTCCTTTCTCCAACCACTGGGATACATTCAACTCATTCTTCGCTTTCTGTCTTCGTAGTCTCTCAAATGCAATCACATCAACAAGGTGTCACTACACATGGACGCATGAGTTGTTGTTCTCAGGTGACTTCAAATTCATCCATAAACTCTGAGCCTGAAGGAAACTTGGAAGTTTGGATTATTTAAATACACAAATCAAGTCTCATGGAGGAACTTAAGTGACAGAGGGCCAGTAGGTTGAGAGTGAGGGAGAGGGAACAGGCAGGAAATTATTGGAAAGTGGTTGTAAGAGAAACCATAGGTGGCAAGGGTACCAGATTTGAAAGAACACAAGGAGTCAGTTCCAAAGATGAGAGAAATGCGAAGATTTCTGCAAAGGGGGAGAAGAAGTTGGGATGAAGGAGGAGTGATTGTCACATTCCCTCCATGGTATTGTGACGGAGGTTTTCACCTGAAGTCACTCCATCACTTGGCGAAACCTGAGCTCGCCATTTTTGCTGGTGGCACTTGCTGACATGGATCAATGTTAGTACCATGCCATAACAGTGGTTGTGCTTTGGTCACAAAAGGATATGGTTGGATGTCTGTTTCTTGTGGATACTTTAAGTGTATAAATAAATAGATTGGTACAATAAAGGCATAGCAATTAGACCCAATCACACATTCCAAACTTTGTGGGAACCACATTTCTCATATCTCACTGGATTATCTTAGATCAGTAAGCCAGTTTTACTCCTTCATATCCATTTTGTTTCATTCGTGGAATACCTCCTCGGTCTGTCTTGTCCGTGCCTGCAAACAGTTATGTCTCCCGCAATTTCACGAACCCACCAATTCTAACCCGAACCCAAGGCAATACGTCCCAACACATCTTTGGAAGTCTCATATGCTTCATGCAATAACATGTAAATATATTAAACGACAAGTCTGGAGACGCGCGATGGTTCACGAGCAATGTACACGGTTTCGCCTTTTTATTTTTTGACCTTCAAGGGACGCCACGGGCAAACTGGCGGGAATTGGAAAAACGTAACATGATGAAAGTTGTGTAGTACTCGAAGAGCACTAATTCAATACCAGCTTTCATTCCAAACAGTTGAAAACCCTAGAGCTCGATGCCCAATTTATTGATTTATTTGACATTTTCTAAGTTCGTGAACTTGTGACCTTGACCTTGGGACGAAAATGAGAAAAATCGAGCGCACGTGGGGCTATGTAGGTGCCATTGGGCTAACCAAATACCGAACCCCCTGCCAGATTCGTCAAAACCCCTTGGAGAGAAGTGTAACTTGAAATCGGCTACCCCCTAAAAACACATGTTTTTGGGCGTGGCTCCGCCCATAATGGGCAGAAGCACGCCCATTCTCAAGAAAACACAACTAGATCATGATACAAACCTCCCACCAAATGTTATCAGGATCGGATCAAAACCCACGGAGCTATGCTCGGGACAGACAGACAGACAGACAGACACACACCCAAACGATATAGTGGTCACTTACTGACCTCGTAACCAATATGTGTTGTGACTGGGTTACTTTTTGATCGGTAATAAAGCGCAGCCTCAAAAAATATAATCACGTGACTAGAGAGCCTCTGCAGCAGCCCATCGCCTTATCTTCATCTAGTACTTTTGGCTTTACTGTGGCTCACATCTCTGCCATGCTATTTTGTGGTCGGCACGCCTCTCCTCTTCCCTCAAGTTTCTTCCTACTTCCAGTGGTGTCGTAAAAGTGTTTATTCATTCCATTATTATCACTAACTCTCATTCCTTCTTAAAATAATTTCTCTCTTGGTGTCTTTTATGCTCGAATCTATTTTATATTCCATAATTACCTTCGTCACCGAAGGTGAAGGAGGTTATGTTTTCACCCCTCTCTGTCTGTCTGTTGTGTACAGGATATCTCAAAAAGTTGTGGACGGATCTGGATAAAATTTGTGGACAGGTTCGGTGTGTGACAAGGACGAACTAACTAGATTTTGGTGAAGATCAGGATCTTGATAATTTTTTAAGTGATTCTTCACCATTGAAAGATTGGACCAATCTCTCTCTCTCTTCCTTCTTTTCTTCTCTCTTCCTCTCTCTCTCTCTCTCTCTCTCTTCTCTCTCTCTCTCTCTCTCTCTCTCTCTCTCTCTCTCTCTCTCTCTCTCTCTCTCTCTCTCCTCTATAGACGATAAATCTATAGCACGATATCTCAAAAAGTTGTGGACGGATTCAGATGAAACTTGGTGGACACGTTAGGTGTGTGACAAGGAAGAATTGATTCAATTTTGGTGAAGATCCGAATTCGGATATATTTATGAGAATTATTTAATTCTAAAAGTGATTCTTCACCATTGAGAGATAGGGCCCAAAACGATATCGTTTTGTATAGCATGATATTTGAAAAACGTATGTGCCTGATATGTTCTCGTGGATCAGTCATTATGCGGTGGAGGTATGTGTTCAACCGAGTGTCCTTCTACTTCCTTGTTTTTTCACCCTTGTTGTTTTCCTCTCATCATTCATAATCCTTGAAGGCTCACATTTCATGATGACCTTCAAAACCCTTATCTATTACAATATATTAAATCTTCAACACAGGGATTGGCAGGATAGCTCACGGGTATGTGCACTCACCTCCGAGCTGTCTAGCCTGGGTTCGAAATCTCGACCCACCTATAAAATGTCACCTTGGTGTTTTGCACGAGGAAAACAAAAAAGGTAAGAACGGTAACAATTAAGAAAAAGCTATGACTAAAGATGGAACCCAGTGAGAGATTTGTAAACCATAAGTGATAAAGCCGTGTGGATTTTAAACGGCAGCGAGTCCGACAGTTGAAGATCATATTTGAAGAAGGATTGATCGCCAAAAGTCTTCAACCTCATTTGAGAATCTAGCAGTGACATTGTCATTGTTTGATCAGTCGTCTTGCAATGGGGTCAGATGCAGGATCAGATTTATGTTTATCTTTAAAAGATATCGACAATTTTTTTTTTACAATGCATCCAGTGGTGTACTGGGAGCAAGTGAAGAATTTTGATGATTGGAGTGAAGCTTTCACATTTACAACCCTGATCGATATAAGCATGACTGCCATTTCCCAATATGTGGCAGGGGCTTGAGAAAAGAGCTGGTTGAGCCGGCGAACAGTGAGTTTCAGTAATTCAAGCGTGAGGTCAGGAGAGCATGAACCAGAGTCTCAGTTAAATCTCTGATTTAAGTATGAACGGATTTTGTGCACATGGGAAAAGATTATGTTTAAAATAGTTTGGAATTGTGTTGGATATAGGAAAGAGTTTGGTCCTTAGTATCACATAGATTGGACACCAAGTTAACAGAGATCAACACGTTCACTTTCTCAAACTCAGGTGGTCTCAAGCTCACTACCTGGGACTGAAGGTTTTTTTACGGATGGATGAAGGGCCAAAGACCAGCCTGACAGTCTTAACAGCACTGAGTTTCACAAAGTGCTTGGACATCCATTTTTAAATTTCAGAGAGATAGCAATTCACAATTAGTTGCAGAAAGAGAGCATGTCATCAGATTCATTGAACAGGTAGATCAAGCGGGGATGCAGATAAAAAGAAAACAAGAGTGGATCAAATGTCTCTGGGGTCACCGATAGATAGACAAAGACGTGAAGTGGATCTGATGAGTAGCCATAAATGTCTACAATAAATATTCGTTCTGTGCAATCAAATCTAAATAATTTGAGAGCAAGTCCACAAGATGGTCAAGCAAAATATTACAGTCAGCTGTGTCAGAAGCAGCTCTCGCTTATCCACGAGCCTTGATTGTTTGCAAAAAAGAAGTATTAGGAATGTTATACATCTTTTATTATTATTATTTTTTTAGCACATTCTAGAATCTTGGAGATACAAGATTTAAAAAAAGAGACGGGTCTGTTATTTTGAAGACCGTTTTGTGTCCATTCACTGCCACAACATCATAATTCTAACCGTTATCTTCGTACAAACCTGATTCTGTAGTTAACTTGAGTTCATACATTTCTTCTCCAACTGTTTCTTTATGACCTTTGCCAGCAAAGGTGGATGCAGGTTATGTTTTCCACCCGTCTGTTTGTCTGTGAGCTGGATATCTCAAAGAGTTGTGGATGAAACTTGAGTGGGCAGGTTGGGTGTGTGACAAGGAAGAATTGATTTGATTTTGGTGAAGATCTGAATCCTCATCCGGATACGAGAATATTTTAATTTTTAAAGTGATTCTTCACCAGTGAAAGATGGGGCCAAAAACGATATATGGCATGCCATTTCAATAAGTTGTGGTTGTGCACGAGTTGTGACAAAACTAGGTGGATGAGTTGGTTAGGTGACAAGAACAAGCCAATTAGACATCGGTTAAGGTCCAAATTCAGCATCGGCATATCAGTGGGATACAAAATGTAAACTGTTCAGCCTCGTGGAGGTATGCGCTCTACTGAGTGCATTTCTAGTTGGTCATGCACTCAACAACAGCAAACCCAAATCTCATCAGTGTAAAGTGTGGCTTTACATCAGTACTGATTCTTATTTTTGACCGTATCAACCACGTACATTCTTTTAGTTTCCATCATATCTGGCACTTGCCCTGCCTGAGGTCCCATTATCAATGACTTGTTTTTTGAAACTGGCAATTTCATTTTCTCAAAGCTGTTGCCAACTTGCATTCTTCAACACCTTGGTTCCATAGTGAAGCTTATGCCAAAACTATTATCACAAAACTGTTAGCATTTTCAATCCAGGAAGATAATGGAAAGAAATCCTTTTTTTTGGTTTTTTTTAGTAACATAGTCATTATGTTCCTCTCCGTTAACAAGCCAGAGATTGATCTCAAATCAGTTTCTACTCGTACATTGCTATCTTAGCAATCTAAATTCAGCAATTTTAGTGTCTCCAAATCAGATCTAGGTGACTTGCACCTCAACCAGAATGTCATCTACTCCATCTTTAACACTGTACATTCAAGGCCTTAAAAGCCTGAACTACCTTAAAAATGACTGTCACAATAATTTGTGGAGGATTCAAAATGTTTTTCACCCAACCATGAATGAAAAGTTCCATGGCAGCGAAACTCGGTACGGATGTTAGTCCTGTTTGTATGTAATATCCAGCTCATGTCACACATTTTTATTAGCCGTGGGTGGGTTTCCTGTTGCCATCAGAATAAAAGTCGTGTTTGAAGCTCTGAAACATTTTGAAAATGGGAACTTCTGATGGCATCTCACACTGTTCTCAACAATTTGCCTCAAAATCGAGTAACATCATTTGCAACATTTACCTTTTGGATGTCGAATTATAACCTGGCATTGTCAATCATGCTCTATACATCCTCACTATAATTCACGGACTGGTGTTTGTGTGACTGTGTGTTTTTGTCGGGCGACTCCTCCTCCAGTTCTGGGCTGATTACATCCAGAGTTGCTACATAGAATCAACATGACCCCAATGAGTTTATCGAGGTGTTTTTATCTTTGCCGGTGGTCTTGGGGGAAGGAAGGACACAAATTTTCTATGTAAATGTCTATCGTGTAGCGCCACCTCCATGTGGGGGAGGGTATTACAATTCTCACCATTTACAGTACAGTATTCTTGTCCGCACATTTTCCAGTCAAGTGAGCAATTTTGAATTGTAAGCAATAGATATGTTTTTGCTTCATGCATGTAACCCGGGTTATTTTTATTTTTTGTGAGCGATTGAGGCAGCTGTCAGTTACCTATACACCACCCAAATAAAGTTATGAATCAGAAGAACGTGTTGCATGTTTGGAACAATATCACCAGTAGAGTGGGTACTCTGCTGGTAATTGATAATTTCCCTGGAAATGGACCAACATATGTTATTTCTAAATTCCTAAAATTTTGCTCGACTCAGTGGCTTCCATTATCTCTTTTTTCTTTTGAGTCCTCACCAAGTTTTTGAGCTTGGAAAGTACAAATTAATTTCTTTTGTAAATTCTTGTCTCGAAATACAGGTGTTATGAACAAACAAGAGGCAGTTGTACTCATACATGTTTTGCTTATACTCTATTCTTCCTTAATGTTGCCTTATTTGAAGTACGCTATACTTGCTTGTGGAAACAGCTTTAAAGGCCATCTAGACAAAATGAGTATTGTCCAGAAACGGGCTATGAGAATAATAAATAATGTTGGATTTTATTCACAATCAACTTAGCTGTTCTGTGATTGCAATATCCTTAAAACACCTGACTTATTCGGTTTTTTCTCCAAAATAGGCTCATGGAGTGGGTCCCGGTGCCCGTCCATTACCATTTGTCTAAAATAACTTCTCCTCACAAACCACCTGACCGATATGGACCAAATTTGGTATGATGCATCAGGACAGCAAGTTCTCATGGGGTTGGGCTCCCCATCCAGATGTGCCACCTTTAAACGGGGATGAAAGGGGTTTTTGCCACAAATATTGGTATTTTATTCAAAAATCTTCTTCTCAGAAACCACTACACAGATTCAGACCAAACTCACCACGAGGCATCGGGACCATGCCCTAACTTTAAGTTGTGCTCCTCATGCCCGTATCTTCCCTGGAAAGAGGGTCACAGGCCCCTCCCCAAATCCCTCGTTTTCACTAAAACATCTTCTCCACAACTACCTGAGCAATACGGAAAAAATTTGGTACAATGCATCCGGACAGTTAGGCCTTGTAGGGGTTGTGCTCCCCATCTGGATCCATCCCTTATAAGAGGCTGAAAACGAGGGTTTCGCCTCAAATTCCGGTGATTTATTTTTAAAATCTTCTCAGAAACCAATGGCCAGATTCAGACCAAATTCTTCATGAAACATAAGGACCATACCGTTAACTTAAGAAGTGCTCCCCATAACTGGACCACTTCAGAAAGGGGAGCCATGGCCCCTTCCCCCTAATCGCTCATTTTCACTCTGCTTGTTGGGGAAATAACACTCAGTCCCCCATGGGGCTATTCTTCTCATATTGTGTTGGAATCTTCATGTACCAACTACCTAAAGGTAATTTATCAGACACTTTTATTCCTCTGTTCCAACGTAATAGTACTACTCATTGTTACCCTATGAGACAGAATGATTGTTTTCATCTTGGATGTACTCGTACGGTTTTCACAAACAAAACAATTATGTTTACCCGACCTAAATTCTGGAATAGCTTAAATGCTGAATTAACTGAAATCCCCTCATTCAATAGTTTTCAACAAAAGCTCAGGTGTTACCTTTGAAATATGTATGTGACAATTTTCCTTGTCCTCCAGTTACTGGATTGTACAGGTGGTACCTAAGAGTGACAAATTCTCTTGTTCGTTATACGAAAGTGTTCTCTTTGTGGACCACATGGCTTCTCTCGTATCATGTCTTTCCTTCATGTTTTCAATGACTTAAAAAGCATTTGTTTTGTGTGTTTGTGTGCTTTATCTCTACTTCCAATCTATTGTTATGCTCAGACTAATAGTTTTTTTTGCAGGAAGCTAATCCTTTACAAGCTCAGCTTTTTAAGTAGGTTCCTCACATTTTACACTGATTATCCATGTTCTATTAATCTCACTTGACACTTTTATTTATTCCACTGTATATTGTATTTGATTCCATCTATTTCTTGGTATTAGTGTGAATTTGACTGAAATTTGTATGAATCAAGTTTTTTGTTGTGAATCTGTTCCTTTGTCCAGTACTGTCCTTGCCCTACAAGTGATATGTCCAAGCCCCTTCCTGAGCATTGGATCACGGTTTAAAAAATAATCGATAACATTGCCAACCTAAACATGCCCTTGTTGAATTGAATCAAAAACTACAAAGTCCATTGGTCTTACAGAAAGACAATCTCTCCTGGATCAAAAACATTGTATAACTTACTTTCTACCCACCCACTTGTTCAGGCAATTATATGCCCTGTTCTTCGTCAGCCAATCTCTGCTAATAATGGTGTACAAAGCTGATGTAAGACAACTCAAATGGTATAGACGGTGCCGGAGTTGCTCTGATCCACTTGTTTTTCCTAAAATAAGTTGTGAACAATGGCTTCTGAGTTATTAATATCCCCACATTAAAGGTAGTTGACCTTTCAGATTTTGATTGATTGACTTCTGTTTGTGCTTCCTCTTCCGTTAACCTCACCCCTTCAAACCTTGCACTTCCCTCCCGACCTCCCTACCTCTTCCCCCCTGATTAATTACACCAAAATCTAATGCCAAACAGTCCAAAATGTCTCTCCTTAATTATTTTCTTAAGTGTTGCTATCATTCCTTCACTATGGAAACGGGCTTCCTTCTTCCGGAATCTGTTGGGTTTAATAAGTAAGAGCCTTAATGCAAACACAAACTGCCTTCGAGCAATAGAAATCGTTAAGGTTTACTTTAGGTTTACAGTGGCAGACATCTGTTTCAAATATCTTTTAACGCTGAACAGTGTTTATTTATGTTTAACATAAGTGTGCTTTTAAGCAAAATACCCTATCTTGCAGATGCACATGGATGAGCTAGCAAAGTGGAATTTATTTGTTGTTGGTTTCTCTTGTATCTCACAAGAGGTTATTTTGAAGTAGGAAGACAGCTCTGAGTGTGTGAACTAAGGGACATTAAAGTTCCTTTACTATGGATTCAAGCATGTAATAACTGCAGTGTTTGCGTTGTCGTTGGACTGTCTGCCGTTTGGATGTAATGTGGTGTTGGAGGTTTTATGGGGGGAGGCATAATGTTACTCACGTGAATTGTTACGAAACATGGATTGAGATGGTGGAGAGATCTTAAGCCACAATCCTCGTTTGGTTGCAAAGTGGTTCCAAGTTTACATCATCCTAGAGCAGTTTGCTTAATTTATGGGTTTTCCTGTTTGATATTCCCATTTGAGCAAACAGCTCACGATGCTGGAATCCCAGCTTCCAGGTTCAAATCTCATACACAATGTTAATCTGTCCATTGTCTCCTAAATCTCCCTGAAAATAACGTAAAAGTATACGAATATATATATGGTATTATACCTCCTGGCATGATGGAGCAGTGAGACATAGATCGCATCCCATAACAGCCGTGGCTGTCTGCCACACAAGCACATTGTCTCTGTCTTATTACCTATTACCAGGAGGTGGGGTTGCGGTCAGGCATAATAATAATCCAAAACCCAAAAGCATATGAAAATGCAAAGCCCGCCGACTTTGTATTCCGACTTCTTCTTCCATATGCTAAATGGTACCTTTCACCTTTTGATCAAATTATTAATTTGTCTTCTCCATATTCTAATAATAAAGTTTTGATGCAAATTTGATGACAAAAACTCAAATGGTAAAAAAGTTATGGCATGGGCAGACACGCACACGCACACGCCCTCATTTATAGCATTCCAAATGCAGTGAATTGTTTTTTAACCTAATGCAAACAATAGCTTTTTAACAAATGCATCCGATTGGTTTTTAAGCACGTGCAGACAATAGCTTTTAAACTAGATGCAGCCGATTGTTTTTTAAGCACATGCAGACAATAGCTTTTAAACTAAATGCAGCTGATTGTTTTTTATCCAAATGCACCCGATTGTTTTTTAATCAACTGCAGACAACAGCTTTTTAACCAAATGCACCCGATTGTTTTTTAATTAACTGCAGACAACAGCTTTTTAACCAAATGCATCCGATTGGTTTTTAACCAAACGAGCTGAAGACTTTTTGACCAATTGCAGCTGAAGATTATTAAACCAAATGCAGTTGATTGCTTTTTAAACAAATGTAGACAATTGTTTTGTTTTTTAACCAAATGCAGACAATAACTTTTTTACAAAATGCAGCCGATTGTTTTTTAAGCAAATGCAGACAATAGCTTTAAACTAAATGCAGCGATTGTTTTTTAAGCAAATGCAGACAATAGCTTTTAAAGTAAATGCAGCCGATTATTTTTTAAGCACAGCAACAATAGCTTTTAAACTAAATGCAGCAATTGTTTTTAAGCACATGCAATGATAGCTTTATAAAATGCAGCCAATCTTTTTTTAAGCAAATGCAGACAATAGCATTTAAACTAAATGCAGCCGATTGTTTTTAAGCAAACGGCTGAAGACTATTGACAAATTGCAGCCAAAGATTATTAAACCAAATGCAGTCATATGCTTTTAACAAATGTAGCAATTGATTTTTTTAACAAATGCAACATACTTTTAAATAAATGCAGCAATTGTTTTTAAGCAAATGCGTCAATAGTTTTAAACTAAATGCAGCCAATGTTTTTTATCCAAATGCACCCGATTGTTTTTAATCCACTGCAGACAACAGCTTTTTAACCAAAGCATCCGATTCGTTTTTAACCAAGAGCTGAAAATTTGACCAATTGCACGAAGATTATTAAACCAAATGCAAACAATTGCTTTTTAAACAAATGTAGACAATTTTTTTTAACTAAATGCAACAATAGCTTTAAAGTAAATTCAGCCGATATTTTTAAGCACATGCAGACAATAGCTTTTAACAAATGCAGCGAATTGTTTTTAAGCACATGCAGACATAGCTTTTAAATAAATGCAGCAATTTTTTAAGCAATGCAAACAAAGCTTTAAACTAAAGAAGCAATGCTTTTTTAAGCAAATGCAGACAATAGCTTTTAAACTAAATGCGCCGTTTTAAGCAAACAGGCTGAAGACTATTTGACAAATTGCAGCCAGATTATTAAACCAAATGCATTCGATTGTTTTTAAACAAATGTAGACATTGTTATTTTTAACCAAATGCAGACAAAGCTTTTAAACAAATGCAGCTGATTTTTTTAAGCAAATGCAGTCAATAGCTTTAAACTAAATGCCCAATGTTTTTTTTATCCAAATGCATCCGATTGTTTTTAATCCACTGCACACAACAGCTTTTTAACCAAATGCATCCGATTGGTTTAACAAACGAGCTGAAGATATTTGACCAATTGCAGCCGAGATTATTAAACCAAATGCAAACAATGCTTTTAAACAAAATTAGACAATATTTTTTTTTAACAAATGCAGACAATAGCTTTAAACTAAATGCACCGATTGTTTTTTTTACAAATGCACCGATTGTTTTAATCAACTGCAGACAACGCTTTAACCAAATTCAGGCCGATTGTTTTTAAGCACATGCGGACAATAGCTTTTAAATTAATGCAGCCAATTTTTTTTATCCAAATGCAACCGATTGTTTTAATCAACTGCAGACAACGGCTTTTTAACCAAATGCAGCCATTGTTTTTAAGCACATGCGACAATAGCTTTTAACTAAATGCAGTCAATGTTTTTTATCCAATGCAACCGATTGTTTAATCAACTGCAACAAGCTTTTACCAAACAGGCTGAATATCACAAGCAGCCAAAAGTTTATTCGAACAAATGCAGCCGATTGCATTTTAACCAAATGCAGCTAATTTGTTTTTAACCAAACGAGTTGAAGGCTCTCCAACCAAATGCAGCCGAAGGCTAATCAAGTGAATGTGTTTCACGTTGATGAAAACTTTTGCAAGTCAATGTAATACTTCATCCCTTTTTGTTAGTTGTCTGTTGTACTGACCGACAGAGATCTCTCATTACATTCCTTGGTTTCCTTCCATCAACTCTCCTTCCCTGCACAGTCCTCTCATCTGCTGATTTATGCAACCCATTTTGATAAATCGGTGATTGTCAAAAAAAATTCACTGTCGCACCTCAATTTATTCTCTTCAACTTCAGTCTAAAACACGATTTCCAAAAGCATTTTATCGAAGCACTGTGCATGTGTGTTTCATTGCAGGCACAATAGCGCATTGTGAAAATGAAGGCGAAGCTGTTCAGATTCCTTTCAATCTCAACGATCCCTGTTTGACGTGCATGTGTAAGGTGAGTCAGACCATACACAGCGTAGGACCAGCTCGGGATCAAAATCAAGGGAGATTGTTTTTCTTCCAATTTTGCTTTTTAAACAAATGCATTTGGAATGCTATTCCACTGTGCCATGGATCTCAAGTGCTGCTGCTGCAATGATAAGGCTCAAAACGTTTCACTCATTTTCTCGCATTGATTAAACTTGGGCATTTATCCAGAATTTACCGCAATTATATCTGCAGTGTTTGTAGTTTGATTGTATTCGGTTCCCAAACAGGAGCTGACAGCTCAGAGATAGTGTACTCACCCTTGAGCTGCTCACCCTGGGCTTGCTTTCCAGCCTGACCATGAACTGTCATCCGGGTGCTTTGTAGGTAGGGTGTTGCATCAATGAACACACCATCCTTTGGAAGGATGTTATACTGGCTGTCTCGTCTCCTAAATTTGTCCCGTGATGGTTATAACCCAAAGCGTCTTTAAAGATCCTATGCTGCCTTTTGAAAAAGGTAAGCCGTTGTGTGCAGCACCCTTGCCAAATTATCTTCAGCGGTTGAGGGCTGCTCCAGCAGCACCCTATGATGGTGAAATGACCTGTTCAAGGGAAATTTTCAGATATGGGAACGTTAATATCTGAATGTAGGTTCAATACTCCATGATGTCCATGCACCACAAGGGGTACGATAGAATGGCAATAAATTACCATTTTGTGTTGTTTTCCTATGATTACAGGGTTTTCATAAAAGAATGGTGGAAAAGAAGTTGAAACTTTAATAAATATATTTATCTTCTGAGAACATTGAAAACTAAAGCGTATCTAACAAAAGTTTCTTCCCAACTGTTTTCTTGTTTTGATATCAGATTGTTTTGTTGCACCATGTTTACATAAACGTTTAACAAAATGCCATCCGTGTTGCACAAAGCTAAGCAAATGAAGTGGGTTCAAAAATGTGAGTCTGTTGCCACAACACATGGGGGATTAAAACGTTAATGAGAGATAACATACCAAATAGGAAAGAGGATTTAAAGCTGAGTGAGGGGGTCACTGGCAAGACAATGGAAAGAAAGAAAAGGGTCATTACCTGATAGACAATCCCACAGAAGATGCAAACAAGACTTTTGATACAATTTTTCCAGATTCAAATAAATCAATCAGATGAGCCACGTCAAAGGGAAAAATTCCCTATTCCACTGTGCACATCTTCTTACGTGGTGAAATCTACAACTACTACTACTACTACCACTAGTACTATGACTTCTACTATTACTACTTTAATGGCCCTAATTGTTCCCATCTTCTTGTGTTGTCGGACATTGAACGTTTTTGGCCCAAGTCTTTTACGAACCGACTGGCCAGGCTGGATGTTCCACTGAAGGTGATTTGGACATGGATTGTGATTTGTTCAGTGTTCCAGAGATGACTCATGCACTCTTTATGAAAGACACCATCGGACCTTCAACGTCCACCAGATAAATGTAACGTACAGAACCCACCAGCTCAAAATACAATGCACTGCCTGTGAAGCATCAAATCAGCTGTTGAAAGTGGGGCCGACAATTAAACCCAGACGAGACAGTTCAATGGTAAGTGCAGCTTCTTGTCAGACTTTCACATGACAAATGTGTACAGTAATACTCTAGTGGAGATGAGTTGGGACATCCTTACTCAACCCTCATACAACCTAGACTCATCTCCTTTTGATTGTTTTTTCATTCCTTTGAACCAGCCAAAAAAAATCACGTGGGTGGAATTAAGGTTATGAATGAAACACTAAAGCCTCGAGTCATGAGATGACTGCATACCTGTCCCACTTAACTTTCTATGCAGATGGAATCAAGACACCACTCCATCAACGGACAAGTGTTGGATGTAGATTTGTGTAGCAGGATGATTACTGGAGAAACAAGTGAGGTTGAATCAAGACCTCAGTGCTTTGATTTTCTGACTAAAAAGTTCACTCAACCTTAAATATCCTCATATCTGGCAAATCTGAGTCAATGCATGGAAGTACAGTGTCTATAGAAAGTCTACACACCTTTCAATTTTTCACCTTTTGTTCCTTGTAGGCTGGAATTAATTGCATTAAATCAGACTTTGTCCACCTTTATTTACACATTTAACCCACAACTTCCAAGTGAAAAACAAATTCCAGAAATTTCAGAAATTTAATTAAAAATACAAAACCAGAATATCTTGGTTGGATAAGTGTCCACCCCCCCCCCTTAAAATGGTAAGTGTAAATTAGCTCAGTGTAACCAATCACCTTCAAAATCACACACCAAGTTAATTGCCCTCCACCTGTGTTAAATGTAGTGATTCTGATTATTTCAGAATAAAATCAGTTGCTCCTGTCGGTTTCCTCTGCTGGTAGTGCATTTCACAGCAAGGACTCAACCATGAGACCGACGAGCTTTCCAAGAATAAAGTTGTGGAAAGCCACACAGGGATGGTATAAAAATATTTCAAGCCCTAGAATATCCCTTGCAGCACAGTCAAGGCAATCATTAAGAAGTGGAAGCGTATGGTACCACCAACACCCTGCCGAGATCAGCTGTCCCTCCAAACTGGATGACCAAGCCAGGAGGAGACTGATCGAGAGGCCACCAAGAGGCCATTGGCAACTTTGAAAGAGTTACAGCCTTTGGCAAACACTGCTCACTGTGTGCATGTGACAACAATATCTCAAGCACTCCACAAGTCTGGCTTGCACGGTAGGATGGCAGGAAGGAAGCCATTACTCAAAATGCCCACCTTGAGTCCCATTTGAGGTATGCAAAAAATCACTCCAGAGATTCTGAAGTAATGTGGTAAAAAAGTTTTGTGGTCTGACGAAACCAAGATATAACTTTTTGGCCGAAATGGAAAATGTTACATTTGGTGCAAACCCAACACAGCACATCACCCAAAGAACACCATCACGACTGTGAAGCATGATGGTGGCAGCATCATGTTATGGGGATGTTTCTCATCAACAGGGACTGGGACACTAGTCAGGATAGAAGAGAAAATAGATGGAGCAAAATACAGAAAAATCCGAGAGGAAAACCTGCTGCCTCTGCAAGAACTGAAATTGTACGGAGTTCACCTTTCAGCATGACAACGCCCGAAGCACACAGCCAAAGCTCCACTGGAGTGGCTAAGGAACAAAAAGATAAATGTTCTTGAGTGCTCAGTCAGAGCCCGACCTCAATCCAATCATAAATCTGTGGCATGATTTGAAATTGCTGTCATCAACGCTCCCCACACACTTGACTGAGCTTGAACAGTTTTGTGTAAAGAATTGGCAAATATTTCCCAGTCAAGGTGTCAAAGTTGGTAGAGACCTATCCAAACACTCACAGCTGTAATTGCTGTCAAAGGTGCTCCACCATATTAACTCAGGGGGTGGACACTTATCAACCAAGTATTCTAGTTTTGTATTTTTAATTAAATTTCTGATGTTTGGAGAATTTTTTTTTCATTTGGAATTGTGGGTTACGACGTATAAAGGAAGGTGGAAAAAGTCTGATATAATAAATAAATTCCACTATAGGCAACAAAAGGTGAAAATTTGAAAGGGGGTGTCGATTTTCTATCGCCACTGTGTAATCGGTGGTTCAGACATCCTTCAAAGCAAAGCTTCACATATATTCTAAGTATTGCTCTCCTTCATAACCCTTGATCTTCACCAGCTAAATGTAACATACCAGCTTCATCTGCTAAATGTTTCCATTCCATCAGTATCAATTTTTTTTGGAACTAATTAAAAAAAAATTATACTTGTTATTAGTTAAATTTCACATTCATAAGTCCACCTTCATCGTGAGTTAGTCGAAGCTCCAAGTCAACTCTCACCAATTTGAATGCACAGTGAAGTAGCATAAAGCGAATGGACGAGGGTCTTCAGCTTTGTATGGTACACAGTGGAAGGGACAGCACCAACTAAAAATGAAAACTTTCAAGGGAAGTGATAAAGTTTGCCCAAACATTATCTTTACGACTCAGGATGTTCACTTTGGTATGTCGGTGCGAGCACACTTTGACTTGATATTCCTAGAAGTTTTCTTATGGCAGTGAGCAACATTATCAGTATTTCAAATTTAAACATGATGCACACCCAGATTATATCCAAACGAGTTCGCGATCCACAATGATGGTACATATGACGAGCCTTCTTTGTCAGCAGCAGTTTGGGAATACCTGGCAAGAGCAACACACTAAGTGTGATTTAGCAAGCTTTAAGTATGATTTTAAATGGAAGATTCCTTAATTTCTTTCATTAAAATTGTAATGTGAGTGAGCGTGTGAGATAGGTGTAAATTTCATTTTCACGCCAAATGCTTGACACTGGACAGTTATGTTGTACACATGTTTGTGTGTCTTTGAAATGTATAATACATTTTTAAACAAGCATTATTTTTCTTGTAAAGTAGAAAAAGCTTTCCTTTCCTAATAACTAGCAAAGAGAAGTGTGAGTAAATGCAGTGGTGGTCGGTGGGCCAAGATGTCATCCCACCTTCCTCCTCCACCCTCCTATCTGCTCCTTCTCCATAATACATATTATGCTTCTCCTCGGTCATTATGTTCAGTATCCTGAAGGTACTTCACTTGAAATTGCTCTCATGTACCGTCACCAAGGAGCAAAGTGGTGCTGATATTCAGGATACTGAACATATAACCAAGACTGAAGGGATTGTAGATGGGGAGAGGGAGGAAGGGGGGGGGAAGAAAGCCTTGCCCACCTTACTCGACTCTCGATGCAATTTCACCAAACTTTACTTACCGTATTACAAAGCTATCCCTGAAAATCGAGATTCATACGAAATCTTACTGCCCTAATATTATGAAAAACATCCTGTTACATCGTTTAAAAATTCCAGTATATCTCATAAATGTCGAACTTTTATGAATCTTATTATAATCAAAATTTTCCAAATATTCTCCAATTAAACTCTTTCTCGAGTTTCTAATACTCTCTATTAAGCGAGGTTAAATTTACTGATGTATAACTCTTTGTTGCTTCTCTCAAACCTTTATTTCGTTGAGGCATGACAACCCACTTTAAAACTGATGTCAGACAGGTAAACAGATCTGGGAATTGCTCAATATTGCTTGACCAGTATTGTGAATTAAAAATCCATGAATATTGATACCTAATCGTGTGGATAATCATTCTCAAAATATGCAATTGTAACTTTTGGGATTCAGAATGGAGAAGTAATCTGCATTCAAGAGAAATGTCCAGAATTGCCGAAAGACTGCACTCTGGTCATAAAGCACACTGGAGTGTGCTGTGCGTTTTGCAAAGGTAAGCACACAAGAGCGCACAAACACACACACACACACACACACACACACACACACACACACACCACACACACCTATAAAGGCTGATATATTTGAAAGCAACTGTTACTGTCATCGTGCGATGTTCACCCAGCATAACACACCCACACACACACACACATTGGTTGTAACAGATTGTGCTTTACACTTGGTCCATATAAGGCTCACTGTGTGTTTCAGATTGCAGGCTGGAAGGCAAGGCCTACAACACTTCCTCAACATGGCTTTCTTCGACAAAGCCATGCACTTTACACTCATGCCTGGTAACATCACCTCCCACTTGGATCTTTTTCTGCACATTCTTCATTTTTCCTTCTATGTCGCTTGGCAACGTCATTCCATAGCTGTAGCTTTGTGGGTGGAATGTTGTTCAGTCCACATCGATTAAAAGGGCCATTCACCCTATGGTCAACAAATGCATGACAGAATGTAGCATAGTAGGTGTAGCACAGATGTTAAAAATTATGAATGTTGTAAATGTTGAATAATACGCTGGAAAAGGATACTTAAGGAATAAAGATCACAAAACACTTAATGGCCATAAAAAATATACTCAGGAGATTTCTTTGGGTGCTTTCATGATAGTACACTTTGTGTATGGTGGACCATAATTATGACTGCAGATAAATAAGGCCATTGACAGACAAAGACCATATCGTTTAAGCAAGTTAAAATTACAAAAGTCCCGAAGGGGTCCCAATTTTACCTCGTTCTCCTCTATGGACAATCCCGATAAATGCCATAATTATGCCAGCCCTCATAGTTCTGGCAAGTATAGCAAGGTCAGGTAACTAACTCGATTAGAAACTGGATTAGTGATAGGAAGCAGAGTGGCTGTGAGTGGGAGGATGTCTGGCTAGGAGGATGCAAGTAGTGGGGTACCTCAAGGATCAGTACTAGGACCATTATTAGTCACAGTTTTCATCAACATCTTGGACAGTGGGGTTAAGTCAGCTTTCCTCATTTGCAGATAACATAAAGCTTGGAGGTAAGGTTGATAACAGCAACAGGGGTGAATAAATTCAGGAAATTCGAGATACTTTAAAACATTAGGCAAAATATTGGTCAATGTTGTTTATCATAAAGAAATGTAAGATGCTGGGGATGGATAAGGATAATGAAAATAGAGATTACATGACGCAAGGAGCAATCTTGAAGCATGTCACACAGAAGAAGGATCTGGGGGTGGTAATAGACACGGTGGATAATCAGACAGCACAGTCCCAGACAGCTATAGGTAAAACAAATAAGGTTTTAGGTTGTATTCATAGGGGGATAAATTATAAATCCAAAAAGGTAGTTTTAACACTGTATAGGAATTTTGTGAGACCTTATCTAGAATATTGTGTTGAGTTTGGGTCACCACATCTGAGGAAGAACATGAAGGTACAGCATAGGGCTGCTAGTTTGATTCTGGGGCGAGACTAAGCTACGAGTGGCGGCTGAAAGCGACAGGATTTTTTTCTATGAGATAGGAGGTGAGAGAATATGATGGAGATATTTAAGATAATGTTTAAGATAATGATGTTTAAGATAATTAAGTTTTGACAAAACAGTGCCTTCAGAAAGTATTCACACCCCTTGACTTTTGTCACATTTTGTTGTTTCAGCCTGAATTTATAATGGATTAAATTTAAAGATTTTTGTCATCGGTCAACATAATGACAAAGTGAAAACATGCTTTTGGAATTTTTTACAAATTAATTAAAAATGAAAAGCTGAAACGTCTTGCGTCAATAAGTATTCAACCCCTTTGATATGACGCTCCAAATTGAGCTCATGTACATCCAATTTCCTTTAATCATCCTTGAGATGTCTTTACAACTTGAAGGGAGTCCAGCTGTGGCCAATTCAATTAATTGGACACGATTTAGAAAGAAACACACCTTTTTATATAAGGTTCCACAGTTGACGGTGCATGTTGGAGCAGAAACTCTCCCAGGAAATCCAAGGAATTGTCCATAGAACTCCGAGATAGAATTGTGAGGAGGCATAGATCTGGGGAATGGTATAAAACAATTTCTAGAGTGTGGAAAGTTCCCAAGAGCACAGTGAGCTCCTTCATTAGGAAATGAAAATAATATGGAATGACCCAGACTTTTCCTAGAGCTGGCTGCCCGACCAAACTGAACAACTGGGCGAGAATGACCTTGGTCAGGGAGGTGACCAAGAACCCAATGACCACTCTGACAGAACTACAGGGATCCTTGGCTGAGATGGGAGAACCTGCCGGAAGGACAAGTCTCTGCAGCACTTCACAAATCTTGGCTTTATGGGAGAGTGGCCAGCTGGAAGCCCCTCCTGAGAAAAATGCACATGGCAGCATGCCTGGAGTTTGCAAGAAGGCAGGTGAAAGATTCTCAGAGCATGAGGCAAAAGATTCCGTGGTCTGATGAGATGAAAATTGAACTCTTTGTCCTGAATGCAAAGCGCTACGTCTGACGGAAACCGAGCACAGCTCATCACCCATCTAACACCATCCCTACCCTCAAGCATGATGGTGGCAGCATCATGCTATGGGGATGCTTTACAGCGGCAGAGACTGGGAGACTTGTATGGATAGAGGGAACAAAGAATGGAGACAAACACAGTCAAATCCTTGAGGAGAACCTGCTTCAGAGTGCAAAAGACCTTGGACTGCGACGAAGATTTATGTTCCAACAGGACAATGACCCCAAGCATACAGCCAAAGCAACACTGGAATGGGCTCAGGACAAGAACATGAAAGTCCTTGAGTGGCCCAGCCAAAGCCCAGACTGGAATCCCATTGAGAATCTGTGGAAAGACTTGATGATTGCTGTTCACCGACACTCCCCATCCAACTTTACAGAGCTTGAGCAACTCTGCAAGGAAGAATGGGAGAAAAATCCCCAAATCCAGATGTGCCAAGCTGATGCAGACATACCCAAGAAGACTCGAAGCTGTAATTACTGCCAAAGGCGCTTCTACAAAGTATTGGCTCAGGAGGTTGAATACTTATTGATGCAAGACATTTCAGCTTTTCATTTTTAATTAATTTGTAAAAAATTCTAAAAACATGTTTTCACTTTGTCATTATGTGGTACTTTATGTCGACCGATGACAAAAAAATTAAATTTAATCCATTTTAAATTCAGGCTGGAACACAACAAAATGTTGATGAGGGGTGTGAATACTTTCTGAAGGCACTGTAAGTGCAGAAGAGTTTTCCACAAAATAGAGAGTGATAGTACCATAGCCTGAGAGTAAACAAGAGGAGAGTTAGGGTAGTGTTAAGGCAAGTGTCTTTCACTCATGGAGTATGTAGTTATTAATGCATGTAATGGTCTTCATGGAAAGGTAGCGGCAGCAGAAAGTGTAAGTAGGTTAAAATTGGAATTAGATAGGTACCTAGATGCATTGAAGATGGAGGGGTTCAGGGATATTGGCACACTTTTAGGTAGCTTGTGTGTGGATGGGTGATGGTATCTGGTGTTGGTGTATTTCAGGCATGATGGACAGAATGGCCTCCTCCTGCACCAAAGTTCCTTGTATATCATGAATTGTATGTAATGACGTTGAAACCTGAAAATAAAACAAAACATAAAAATCAAAAGCTATTGGAATTAACATGACTAGTTTTAAACACTTTTACTTTTGTTTACTATTCCAAAGATAATATTATTCCAACTCTGTCCACTTTTTTTTGCTTAGGAAGGTGTGTTGAGCAAGGTTCAGGTGAGATGTGTTGTGCCATGTACTCACCCACTCACAAGTGCAGGAACCTGTTGCCCTGTATGTAAAGGTGAGATCTCGTTTACCAAATTATGGATGGCCTGATGGGGCTTGGCCATTCTCCTAGCCTTGTGATAATTTCAGCCCTCAAGTCCCAAGATGCTCTTAATCTACCCTTTTGTCTATCCTTGCATTGTTTTTTCTTCCTTCCATATTGCATCTGCTTTCAGATCTCTAATTGATAATTCAATCCCAGCATTTCAAATGGATATTCATCTGGGTGAATAAATATTGTAGTGCTTTGTTTTACTCGCTTATCGTTGTTGTTTTTGCTATTTTCTTTTTACTGTAACTCCACATTATTCAGGGCAAGTTTCAAGGGGTTCCAAAATTGGTATAAGATGTAGAAGCCTACCGCATGCCAATCAATAACAATATGGAGGGCAAGGTAAGCGGAAGCAGGATAGCTCAAAGTACACTGGCCTTTGAGCTGTCTAGTCGGACTTTGATTCCAGATCCGACTATCTACAAAATGTCACCTTGATACTTCACATGTGCATGGCATTACATCAAAGAATGTGCCAGAAGGATGTTAAGTTGGGACCCCGTTGCTAACCTTTGCTAGAGCTGGTGGGTGTTAAAGATACGGAAGGAAGGTACATATAAAGATATGTACCTTCCACCAGACTAAGGCACTGTGCATCAGCACTCGTGCCACCTGTTATCGACAACTTTGGCGGATTCCCCAGTCATTTGCGGGCATCATCAGCTATCGAGACCCACATCACCAAGACAGCGCAATGACATAACATGCGCAGCAATGGGACTTAAGGACCAAGTAGGAACACTCAACTCTCAAGGGTCATGGGCTAATGCTAATGCAAGAGCCAGTAATCCTCTAAGTCAAGAGCTGCAGTTAAGCAATATTAACTTTATTCAATAAACCATAGTTCTACATTTGCGAGCTACATCCTTGAACCAGTAATGTTTACCGATAAATGCTTTAGCCACCATCGTATTGCCTTGATTTGCCATCAATGTCCCAGAAAGGAAATTAATATTATTACTATATGTTATGTACATTGAAACAACATGACGGTTACTGCCTTTATGGTGACTCAAATATTGGGTCAAAGGGAAAACAGACTTTGAGAACATTGAAGCAAAACAGAAATAACAATTACCGGTAGTCTAGAACTGATGGCACGACCAACTCGTCGCATCTTCAATTTTGAATATGCATCTTCCGAACTACGAGTAATTACTTTGCAAATTGCCATAAGTGTTCATGTATAAACAAACTTTTCAAAGTTATCTGCACACATTATAAAAAGTAAATGAAATCGGACATTTCTAGAGTTTAACAATGACAAGGCCTTATTATGTGTATAACTAAGTTTGATTGATGCCTGCTATGACAATCTCCCGTTGCATTCCATCATGCGCCCAACATACTACGGGTCTCCCAACAGTTTTGATTTTGATGCTTTTCCTTTGATTTCAATTTCCGCTCTTTATGAGCAACAGGTGATATCAGTTGATATACCTTGTTATATCAGTCCTTTTGTTGTGAAACAGATGCTTCAACCTAAATCACTTGGCATAAAGAAGAATACATTTCACTTTTTCTTTAATGAACACGATTTGGATGATGTGAAGGAGCTGCTGCCCTTCCTGCCATAAAACAATCATATTGGAGGTCGCACAAATAATTTATACTTGACAACATTCACACTTTCGACTGTGTCAGTTTCATTTTCCTTTTATTTTTGTTATGATATTTCAAATAGCATATCCATATGTATAGACTTTGTGATTTTTTTTCGTATTTATTAATGATTCTAAAGCCTGCCATACATCCACATTTGTGCATGAGATACCCATGCAAATCACTTCAATGTCTTTGGCCTCAGGTTTGCCACACGATCAAGTGTATGCCAGATCGACTGGGCTCCCACATGACCTTGTTTTGCGCTAATCTTGCCTCAACATCATTGCCTACTCGAGCATGCTCTACTCGCCTCTGAGCAAATTGACTGTGAATAACCAGAAGGCCAAAATTAGCTGAGCAAAGGCCTGGGGTTCATTCCAGTGAACGTTTATTTTGATGGAAAGCATCATGAGAATGCATTGATCACTTGTCGCCCGGTTCTTGTTTGGATAAATCACCTCCTTGTATTCCTGGTTTAAGGTGAACCATCATTGTACCATCTCCTCTCGATTCTATATTGCATAGTTACATATTATTGTCATTTTTGTGGCAGGATGTTTGGTTGGAGGAAATGAATACACTGATGGTGAAGAATTCTTCCTTGATGGGAATCCTTGTATCAAGTGTGTCTGCTCAGTAAGTTTCAGGTTCTTACTCTCGATATTGTTATGATGTGCCTACCTTATTACGCACACTTACCTATTTCACTTAATGCTATGTACCAATTGATTTTGACCATTTCAAATTTCCCTGCATCATCTTATATATTATTTCCGAGTTTGTGGTTTCGTGTCGCGCTATCTTCGACTTTGTTCTGCGCTCGAGTAACGTGATATTCGGCTTACATTATCTCAAAGACCATATGAGGTGCATGGTACAAAAAAAAGTAAATAAAATGGTTCTGAAACAGTGAAATCGTATTCCACTTACTGCATTAAAGTAAAATTACTACTGATACTCTGCATCAGTTCCTTTCTCAAACACACCCACCCCAACATGTCGCGCAGAGCGCGGGTTATGCTAGTTCTAAACTATGGCGGACTATGCACACGTGGTTGTGAGGAGAGACACGAGCACCTTAGCTCTGGTAAAACCAATGGGTCTATTTCCTGTAACACAAACAAATAACTGGAGAAGATGAATTCAATAAATAACTGCATACAATGAGATAAAATAAATATAAGGCGTCTCACTCCGGACTCAATCACAGATGGGAAAGGGACAAAACTGGGGACTCAGCTCTGGTGGTAGCGGTGAAGGGGGGGGGAGGATGGGTGCTGAGCAGCCATGAGCAGCTGATGAGGAAGTGATGGGTCGGATGATGGACAAGATAAGAGGAGATGGGCGGGAGATTGAACAGGCAGTAGTCAGACGAGTACAGCATGAGGGCTAAGGAAGGCAGGCAGTACGACCTCCTTAACGCTCTCTTCAGACTCTCGGAACTCTGCGATCCTCATCCAAACTCCTCAGTTCTACTCCAAAAAACCCCAGTTCGCTTCCAAAACTAGCGTGACCCAGAAAAACTCTCTGGCGCTCTCCAGATCTTCTCAGAATCGCAATCCTCCTCAAAACTCTCCCTGCACATGCGCTCCAATCTCTTCAGATCTCCAGATCCTCAAAACACACTGAACCCACCCGATCCATGCTCCTCCCCTCCTGGGCAACAAAATTCTGCCCCTCAGGAGGTGGCGAAATGCTCCTCAACTCACTCTCGTGCCGATCCAAGCTCCGTCCTTCCCTCTCTCTCTTCGCTTCAGCCTCACCTCAGGCGCCTCATCCAGTGGGACGTACAAGAGGTTATACATACAATTTCCTCAACCTTCATCCCTAATTAATTATTACCATGACCAATCCCCTGTATGGTGCACATTCAAACAAGACAAGCCTTGAGCTAACATTTCCTACTTAATCACATCGAGATGGGCTTGCTACTCGTACATGGACCATGCTCCTTTATACATTTATTTCTGTTCTAGGAAATATCTAACCACCCCCACAAATGTAACACAGCTCCCCCCCTCCCCCCCACCCACCCCCCGGAAGTGCAGCTCCTGAAAGGTTCAATGCAGGGACAACAGCTCCATCCCTTAACACTTACAGATTTACACCTAATTAACCTCAACAAAATAAATCAGGAGGGGCTGTGGGAAGCAAGCTTTAGCTATCTTACCTTTTCTCCTTACCATACTACCCCTGAGTTGCAAACAAAATTTCAAAATGTACAATTCTTCTGCACAAAAGTATTTATTATTCCCTTGTCTCCTTGCTCCAATGTCCTGGGGCAGGGAGAGAATGGCTCCAAAACAAAATAAACAGGCTTACCTTATCCACAATTTACCTGAATGAATAATCCCACTCCTGACACCATTGTCACATCAACGGCTCAACTAACATCGAGCTTGTTGCGACGGGAGGTTAAAATCCCATGATGTACCAAACCGTTTCAATTCCTGTGGAGACGTCCCAAATTATGGCAGACTATGCACGCGCAGTTGTGAGGAGAGACACGAGCTCCTTAGCTCTGGTTAAACCAATGGATTTATTTCTCCTAACACAGAGAAATAACTGGAGAAGATGAATTCAATAAACTACTACATATAATGAGATAAAATATATCTAAAGCGCCTCACTCCAGATTCAATCACAGACAGGAAAGGGACAAAATTGGGGACTCAGCTCTGGTGGTAGTGGGAGGGGGTGGGGGGGGAGGATGGGTGCGGATCAGCCACAAGCAAGAGATGAGGCAGTGATGGGCAGGATGATGGGCAAGATAATGAGGAGACGGGAAAGACTATGAACAGGCAGCAGGCAGACGAGAACAGCATGAGGGCTAAGGAAGGCAGGCAGGATGACCTCCTTAAAACTCTCCTCAGACTCTCTCAGAACTCTGCAATCCTCCTCCAAACTCCTCAGTTCTCCTTCAAAACTCCTCAGTTCTTCTTCAAAACTCCTCAGTTCTCTTCCAAAACTAGCGTGACTCAGAACAACTGTGGCACTCACCAAATCTCAGAATTGCAATCCTCCTCAAAACACTTCACGAGCACGCTCCAATCTCCTCAGTTCTCCTGATCCTCAAAATGCGCCAAGGCCACCCAATCCAGGCTCCTTCCCTCCTGGGGTAACAAAAACTCTGCCATTTTGGTGGCAAACCAAGGCTCCGACCCTAGGGAGATGACATCACGCTCCTCCACTTGCTCTAGAGCAGTGATCCTCACTATTTTTTTTTAGAGGGGGGCCACTTTTGCCAATAAGATATCAATGTGAGAGCCACCACACCGCCTGCAAAACTCCATAATGGCTGCTATTCGGCCCCGCCTCCAGATACTCTTCTTCGTTGTGGTTAACTTGGCTACAAGCATAATTATTTGTGTACTGCAACCATATCCTGATGTTGTTATGTTACTTTTATGCTTCGTGTTGGAACACTCATTTAAAACCATTTGGTCAATTTGATAGCATTTATAGCAGATTATGATGGGGTGTTTTCACATTTGTTTATTATCGGCCGCATGTCAGGGGCCGCACTTTAGGCCACCAGGGGCCACCAGTGGCTTGCTGGCCATGCAATGAAGAACAGAGCTCTAGAGGCTTCCAAGCTCTGCCCTTCCCTCTCTCTTCACTTCGGCTCACCTCGGGCACCTCATCCGGTGGGACATTACAAGAGATTAATTACACATACAATTTCCTTAACCTTCATCCCTAATTAATTATTACCATGCACCATCTCCTGTATGGTGCACATTCAAACAAGACAATCCTTAAGCTAACTTTTCCTGACTTAATCACATCAAGATGGGCTAGCTGGTCGTACACGGACCATGCTCCTCTATACTTTTCCATCCGTTCTAAGGTAATATCGAACTACCACCACAAACGTGACAATATATACATCAGGGACATATTTATACATTCAAAATGAAATTCAATGCGTTACCAAGAACTTTTGCACTCATTCCATATAATCTCAGATGTAGGCATGAGTACTAAGCATGAAAATAGTGCACTGTCGTGTGTACAATCTGGGGTCAATAATTCAAACACAATCATATTGTGATAATATCCAAATTACATCAATTAAGTCACCAACTTCTATGAATTAGTCATCCTCAATGGTATCAATTTCTTCTTCTTCTTCATTCTAATAACTGTAAGCTTCCTTCTTGTATTTGTTTTGGGATGGGACTTCACCATGACACTTGCAAAGCATTGAACAGGATCATTTATCTGCTGAGCAGCCACACTGTGCTAGTTGAACATGGGTGATCTGTGGAACATCTACACAACATCATCTCAAGAACTTCAGTAGTTGCTGATTAAACATCGACAGACAGTGTAACTGATGGAGGTGACTTGGTCTCTTCATCATGAGCCCAACCGAAATGTACTGGAATCAATGGAGGAGGGTCTTTATCTAATGCTGAGTGCCAAATACATACCTGTGGATGTGCTCTATGATCATGTTGTTCATAGGTTTCAGATATAGGTGGCAAGGTTTCAATTCAGGAGCTGACATCACTTTCGGTTTCGCCATCTTTATTGACCATATGTAGTAGGGGACCTGTGACATATTCTGATAATTATGAATTCAGGTGCTCCATACCAGGAAGCAATAAAAGATGTTGCTTCAGTCAAGACATCATCCATATTGGCATCAAGTTTGACAATATGTTCTAGTTTCTTTCCAGCTTTCAGTGTCTTTATGGCAGTACCCTTGTCAATTCCAAACAAATAGGGGACTGTATCACAACCTGTTAATGCATGTGCACATACGAATAGCGGAGCACCATTGGTGTGTTTCTCGGATGTTGCTTTGATATCAATGGTAATTCTTCCAGATCATGCGCCCGTCATCACAACACTACAATTCAGTTGCAGGAGTAGAAATGGACCAACAGGATGAATACATCATTATAATCACAGATTACAGACTTGTATGGAATTGGCCCTTCACAGTACCAAACCATTTGCTGAATGATGATGGCATCTGTCTCATCAGGTAACGTTCTGAAGTCATTGTGATCTGTACAATGTCCCATTTGGATCTGTACAGGGATGACTTCATGCTTTGTCACAACAAGTTTATTATTACTGTAAGCACAACCCTTGCGGAGGCAGTGGAGTGTCAATTTTCAATCTCTTCTCTAGTTGCTTCCTTTCCAGCTCTCGCAGATAATGTTCCACTCTTGATACTGAATTCATAGTATCAGTCAAAGACCAAATGTACATCACACCTCTCCAGTTATTTGAATACATAGTCACTGAAATTGTTGACATAATGGAGTACTGTGCCCTTTGTTAACCAATGAACAATACACAGCACAGCACTGCAAGCAATGATAGTTGCCTGTGGCTGTTGAGTAGTTCTCCCCATAACTTCTACTTGGAGTTTCCTCTTCAATGTTGATTTTGTTGATGTCTGTTATCAAACATGGATGTAGGTACTGGAGCAAGTTCATATTCGAGGACATTCTTCAGACTGATGTCTTCTCAAGATTGTTGTAATACCACAACTCAAGCATATATTAAATTGATATCATGTACATCTGTTTTCCATAATTTGACATGATTCTTTTTCACAGATATGGTCACTACTTTCTTTTGCAGAGTCATGGAAGCCATGAGGCCAACTTGCTTCATGTTTCCATTTATTCTTTCCCAAGAGGTACCGACTTATCAGCATTCATGGACTCTGGGCCTATTCTTACAGTCACAATATTGATGATGCCATTTGAATGTACTAAATTATCCAGAGGGTTGATGGAATATTCCAACTTCAAATAAATTTTGGTCCTGTCTTGAGCATATGATTTTATATGGGATTTCATCTCTTCCTTATATGCCTGATGTTGGCTTAATGGTTAGGGTGGCAGGCTTTGGATCCTAGGGTCCTGAGTTCAAATCCTGCTCAGCAGTTGAATTAATACCAGGTGGGGTTGACTTGACCTGTCATCGTTCCGAGGTTGGCAAAATGAGTGCCAGCATGCTGGCATACTGTGTCGGAGTGGTGACCTGTCCAGGATTGTGCCCAATAGCCAAGGAGACTGCTTAAGCAGCACCGACGCTCTGCACAGAGTCTGGTCCCAATCTCCTCCTCCTCCTTATATACAGTAACTTCCGGTTTGGATTGGCCATCCTTCATTGCAACGACATCCTTGACAAGTTGACTGCAGATGTGGAGGCTCTGAGCTCATCTTCTTGGTGCCTTGGTCTTCATGGTTATGCCAATGATGCCACCTGGACCATGTCAATACCGCATGAATGTTCGGGAGACAGGACCTGAAAATCTCTTAACTGTGTTCAGTTTATTTTGTAACAATTATACACGAAGTTTTTTTGAGGTCATAATCTGTCACGTAATCGAATAAACAAGTAACAAACATTTATACAATTCTACAAGGCAATTCACAAAGCAATATAAATCTTACAACAATCTACAAGGCCTTCTTTCGCAACTCAATGGAGTACTGTGACCGCTTTGGGCTAGCGCCCCTGCATCACACCTTTCAGGTCTTGATGCCGTGAAGACAAAGCCCAAGGCCCTCAAAATCATTGGAAACTCCCATTACAAAGCTAAATGTCTGGGCTTGTTGCTCCCACATTGCAAACAGGACGATGGCCTTTTTGTCTTTTACCATCTACTTTCTGGTCTTGCAGCCTCTGCCCATTCCATGCTGTCCCCCAGGTCTCTTCAAGGGAAATATATTCTGCAAGTGACCCACTTCTTGTGCAGGCAGCTTTTGGAACTCATTTGTTCCTCTTTTCTCTCACCTGTGGAACCAACTTCCTCAGTCTGTTCAATCTCATTCTTGACTCCAGTGTTTCCAAACAGCTGTTCACCACCATCTCAGGTCAACCCCCATCCATACCCATGATCTTTTCTACCCTCATGAACCCTCCCCAAGCCCACCTCTTCCTTTCCAGGTTACTGTATTTTCTCCCCTCTCTCCTCCTTTCCATTTGTTGATGCTCCATTACTGCTTTTCCTTTCATCTTCTTTCAGCCACTTCTTGCTGTGTTTGAGCTGGTATCCAGCTTGTTCACCCCATGTCCTTCTCCCCCTCCATTTACTCTCTCATTCTTCTCCTCAAAATGTATTCATTCATGTGTCCCTCTGTTGTGTCCCTCTACCTTGCTGTTGGTGTGTTAAATGACCCGCTTTCCACTGTGATCTTGCTCTTCCACGAGCCTCAACTTGGTATACAAAAATGGGTATATGGTGATTTAGAAGAGGATTTAGAAGAGCAATATACCAGTAACACCTTATTACCACCACCAAAGGTGGATGGAAGGAGGTTATGTTTTCATCCCTGTCTGTCTGTCTGTCTGTGTACAGGATATCTCAAAAAGTTGTCGACGGATTCAGATTAAATTTGGTGGACAGGTTCGGTGTGTAACAAGGACGAACTGATTAGATTTTGGTGAAGATCCGGATCCGG
>CM068959.1:63390934-63402692 GCA_035128595.1 Eptatretus atami | reverse complement strand
TATATCCTAACCTGCTCTTAATTTCGGGGGTGCGTTAAGCACACCCCAGGTTCGAATCCCGTTCCAGGCACCAAAGTGTCCAGGGTTTGTACCACTCCTGACACCAAAGTGTTGTGGACCCAGGGTTGGGTTGAGAAGACTAGGAGGAAGGGGTGGGGGGAAGCTACCTCGGGTTCCCACCAGACTCTACGGAATCGCAGGTTGTCACACATGGATAACTCTGTGATACGGCGGGTCACTAATCGACCGTGAACACCAATAACTCAACCACGTGACTTAGGGTTTTCCATCTAATGAATACAGGTTACCTAATGGTCACGTGATTTAATTACTGGGGGACACACCCTCGGCACTCTTTGTTCAAACCGGATCACCTTAGCGGATTAAATGCAGCCGAGCGTAACTGCCCAAGGACATACCGGCTAGGAAAACAGATCGTTGGGGATAACGTCCCGGCTAGGCTTAGATACGGATTATGCTGGACCAATGAAGGAAAAGATGAAAACAAGCTGGGAACATTTCTATACAAAGCATTTATTTACAATTAGCGAGGAAAGGTATGTGGCACAGTGAATACCTCAAAGGGCGGAGGAGCTTCTTGTGAGCCAACGACCATCCATATCTCGTGCCCAACTGTGTCTGTGGACATCCTCCTGAAGTTGGGTTACTTCTTATTAGGAGGTTGGTGGCAGGATTTGCACTCCGGCCAACGTAAAACCCTTCATTCCGCAAAATATTCTCGAAGCACAAAAAAACCAGAAAACCCACTCCGTGGAAGTACCTCCTGTGCAGCTTCCCTTCGCAGGGCAGCTCACTGGATGACGGGATTGGGGCAAAGCCTTCGTGACCCCCAATCCTTGATGATAGGAGGGAAATCATGGGGTAACATTCCCGGGTTCAATTGTGGGAGAGTGTGTCGCAATGGTGCTGAGGTGTCGTCCACCAGACGTGCCTCATTGTCCATGAATGCTGCTGTCCTGTCTGTGCCTGTTTGTGGTGAGGATGTTGAGGTCGTGGAGAGATTCACTTACCTTGGCAGTGATATTCATGTCTCTGCTGGCTGTGAGTCAGAGGTCAACAGATGTCTGGGTCAGGCCTGGGGAGTCATGGATTCACTGGATCATGGGGTATGGCACTGTCGGTACCTGTGCGGGAGGACGAAAGTCCGAGTCTTCAGGTCCTTGGTGCTTCCAGTCTTGCTCTGTGGATGTGAGACTTGGACTCTGACCAGGGATCTGAGATGGAGACTTAATTCCTTTGGTAACAGGTCTCTTCAGAGAATCCTTGGCTATCGCTGGTCGGACTCTGTGTCAAACGAGCGGTTGCTGAGAGAGACTCAAATGAGATTTGTTACCTGCATTGTCCGTGAGCATCAGCTGCGGCTGTCTGGACATGTGGCTTGGTTTCCCGACGCTGATCCTGCTCACTAGATTCTCTCAGCGAGTGAGTCTCGTGAGTGGAGGAGTCCGATGGGCCAACCATGTTCCTCGTGGTTGTAGCAGGTTGATCGGCATCTCAAGGAGATGGGGATGGGCCAGGAATCTGCCTGGGGAATGGCCAGACGAAGACCGCTGGAGTACCGGCGGAAAATGGAAGCAGTGATGCGCTGCTCTGGCGCATGCTCCCATACCTGACCTGACCTGACAGTGAATGAGGTTTATTGGTATGTACAGCAGGGATAGCAAGGAATTTGTAGGGTGCGCAAAATGGCAAGCAATTTATAAAAGCAGACACAGAGCCGACTTCTCCCATTATATATTCTTCAATCTGAACTTATGCTACGACAGGCGCCATCACATACACACACACACACACAAACACACACACAGCCGAGGAAGATTAGATAGCCAGAAGGAAAGAGAGCAGATGAGGACTAACAGCCTCACTATACCTGGCACGGTCGGCCAACTGCGCAACCCAGTATGCTCCGTGGGATGCTCCGCTTGAGTGATCCCACCCTAAGAGTCGGCGCATTATCTCTTACTTAATCACTTTGGAAAAGGAAATGTATGGAAATGTATGGTCCGCACTGATCCCAGAAGAATGTCTGTTGCACACCAACCCCGAGTGTAGATGCAGCGACAGGTAGATAACGAGGAGCGGTGAAGAGACGGCGGAGCAGAGAGGCGAAGGAAAGGGCAAGGCAAACAGACCAAGACAAAGGCAAGGCAGGCAGGTGAAAAAAGAGAGCGGACGGCTTTGTGAACTGTCTTTTATAAGCCCCGGGCGAAGGGCGGGGTGACGACCCGAAGTGATGCGCCGTGACCCGAATCACACTTCCTTATTGGGCCACGGTGGTCATAGCCCCGCACCGCCCCCCCCCCCCCCACGAACCCTTTCCCTCACTGCCCGTCCCGCCGTGTTCTGGTGACTGTACAAGGGTCACGTCGGTCCCGCGCGCCCATTCGGGGCATCCCCAGCGAGATGCGGTTGGTGCTGTTAACATGCTTGGCCTGTCCCTGCACCACACAGTCCAAGTGGCCAGGGCCGTGCAGCACGCCTCTGTTTGGTGGCGAATTGTATCGATGCGGAGGTGTGAGGAGGCGCAGGATGATTTTTTTCCATGTGCAGGAGATGTTGGTGGTCGAGGTGGTGAGTTGTTGGTGAGCGAAGGTTGAGCAAGGTGAGATGCCGTTGTAAATTGGCATGCAGATTTGAATGAAAGGGTGTTCCACGCGCATGCCGGGCAGCGAGTTTGTTCATGTGGTGATTCTCTCACAGGAAGCTGCTTGGTGTGTGTTCTTGACTTGATTTGCACAATGGACAAAAGGAAACGGCCGAAATGGAAATCTGAATAGAAGATAGAGATATAGTTATTCGACCGAGCTATTAGACCCACGCAACGCACTTTGTCCCGTTAACCCACTAGACATGAGGGGAAGATATGACTGCATGAACACGAATGAAATAACTGCCTAGGGATCACTGAATGTTGGGTGCCATTGCCTTAGAGGCATGTGGTTTTGCAGAACCGCAAGAATATATATATATTTACATATTTATACAGTATATTGTCATGGCACTGGTGGCCAAGGTTAATCCCCCGACCCAAATTGTGGTGACAGGCGGTTAACACCGCCAGCACGGATGGTCGAAGTTCTTCCTTGGAGGCCTACAGCCGTGACTCGGAGATTAATGTGTGTGCATGGGAAAACAGTTTAGCGCTGCACCAGGATGGCACAAGGGGGGTTTAAACTTGAACCTCATGACAAATACACGGATCCAGTTATTTATAATGAATACATTTAATGAAAATAGACAAATATTTACAAAGGACAATAATCAAAAGGTAATGATAATAACATGAGGTAAATTAAAGTCTAAGTCGAGGCGCCTATACACACGGACTTAAATACAGACAAAGGGAAACAAAATAAAAGAAAACCCTTCCTTTACTCTGGCACTTAGCTTGGCCCAGAGATGGTCTTTGTGGAGCTTGGAATCGAGGCGCATCTATTTGCATGTGTAGACACATTCAAAATGGCACCAACCCGTTATCTCGCAGCAGGAACAAACGTACGCCAGGAAATTCATGAGTGGTATTCAACACCAAGGCTCACAGACCCCGTGCAGCAGTTTTCTGCGTCGATCATCCTCACCGACCCCCTATTTGACATACATGGGGCTCAGGGTCCATTCCTCATGACCCAACCAAGAGCCAAAGGCCAGAGTCTTGCTTCACCATGCGAGCCAAATCACCTCAACACGAATACAAGAATCGTGCCATCTTCTTCGTGCGTTGAAGAAATGCCAGCCGTAAAGCCCTGTTCTTACAAGCCATGTCCGAACTACTTTCTTTCTCGAATGTGTGCATCCCTCAATCCGCACTCAACCGTTCTTCCTCCAAACTCAATTCTGACTCACTGACGTCGCCAACCCTCCGTTTCCTCCTCCGGGGCATGGCTTGCTCACATGAAACCTGGGAAGGCGGGGCCTCCGCCCACTCTGCTAGCTTCTTTCGTCACGCCCATCAATCATCTGCCTCAGAGGTGTGACCACCCGCCGTCACTCTTGGAGGCGGGGCTTCTGCCTGCTCGGCAAATTTGCCTCGCTTGTAAATGCAAAAACATAGGAATAGGTTACAGAAGGGGCAATTACATACTGGGGGAACTTATTCTTACTCCCGAGCTAATTAACACCACACCACCGCCCGTGTGGTGACACATAACACTTAAGCTCACAGTTTCCCTACTTAATTACATTGAGATGTCTCCTACACGTCCACAGACCAAACAACTCTATTCAATCCTAAATTTCCTATTAAATTCCTCCATCTACCCCCACAACTGTAACAAAATATACTGAAACGCAAAAGAAACTTACCACTTGTTTGAAATGTAATAAAATTGTACGATACAAAACTAAAACAGACAACAATGCTAATTGAAATTGGCATTTTATTGATGAATGTCAAGTTTTTGACACAGATACACCATCTCATAAGTTTGTTTTACATACAGACAGCACAGGGTGCATGTCAGTCCCCTTTCAATGGCGTGTGTGCCACCATTGTTTTGGATACAGGCAGTGCATCGTCGACATACTGCTACCAGTCTTTGGATGGATTGCTGCTGGATTCTGTCCCACTCAGTCCTCAATGTCTGAAGCCATCTGACTTAGACCATCTGCCTGTCCTGCTTGCAGTGGTGACTGTTGGCCTCCGTGATCGAGGTCTGTCATCGGCAGAGTTGTGGAGGTGTCTCTGTCACCAGGGCCGATATCGTCTGGTGTGAACAGCCAAGGCGACGTGCCACCTCACGGTAGCTCAATCCGCCTTGCAGATGCCCAGGCACACTGCCGTTGATCCTTGACAATCGTGGCATGTTGATTGAAAAGCCAATTTGCACTGGCCTTTTTAAAGCCATATCAAGACATCACGTGCAGTCATTAAATCATCCCGTACCCTTGCTAATCACTGACAGTCAAAACGGCTGTTCAACAGCTTGCTATTAAGTGGCCATTGAAGGTTCAAGTGACCATCCGTGACCGTTTGTCTGACAGTGAGGACACTATTGTCACAAATAATTTCACACATTTACTACACGCAGTGTTATTGTTGATATTTGAAGGTTTAAAAGGTGGTAAGTTTCTTTTGCGTTTCAGTATAATATATATATATTATTATATAAATATATATATATATATATATTATTACGAGTTTGTGGTTTCGGTGCGCGCTATCTTCGACTTTGTTCTGCGCTCGAGTAACGTGATATTCGGCTTACATTATCTCAAAGACATATGAGGTGGCATGGTACAAAAAAGTAAATAAAATGTTCTGAAACAGTGAAATCGTATTCACTTACTGCATTAAAGTAAAATTCTACTGATACTCTGCTCAGTTCCCTTTCTCAACACACCCACCCAACATGTCGCGCAGAGCGTGGGTTATGCTAGTTATATATATTATTATATATTCACATATACACATTTGTTAGTGTAAGTCATGCCAACACAGAAGTCTGTGATATTAACTATTTCAGGTTACATTGTGGGTGACCTGATGTCAACGACATTTGTAGCATGAAGTTGTTAACCTAAAGTGCCAAAGGACCCAAAAGTCCCTCTCCCCCAAGAACGCAAAATACTCAAAATACCCTGAAGACCTAAAATACCCAAAGGACCCCGAAGTCCCACAAGACACAAAAGTCCCGAGGAATCAAAACACCGAAAAGACCCCAATGACCCTGAAGACTTAAATACCAAGACCCTGAGGACCCAAAGACCCAGAGGACACAAAATACCTAAAGAACCTAACATACGAGAGGACTCACAAGACCGATGGGCCTAAAAGACAATGGACTATCATGGACCCATGGAAATTCTGCATCATGTAAAATGTGACTTTATGTCCCTAACCCCCCCCCCCCCCCCCCCCCCCCCCACACACACACAACACAATCCCATGTACTTAACTCCCCTCCCAACTTGACCTCTCTCGCCCACCACACCCAAACTCTGTGCTCCCTCCCCCATTCTTCAAATCCTCAAACCCCCTCCCAACCCAATGTCCTCAACTCTCCCCCCCCCCCAACTCATCCCTAAAATCCTCAAACCCTTGATCCAACCCTGTCCCCTCTCTGCCTCCTCCCCTCTGTCATCACTCCCCTTTCTTCTTCAAGTGCTCAACTGCTTCAAACCCCAAGTACTCAATCCACCTTCAACCTCAAGTCCTCAATCGCCCCACCCCCACCCTTCCCAACATCTCAATCTCGCTCTTCCAACCCATGTACCCTCACCCCAACTCTCTGTCCTCCCCTCCCCATTTCTTCCTGTTCTTAAAGAATTATATTTAAAAGGTAAGCCTTTGTGGTCATTTTTTTGTGCTTTATCCATACGGAACTGGAAAAGGCTGTGTTTGCCCTCACCCGGTGATTGAACAAGCGTAGCAGGAAACCAACCATTACTTTTAAATTTGAAAAAAAAAAATGTCTTAGTGTGTTAAAACCTGTTTTAAAAAAAATAAAGGCAAGCATTGTAAGAGCAGAGCAATATTGGACATAATGGGCAACCCATTGAAGGAAAAAATGATTTCTAAATGAAGGTATTCTTGTTAAAATAAGGTATAACAATCCGAACTCTCTCCCTGCATCTACCTCTGTAATAGTCATCATGTATTATATCAGACAATATTGTACACCGCTTCCTCCATATTCCATCTCCAGGCGCTGCATGACGTTATCACCAGGTGCCAAAGGTACTCCGTTTTCATTCCCTTTTCTTGTTTGTTTGTTTGTTTGTCAGGATGACATCTCAGCCATACTTTGAGCTAGGAAGCAAAAATTTGGGCACAATAGTGAACAAGTGCTTTGGCAAAAACAGCATTTTTTTTTTCATTTTTTGATTAATCGATTAAGTACTCAATTATTATCGATTCATTTATTACTTATTTATTACTTATTTCTCATCTGGGCAATATCTCAGGCAACTTTTGAGCAAGGAAGCTGATATTTGGACATGACGGTGACCAAGTGATTTGGCTATAAAGGGTATTTTTGATTTATTGATTCATCAGTCGATTGATTATTTAATTTTTATATTAATTTTCAAAAAGTCACAGATTCCGATGAAACAGTGGTGATTTATTTGCCAATTGATTAAGAATTTTATTATTTTCCTCATTATTTATTTTAATTAATCAATTAATCAATCAATTATTGTACCCCACTCCCTCCCAATTCTGTCTCCTTGTGCTGCACAGCGGCACCACCGGGCATCCGGGCAATGTCGCGTGCAGGAGGATATGCTAGTTATTTATTTGGCATGGTGGCGGTGTACCTTGAATGTTTATCTACTTATTTGTTCTTCTGTTTGATGTTTGTAGGATTCAACAGTCGTATGCGAAAAGAGGTGTCGTCATGGTGAAGATGTATGCAGTGAACAAGATACCTGTTGTGAAGAATGCATTTTGTATGTACAGCCACAAAGAGCTTGCAGGATGCAACACAATACCTACCAGGTTTGGCTTCCACGCTGGTAACCTGCCATCTATTTATTACAAATGTATAAGTGACAGGGGATTGGGGAGGGGGGATTCCAAAGTGGATTATGGTGCAATCTATTTCAGGAGGCATTTAAAATTGAATTTATTCACTTGTTTTATTTTACATGGTCTAATGCTCATGGGAAGCTGTAGCACAAATCACATACACAGATGCAGACAGACACACTAGACAACATATGACTTGTCTTGACTTCAGAGAAACAGCCAGTGATATTTAGGGAAGTGATGTAACTTCCCAAGCACTCTTGGTGCCAGCGAGACCAAGTTGTGGAGTTTGCTTTTCTCTCCGCAGTCAGCAAAGCAATTAAGGAGAAATATCCTTGCCCTTCACCCCCCTCCAACATGAGATGCCAACCAATGGGATTTAACCACACACTATTCCTTCTGTTAAATTCCAGCAATCTCTGTGTGTCTGTCTGTCTGTATGTGTGTGTGTGTCTGCGACCGCCGTTTCTCGACAACCCCATGGTCCGATCTAATTGAAACTTGCCAGGAATATTGCTGGGCACCTGAGTATGTGCCTTTTCAAGGTTTGATATTAATCGGACAAGCGGTTCCCAAGTTACGGCCATTTATTTATCAACCAATGACAGACACGGTGCTATGACATCACTATTGACGTCACAATAAAAAAGGATTTTTTTTGTTGTTGATATGATGTCACAATTGACGCTGGGGACCTGAGTATGTGCCTTTTCAAGGTTTGAATCGTTCTTCTTCATCCGTTTCAGCTGTTTCCCAAGTGTTTCCCAAGTTATGGCCACTTATGATACGGTTGTCGATATAATTGAAACAATGCCCCAATCCAGTCGTCGTTTACGATAGCGAATGAACGGCCTGTGTGGTTGTTTGAAAAAAAAAATCTTTTTTTCTCTTCTCTTCTATTTGTGATTTTCCTTGCGATGACATTGCGAAAAGGCAAAATACGTTGGCGTAATTGAATAATTGGCCATTAAAACTAAATTGCGAATAATCGTAACTGCGATATGCGAACTTCCGGGCCACGCACGTCACGGCACGCGAGAGCGAAGAACGGCCTGTGTGGTTGTTGTTTTTGGCTCGTGGTTGGAAAGTTTTATTTATTTTTTTTGCATGTATGGCCACACACGGCACGGAGACGGCACGCACTCGGCCGCACTACGGGCACGCCGCGTCACGCACCTACGGTCACGCACTAGCGCACTAGTCTTTAAATGCCAAGCAAGCAAGTCAAGTGAAGTGATACAATTTTCATTTACAACTGCTTTGTTTTAGTAAAAGTCGATCAGAGACATATCAACTTAAATACGTACTGGACGTTATAAATAGTGGGGGGGGGGGGGGTTAAGTATAAAGATCCTAGTCACATGGGGATGATTATTTAGGTGAGAGTGATTGGTTGTTTCTCTCCAGTTATGGGTGAGAGACTGATGGGTCTTTATTTAAATGATAACTGCGATTGAGATTGCACATAGAACAAGATTGAGAGCCTCAGTGGTGCGCGTTTCTGTCTATGCTGTTGCTGACGACTCACCAATCGGTGATCTTTTTTGTATTGATGTAATTTATAATCAGGACAATATATGTTTTTAAAATCTATTTTTGAGTTGTAACGTCCATGAACAGTATCAAAATCCTGTGTACGTACACATTGAGAGAACTGCATGTCTACATAACCATGTTACATTCATATATAATGGCAGATTTCCTAAATTGTTTGATCAAAATAAAATACACATATAGTCATTCAATATTGAATTTCCCATTTTAATTATGTTGATATTGGCTAAAGAGAGTGGCAAAAGGAAACTGTTTATTCCCTCCGCCACCAAAGGGGAAGGAGGTTATGTTTTCACCCCTCTCTGTCCGTCTGTCTGTCTGTCTGTCTGTCTGTGTGCAGGATATCTCAAAAAGTTGTGGACGGATCCGAATGAAATTTGGTGGGCAGGTTGGGTGTGTGACAAGACGAACTCCTTATATTTTGGTGAAGATCCGGATCAGGATCCGATAATTTTTAAAGTGATTCTTCACCATTAAGAGAAAGGGCCAAAAATGATAGAAAGGAAGATATCTCAAAAAGTTGTGATGGATTCAGACCGAAACTTGTGGACATTTGGTGTGCATACCACGACAAAATATATTCGATTTTGGTGAAATCCGAATCCGGATCTTGATACGAGAATTATTTAATTTTAAAGTGATTCTTCACCATTGAGAGAGAGGCCAAAACGATATATAGCATGATATTTCAAAAATGTATGGGGCTGATATGTTCTCGTAAATCAGGCATTACGTGGCGGAGTATGCGCTCTACCGAGTGCACTTCTAGTGTAATTGTGTTTACTACTTAAAAGAATAATAATATTTAAGCTGTGATATAAGAACAGATTTACAATTCAGAAATTGTCTATTCACCATGTATGTAAATCATGGCTATTGAGGAAAGAAAAAAACTAAAAGTCAGGAAATTGGACGTGCAACATGTAATTTTACAAGAATCCTCACCAAAAATGAGCAATCCGAGAAATTTACATTCAAATCACGTCAGACACAGAATCGTTGTACATGTCTGCACATGGACTATGTCGATACGCTCTATAAAATGGCCATACCTTTGGGAGCTCAGTCAGTTTAGGAATGGCTAGGCATCATTTAAAACCAAATTAGCTGGCTCACCACATCGTAATGGATCAAGGGTGGTTGACTCAGACATGTCATTGCTTCCCATTACAATGTTCATTGCATTGTCAATTATAGAGCACTGAGAAAGTGCCAACGTAGACTGCACAGTTCATATAGAAAGACCATTCAGGTTTCCTAAGGGTTAGAATCCCCTATGAGGATCATTATCTTATCAAGTTTAACAGAAGAAATCACTTTTCAACAGCAAGTTCTCTCCAGAGTGACCTGCAGAAAGCAATCAACCATTGAATTTCAACAAAAACAGTTAAGAAGGGGCTTCATGTCAATGCTATGAAGTTCAACAGATAAGTGCTCTGCATTCTTCTAACCAATACATGAAAAACTACCTGGGTTCCTCGAACCACTACATCGTCGACAGCAATACATGAAATGGGGAAGACAACATCACATTATTTTGAAGGCTGTATTATGAGTGCCATGTTCATTTCACCGATGAGTCTAGGTTCAGGACCGAGTGTTGCTGCCCCTCTCATCCATCTGTCAACCCGAGCCTGCTGAAGTGCTGCACATTCTTACAGAAACCCACATCTTGCTTCCCTCCTCAAACACCAAGCAAAATGTTTGCCAACAATTCATCATCCCAAAACTCTTCTGAGGAACAGACGGCATGTCTGTTGTCTAATGTCCCTCTCTCCACTCCTTCAACAGTGCTGATCACCATCACCTCATGCTTTCTCTCAAACCCAACACCTGCTCGACTTTTCTATTCCTCGCTGACCACCTCCTCTCGGATCTCCACCCAAGGTCCCTTTCCTATCCTATTTGCCAGTCATGCACTTGTGCATGACATCCTTGTTTACTTATTCCCATTTGATCTTTTGTTAGTCTGTGAACCTGCTTCCCTTCGTCAGGTAGCTCGTCCGTGTATTGCATTTCAGTGTTAAAATAATTCAAGTCATGTATATATACAGTACCAGTCAAAAGTTTAGAGACACCTACTCATTCAAGGGTTTTTCTTTATTTTTACTATTTTCGAAATTGTAGAATAATAGTGAAGACATCAAAACTATGAAATAATACATATGGAATTATGTCGTAACCAAAGAGTGTTAAACAAATCAAAGTATATTTTATATTTTAGATTCTTCAAAGTAGCCACCCTTTGCCTTGATGACAGCTTTGCACACTCTTGGCATTGTCTGAACAAGCTTCATGAGGTTGTCACCTGGAATGCTTTTCCATTAACAGGTGTGCCTTGTTCAATGTTAATTTATTGAATTTCTTTCCTTCATAATGGGTTTGAGCCAATCAGTTGTGTTGTGACAAGGTCGGGTTGGTACACAGTAAATAGCCCTATTTAGTAAAAGACCATTATTTTGTCTGTACTGTAGTAGTCCATATTATGGCAAGAACAACTGAACTAAGCAAAGAGAAACGACAGTCCATCGTTACTTTAAGACATAAAGGTCAGTCAATCCGGAAAATTTCAAGAACTTTGAAAGTTTCTTCAAGTGCAGTCACAAAAACCTTCAAGCGCTATGATGAAACAGGCTCTCATGAGGATCGCCATCGGAAAGGAAGACCCAGAGTTACCTCTACCGCAGAGGATAAGTTTATTAGAGTTACCAGCCT
>CM068959.1:63372412-63390924 GCA_035128595.1 Eptatretus atami | reverse complement strand
TTCACAGAGTTCAAGTAACAGACACATCTCAACATCAACTGTTCAGAGGAGACTGCATGAATCAGTCCTTCATGGTCGAATTGCTGCATAGAAACCACTACTGAAGGAAACCAATAAGAAGAAGAGACTTGCTTGAGCCAAGAAACACAAGCAATGGACATTAGACCGGTGGAAATCTGTCCTTTGGTCGAATGAGTCCAAATTTGAGATTTTTGGTTCCAACCGCCGTGCTTTGTGAGACGCAGAGAAGGTGAACGGATGATATCTGCATGTGTGGCACCGTGAAGAATGGAAGAGGAGGTGTGATGGTGTGGGGGTGCTTTGCTGGTGACACTGGCAGTGATTTATTTAGAATTCAAGGCACACTTAACCAGCATGGCTACCACAGCATTCTGCAGCGATACGCCATCCCATCTGGTTTGTGCTTCGTGGACCATCATTTGTTTTTCAACAGGACAATGACCCAAAACACACCTCCAGGCTGGTAAGGTCTATTTGACCAAGGGGAGAGTGGTGAGTGCTGCATCAGATGATTCTGGCTTCCACAATCACCCAACATAAACCCAATTGAGATGGTTTGGGATGAGTTGGACCACAGAGTGAGGAGCAGCCAACAAGTGCTCAGCATATGTGGGAACTCCTTCAAGACTGTTGGAAAAAGCAATAGACGACCCGTGAACCCGTTGGGTTCCCGTTGTGAAGCGGTTGATGAAAAAAATCATTTCAAGAAAAAAACAAGATAGCTCCAGCGAACTATACCGCTGAGGTTGTTTGCATGATCAAATTCTCCCGAAGAGTACTTCACTGAATCGGGAATTGATTTTTTTAATAATTTTTTTTCATTGCCGATTTGAACGAAACTTGATACTGCACACCGCAGAGTGAATGATGAGTAAGGTGGCCCTAAAATTTTCCGTTATCAGTACCGTTTTGGCTGTATTTCGGGAACATACATACATAAATATATATATATATATTATATATATATACATACATACATATTACATACAAGATGAGAGTTTTAGTTATATATAGATTCCAGGTGACTACCTCATGAAGCTGGTTGAGAGAATGCCAAGAGTGTACAAAGCTGTCATGAAAGGCAAAGAGGTGCTTCTTTGAAAGAATCTAAATATATAACATACTTTGATTTGTTTAACACTTTTTTGGTTACGACCAATCCATGTGTTAATTTCATCGTTTTTGATGTCTTCACTATTATACTACAATGTTAGAAAATAGTAAAAAATTAAGAAAAACCTTGAATGAGTTGGTGTGTCCAAACTTTTGACTGGTACTGAAAATACATGAAATATACAATATACTAATAAATGGTAGTGTGTGCCTCCATAACTCCAAAACATGAAACCTATCAGACTGAAAACTTTGCATGCATACTAAGAAACTCCAAGGAAGTGCATGACTGAAAATTGAGTGTTTGGGTTTTAAAAAAATTTAATTTAATTTTCAAAGTCAAGGCTTCGTATAAGAGCTAACACACAGAACGTATACCAAGCGGGAGCAGGAGACAAGAGGGAAGGGAGAGGGAAGCACAAAGCAATAGGGAATAGAACACATAAGCAAGATCTGTGGAAGGAGAGGAGGGTTGAAGTGGGGTGGGGTACACGAGGTAAACAAGTTGGACACTACAGTGATTTTCAGGAAGGAAAGCAGGAATATGAAGGAGGTGGGTAGAAAAGATCATGGTTTTGAATGGGGAAGATAAGAAATGGTGGTGAACAGCTATTTTGAAGACTGGAGGATAGAGTGCGATGAAGAGAGTGGGGGAGTTTGTTCCAAAGGTGGGAAAAAAGAGAATGAAAGAATGAGGTGAGCAGTGATTCTTGATTTTGGTTTTTTAACCAGAAGGGGGTTGCTGGCGGAGCTTGAGCGCCCTGACGAAATAAGGGCAGGACAGACAGTGTGGGGGGGGGGGAGGCCGTAGAGAAGACGGGTAGAAGACAGAAAGACCACCGACCTGCCTGGGGTGAGAGAGTGAGACCCAAAGACTCAGCCTCGTCGCAGGAGAAACCAATATTCTTAAAATACCTTGGTTTCCATAGATGAGAGGTGAGACAAAGCTGAGAAAGGTGAAAGGCTGTAGCCACAGCCCAGAGGGAAGAGCCGTACTCCATCAGGCTGCGGATGAAAGCTTTTTTATGTGGTCAGGAGCTCAGGTGTGCCAAGGAGGACTTTGCACAGAGATTGCCCAATCGGCGACTGGCTTTGGAGGCCAGCTTGGAGATGTTGGCTTTCCCTGGAAAGATCATGGCAGTTTGTGAGGCCCAGTTTGAATGAAAGGACTTCTTCAGAGTTTTGAAAAGAAAGCTCTTCTTCTTCCTGCTTCATCGTTTTCACCCGTTAATCCACCCCAATCCCACCTCCTTCAAATTTCCTGTTTTACTTCCTGAAATTCCCTGTTGTGTCCATCTTGTATACCCTGTGTTCCAATCCCTCTCCCTTCCACAGATCTGCTAATGTCTCTGTTCCCCACCTTTTTGTCCTTCCCTCTCCCACCCTCTCTTGTCTCCTGCCCCCCCCCCCTTGTTGTGCATTGTGTGTTAGCTCTCCTATGAGCCTCGACAATGTATACAAAAAAAAACAGGATTGTTGAGAAAATAAATGGGGAGGCGTCCAGATGGTCCTTTCGGAGAGATATAGTGAGAGTGTGAGATTTGTCAGGATTGAAAGACATGTTCACGAATTGGACAAGCTTGTGATTTATCCAGATCTGCAGAGGGAATGAGACTGCTGCTTGCCGATCTGGGATGACAGACTGTATGGTAGAGGGTGGAATTATCGGCAAAGAGAAGAGGATTTTCGGAGAGATCGGAGAGAGAGGAGAGATCATTACTGAAAACGACAAAAAGCACTGGGCCCCAGAACATTGCCTTGAGAAACTCCAGCCTGGACAGGAAGAGGGATGAGAGACTCCATGAGGGCCACACATTGACAGGAGAGGAGAGAAGTCTGTAAGCAAGAGTGGAGATTGCCTTAGATACCACAGGAAAGGAGATTGGTGAGAAGGGCGGGATCAGGTCAGGTCAGGTTTGGGAGCATGTGCCGGAGCGCAGGGCGTTGGCTGCGTCCACTTTCTGCCAGTACTCCAGATGGCTCCATCTCGCCATCTCCAGGCAGATGCATAACCAATCACCATCTCCTTGAGATGCTGATCAACCGCTGCAACCACGAGGCACTTGGTCAGCCCATTGGCCTCCTAAACTCACGAGGCTCCCTCGCTGAGAGAATCTGGTGAGCAGGATCAGCATCAGGAAAATGAGCCACATGTCATACAGCCAAAGCTGATGCTCAAGACTATGCAGGTAACAAATATCATTTTCAGTCTCTCTCAGCAACTGCTCGTTGTACACAAAGTCTGATCAGTGATAGCCAAGGATTCTCGCGAAGAGACCTGGTACCAAAGGAATTGAGTCTCAGTCTCAGATCCTTGGTCAGAGTCCAAATCTCACATCCTAGAGCAAGACTGGGAGCACCAAGGACCTGAAGACTCGGACCTTCGTCCTCCCACACAGGTACCAGCAGTGCCATGCCCCATGACCCAGTTAATCCATGACTCCCCAGGCCTGACGCAGATGTCTGTTGACCTCTGGCTCACAGCCAGCAGAGACGTGAATAACATCTGCCAAGGTAAGTGATCTCGCCGTGACCTCAAACATCCTCGCCACAAACTGGTACAGACAAGCGAGCAGCACCCAAAATGTCAATGAAAGCCGGGATCTTAGTTTTGACCCAGGAAACCCGTAATCCCAGTGCTCAGCCTCCTCATTCAGCACACCAAGGGCCCCAAAAGGATATCTAGAGTCTCCGCAAAGATGACTGCATCATCTGTGAAATTAAGGTCAGAGATCTTGACATTCCAAAATGTGCACCACAGCTTTATCTTCTCCGACATCCTCCCCAGAATCCAATCCATACAAGTGCTGAAAGTGTGGGGCCAGTTACACACCCTGACGAACCCAGTAACAACAGGAAAAAAGTCAGAGATGTACCACCACATCTCACAAGCACTCTCAGCACCAGAGTAGAGTTCAGACATCAGATTGATCAGTTTTGGTAGCACCCCACGAAGACCAAGAATCCTCCAGAGGGCATCCCGATTCACTGAATCAAACACTTTACAGAGATCAACATAGGCTGCAAGCAGCCCCTGACTAAACTTTCGTCTGCGTTCGTGAGAGAACGAAGAGCAAGGATACGGTCAATCGTTGACCTCTTGTGTAAAGCCTGACTGCTCTGGGCGCTGGTGCTCAAACAGATGGTGGCGAACCCTATCAATAATTATCCGAGCAAAGACCTTGCCCGGCACTGAGAGCAGCGTCACCCTCGGTAGTTATTGCAGTCTTGGTGATCACCCTTCCCTTTCCAGAGACGGACAACAAGGGACCACTTCCAGTCAGTTGGGATGATGACTGTGTTCCAGGCAGAGCACAGAACTACATGCAACGACAGAAGTACAGCATTTCCACCAGCCTTGAGAAGTTCAGCAATGGATGCTACAGATCCAAGGAGCTTTTACCCCATTTCAAGCAGTTCACCGCAGCCTGTGTTTCCACAAACGAAGGTGGACCACAGTTGATTGGAGGGTCAGCAAGAGGGTTGCAACACCCCCTGACATCCAAACTTGACAGCTGTAGAACAGCCTGGTACAGCTGCTCAAAGTAAACGGCTTCTCGGGCCTTCAATTTCGGACTCCTCTGTCAAGAGCCCACCACCCTCTGCTCGAACTCAGTCCACCGTGGGGCGGCTTGGAGGAACGCAATGCACAAATTCCCCTGTAAGCAGCACGAGAATTACTTGACCACGGTGATGCTCTACCCACTCACAAGATTCCTCGCATATAGGCCTCCTTGTCACACCTTCGTGCATGGACAGTTTTATGCCTTAGCTCCCTAAACCGCTCAGCTCTGCCATTCAGCATGGCCCTGCGTCTCTGGTCAATGGTATCTCTTGAGACACAAAATTCTTCATCGCCCGATGGTGAGTTCCAAGACATCTTCCGGAACATCAAGGACGGTGTCTTGAAGGCACTCCACAACTTTTCAGGATCCCCAAAGCACCCAGACCCCCAAATCTCCACTCAGCCTGTTCGCAAACTCCTCAGCTAACCCTCTCATCCTTGAGCTTGCAACATCCAGCCTAGGCTGGGATGGTACCATTCTACTTGATTTACACTGCAACTTCAGAGTTGCTATAACAAGCCTGTGATCAGTATTTAGGAACTGAGCACTCTGGTGGACTCTGCAGTCTGGGTCATCCCCCAGTGACCATCAACGAGCACATGGTCAATCTCCTTTACCACACCGCCAGTCACTGGAATACCATGTCAGCGATGAAGCTGTGGGTGCTGAAACCATGAGCCAGCCTTGAAACCATGAACCAACTTTTTTGCAAAGTCAAGGAACTTAGTGCTGTTCTGGTTCACATTTCCAGACCCATGGGGACCAAACACATGTCTTATAACCATCCCTATTCAGTTCTAGTCGATGCACTGAAATCCCCCAAGACTAGAAGTGTATCTCGCCTGGGGCACTGATCAACCAAGAGACTCGAGCGTGCAAAGAATGCGTCCTTCAGGTTTGAATACTCGCCCAGTGGAGCATAAACATAGACAGGGAAATGACACTAAGGAGTGGACGAATCCTTAGTCTCATAATACGCTCATTGACCGGTGTTACCTCAATTATCATTGGAGTCACCTTATTTGACACAGCAACAGCAACTCCTTGGCATGTAACCATCAGAGCGACCAGACCAATAGTAGGTGTAACCACCCACCATGATCTCGTCGCAGTCCGGTCTCCGAACCACAGAGAGTGCTGCAACACAGATGTCCAAATGCTTGCGCTCAGATGAGCAACAGAGACAGGTGATCATCCTCTCTTAGGGATGGAATTATTCCAGGCACCCACCCAAAGGGGACCGCCTCAGGTTCCCAAGGAGACCACCATCTGGTGGACAACACCTCAGCACCACCCCAAGCACACGCTACCGCAATCTGACCCGAGAAGGTACTCCGCAGTTTCCCTCCTATCATCAAAGATTGGGGTCCCGAAGGCTGTGCCACAATCCCGTCATCCGGTGAGCTGCCCTGCGAAGGGCAGTCACACAAGATCTACTCCCACGGAGTGGGTTTTCAGACTTTTTTTTAAATGCTTTTGGGAATGTTTTGTGGAATGAAAGGTTTTACAGTGGCTGGATGCAAATCTGCCACCAACCTCCTCATAAAAAAGTAACGCAACTGCAGGAGGAGTCCGCAGACACAGTTGTGCACTAGATATGGATGGCCATTGGCTCACAAGGAGCTCCTTCGCCCTTTTGACAGGGTGCCAGACCGTATCGAAAGCACGCGATAAGTTGAGGGAGATGGCTCTGATCTCATGTCTGGCATTGAGGACCTCATTTAAACAGAGTTCATTGAAACATCCCTTTTGAAGATAATTCACGTCCTTGTTTCATTATATCCTTTGGTAGGCGCATCCTCAGCCACCTTGCTCTTTGGGGTCTTAAGGCATTTCCTTGGTAACTTTGCTGGGTCTGAGTCGCCACGTTTTTTGCCTGCTCAATCATGCATTGACTTGGAACAGGCCGCAACAATTTCTTCACGATAAAGTTTTTTTTCTCACTTTGATCACTCGTATTATCGAAAGCCTGTTCATCGTAGCTATGAATCACTATATACCTCGCCTTTTTAAGTGCTATAGTTTTCAAATTATGAGCTTGGAACGATTTCATGCATTATATGATACGATTTCCAAGATATACTCTTCGTGGACTAATTAAAGTATATCATCGAAATATTATTTCCGTTATGAGGATCGGATATTATCCAGACTAAATAAATGTCACAATCTGGAGTGAAATCTGATAATGTATAGAAATAACAAGTCTTATAACTAAGCTGATTATACACTACTTACTTAAATCAAGCAAGTCCTACGTTCCCTCCTTCCCATACAATACGCAACAAAATGTGACATTTCCAAAGCCTTAAACTTATATTTTTCTACTGTTTGGAGAATTCTATTGAGTGAACAAAAAATTTAAGAATGTGCCAAAATTAATCAGCTTCATTGAGCAATGTTGATTAATGCATTCACTGTGAGAGCTCGTGCCCTGTCCGCCAGAAGGATTGCCTATCCATAGTGTCTGCCAGATCTGTGGCTATATTTTGGATGTTCACGAGGTGCTTGACAGGGAGTGAATGCAAAATCTGGTGAAAAACGGACATTTTAAATAAAGTTATTATGCGGACTCCGAACAATCCGTGCACAGACTCGGAACCACGTGATGCGTGCACAGACAAGCAGGCACCGTGGCAGATTATTTGCAATGTTTATTTCACGGGTGATTGAACTTTGTGATGTCTCCAAGGTTATTTACGTTAAACTGCAACTCTTTCTGGATAAAGTCAGTATTTGAACTAATTCATTTCATATATGCCTGGTGTTGGCTGAATGTTAGGGTGGTGGGCTTGGGATCGAGGATCCTGAGTTCAAATCCCACTCGTCTGTTTAATTAATACCAGGTGGGATTGACTCAGCCTGTCATCCTTCCGAGGTCCGGCAAAATGAGTGCCGGCATGCTGTATACGTTCGGAGTAGCGACCCATGCAGGATTGTGCCCATAGCCAAGGAGGACTGCTTTGTCACACCAACGCTCTGCCACAGAGTATGGTTCCAATGGATTTATTTCATTAACTACTGCATGCATGTGAAGACCGGATTATAAGTTCAAGGGATTCCCTATGTGGTATGCAGCCACAGCCTGGCCAGCCGTATCCTTATTAGGCCATTATAATTGGAGTGTTGCTTTGAGTGCTTAAGTCACTGCTTGAGCATCCTCTAGTCATAGCGGTTTACCACGCTACAACATCATTCTGAGCGAATTGTTCACTCATTGCGGATGCTTTTGCACCGTGCTATGTCTTTCCTGAGCAAGTGGTTCGTGGTCTCCGTGTCATCCTAGCGAATTTGCTGTATTAACGTGTTTTCTAAAATTCCCGAGTCAATTTTTTTCCACACGCACGTCACACGCAGCTGTTTACAAAGATTCATATTTGTGAAAATCCCTGAAAACTCTATATAAAGCAACATGTTTTCAGTGAAGCTTTTCAAGGTTTCTTGGGTTGACACAGTGCGTTACTGTGGTCCGGTAAATCAGCACTTGACTCCAAACTTGGCCGATTCTCTGAAAAATTGCCGATAGTGTGTGTGTGTGTGGTGTGTGGTGTGTGTGTGTGTGTGTGTGTGTGCATAAAGCATAACATATTGTCTCTGCTACTCCCCTACCCCACTTCCTCTCTCTCTCTCTCTCTCTTCTCTCTCTCTCTCTTTGCCTCCTTGCTTCTAACCCCTCAGCAGTGCAGCAACCTCCCCCAACAACCTCTCAACACTCTTCCCTCCCCTCTGTTTTTTCTGTCTGTCTCTGTCTCTGAAAAACGCCGGACGTGGTTATGCTGGACCGTGTTGGCTCCGGACTTGTCTGGCAGGTTTGTCTCCGGACGTGTCCAGGATGGTAATTTATCGTGTCGCGGATGTGTCTCGATGGATTGTGTCCGTCTGGATTTTCCGTATTCTCCGAATGGGAGTTTTATCCCCCGCCAGACGTGTCCAGGTGGTGTTTGTCTCTCGACAGCTTGGCTCCAAACACATCGCGGGTGGTGAATTGTCTCTGAATCGTAGTCCGGCAGTTTTATGTTGGACAGCGAGTGTTGTCTCTGGGCAGCTTGGCCTTGGATGTCTCCAGGCAGTTTTATCTCCGGAACGTATCTCGGGCGGTATTTATGTCGGGACGGGAGTTTGTCTTTGCATGTGTCCGACGGTGTTGTCTCCTGACGCATCCAGCCAGTGTTTGTCTTGGGGTGCGTCCGTCTGTGGTGTTTGGCCTCCAGACTGTCCAGGCAGTGTTTGTCTCTGGAATGCCGTCTGGTGGGTTTTGTCTCTGATGTAGTCCGGGCAGTGTTTTCCTCCGATGTGTCTGGGCAATGTTGTCTCCGCAAGGCCTCCGGGCGTGTGTTGTCCTCTGGGCCGTTATTTTATAGGCTATGACCGCGTAAAAATGGATTTCCAGACCATTATTTTGTTTCCATCTTCACTGTTATTCTATGCAGAACCATTTTGATGAACTGTATGAATTGTGCATGAAATTGCTCCACCGCACATTCTGCCTTCCCTTCCTCTCCACCTCACACTGTCTTCTCTTTTCCCCACCCCTCCTTGCTCCCCATCCCTCCTCGCTCCCACACCGTCTCCCCCCTTCCTCGATGCTTTCCCTTCCACCTCTTCACTCTCCCCCCCTTTCTCCCCCACCTCTCTCTCTCTCTTCCCCACTCTTTCTCTCCCACCCCTTTAGTATTCTCATCAGTTGAAGCGGACAGTTGGGTATTTACTATATATATATAATATGCATACGTGTGTGTGTGTGTGTGGTGGTGTGTGTCTGTGTGTGTGTGTTGGTTTTGATATAACAATGTGTGGATGCAGCTCTCCCTGTCCACCAACATGTCTTTAACATTGAACTGATTATGATATTTTAATACTAGAGTAATGTAATGAGATTAACAAACGCTGCCAGCCGTAATATTAGCAGTTCGTTGATTCTATAACGAGAACTTTTACTTGTGCACACGGGAAAAGTTGGCCCAGAGCCATGTGTGGCGCTGCGTTGCCACAATGGAAGTCAACGAGTGTCAAGGACCCAATGACCCAGAACACCGTTGTCCACAGGTGAGTATATCTGTCTGAGCACGACCGGACGACGAGATTCATAAGCAAGTTTATGCGATAACAGAACCAGACTGAACATAAAAACATGGAACGACTGTTCAGCTTGAAAACCACATATTTTCGCTTATTTTGTTTAATTAAAACCCTTTAGGGCCGACAGGTAGCTTACAGGAATGCCACACTCGGCTGTTGAGCTGTCCTCCTCCTGCGTTGGAATCTGAACGCAGCTGCAAACTCTCAGCCACTGTAGTTTCGCATGGAGGGTGAGGCATCAATATGCGCGTCGTCCATTGAATGGAACAGTTCATCCGGAGACCCACATGCCGGCTATGGTCGGTGGTTGACCATTAAAGATCACACGTAGGCGATGTCATTGCGGCACCCTCGTGTCAATCAAAAAATCTCCCCATCAGACAAACTTCAGTCCCGGCAATCACGTTGGTGAAAGAGCCCAAAAACATTCCCCAGGTAATCTCAAAAGGTGGGAATAATTGATGTAGTGGAAGTGGTGTTAAACATTCTGAACTAAGGAACTCGGGAAGTGAGCCCATACGGCTGGGTCACAGTGAACCTTATAATCTTAATTTTGCTCAGTGCTCATTAAGTATTCTCCAATTTTGGGGGGTGGGGGTTACCTAAAGTGATAAAATAGACGAATTTGAAAAGTGCAAAAAATTTCCAAATTTTTTTGGGGGGAACTAAATGTAGATGCAAAAAAATATTTCTCAAATTTTGGGGTTGAATCACTAAGTAGAATCAAAAATTCTTATTTGGGGTCCAATTTTGGGGGCAATCAATAAAACATGAAATGCATAATATATCTCTACATTTGGGGGGACAAGTCCATATGCAGTCTTGGACTATACCTAACCCACAGTTGAAAATCTCAAGATTTTCCGTATACTGTTCACAAAACAAAAACAACACAACGAAAGTAACAGTACCCATCGAGGCAGGTACGCTGCCGGATGTCTTGTTGCAGAGAGTCCATCTTTTCGAACAAATCGATGCCGATTAGAAAAAATGCAACAAAACTATCAGCAAGGATCCAGCAACATTTACACAGCAGGCCTATGTTCTCTTCCTCTTTTAAACACTTATCATAAACCAGAACAGTCCTGATGATATGTTTTGTTTATTTCTTTTAATTCTTGTGTTTTTTATTACTTTTTTAGGCCAGAACATTGAGACGTTGAAGATCCAAATGCTGTGCAAGTGGTAGAAAGTTGAGTGTACCCATACCCTGTCCTGGTGTCCTACATTTACCGTTGTTTTTTCCTTGTGCACATCCTTACTGGTTTCTTTTCACATTCATGTTGATTCATCATTGGTAAAATTATAACACCCTGATCACATTGATCACTTTCCCTTGACACACTCTCACCCAATGGGTCGGTACTCCTCAGTGTGACCCACTCATTGCTTTTTTTCACAAAGACTTCGCATTCGTTGTTCACGCTTGCTTTGCTTTTCTATAGGTTTATCTTGGCGATAGTTTTCTATTATCATCGCTTTCTTCGAAACTTTGTGAATTCTTGGCTTTTTTAATTGGCTCACCTTGGCATTATGAAAATGGGAGTGTCACACTGGTACGCTCTGTGGACCGGCAAATAAAGTAAAACCGACTTGACGATGCCTGAAACCCGTTTTTGGTTCGCAGCTCGTTTTTGGAGGCAATGTTTAAACCGACAGCACATTTTTTTTCAATACCGTATAGTAGGCCAAATTACAGTTAGAAATCATTGTAGCAAATCAACGAAGAAACCTTTGTGCGATGACATGTTTGAATGAAAAAATAAAATGCTGGATGGTTCATTGATACTCGTACCTGAATTGGAGTCAGATGAACTGATTGATTCGGCTTCCTGATTTTAGATGACGTTAAATTTCTTGCGTTCCAAGCATGCCTGCTTTGTCTTGTTGTTTACACAAAGTTGTTACTTAAAGTAGATCCAATACAACCATTCCAATGGACCTTGCTACCAGTGCTGACCACTTCCTCCATTTCATAAATCAAGTGAGCCGATGAAAAAAAAGCCAAGAAATTCACAAGGTGTTCGAGAAAGTGATGATAATAGAAAACCTATACGCCAAGAAAACCTATAGAAAACCAAGACGCCAAGGTGAACAACGAAGACCAAGATCTTTGTGAAAAAAGCCAAGGAGTGGTCACCACTGCTTTGCACCTGATGTGAGAATTCATCCGAAAAGTTATTTGCTACCTCCCATCCACTGATATGAGGAGTTATATGTTTTAACCCTGGCTGTTTGTGTGCAGGATATCTCAAAGTGTTCTGGACGGGATTCGATGAAATTTTGTGGACAGAGTTCGTGAGTGGTGACAAGGACGACTGATTCAATTTGTAAGATCAGCACTCGGATCTTACTACTAGAATTTTTTTTCAGTGATGTCTTCCCATTGAGTGATCGGGGCCAAAAAACGATATAGGCAGAGTATGTTCAAAAAAGTTGTGACAGATTCGGATCTTAACCAATAATTGAATCGATTCATCCTTGAACACCACCCCAACCTGTCCACATGTTTCATCAGAATCCGTCCATAAATTTTTTGAGATAGTCGTGCTCACATACAGAGAGGACAGGGCGAAACACATAAGCTCCTCTACCTCCGATATCGGAGAACTAAACTGTAGTCTTGCTGGTGAAGGTGAGTGTCTATCCTGCTTGTGAACAGCGTACAACGATGAATGACATGAACAAGACGTTGAGTATGCTAGAATCTGTGGGAAACGAGGAAGAAAAGCGACGTTCGGGTGTTGACCCGGCATCTCTTTTGCTCAGACGAAAGGTCAACACCCAACGTTCAGCTTTCTTCCCTGCTTCCTTGTGGTTAGCACACTCACTCAATATGTGTTGATTTAGTCATCCATGTTTAGGCTGTGCAGTCTCCGTTTAGGCTGTGCAATAAATGAAAAAAAATTTCTGCCCAAACTATACTTCAAACATCAGGCTTTGTGCACCATTCTTGAAATGATCTGGGGCTAAACCATTTCCTGCCAACTCCACAATAACGTCGGGTTAGTTTAAGGCTGTTAAAGAAGTTGTTTAAGTGTTCGAGAAGGGCAAGTATTCAAAACCTTCCTCGAGGTACAAACCACTCGCCTCTAAGCTGTCCCAGCCTGGGTTAGATCCCGACTGAGCTGATAAACTGTGTTCCAGTGTTTCAGCAGGCATGGTGATATTCATCAATGCTGTTTGCCGTCCCCTCCAGAATGGACGTTAAAGACGGACCTCCTGTTTGCCAGCCTTGTTGGTTAAACGTTTAATTATCCCATGGTATCCTCCATGAAGAGTAGACGAGGTATTGCCAACACCGATGAACAAATTTTATAATTCCTATCCTACCTTAGTCACAACGTCAGTCTGGCCAGCTGGTTTTGAAGCCTTGGCCAAGTCTTCTGCCCAGCCAACCCTACAAGAACGTGAGCGTTTTCAAATAAACAAGTTACTAAGTCAACACAATCCTGCCCATCACCTGCAGGACCGGTACGTGCACTGTGGTTGGGGACCCACATTACCGCACGTTTGATAGCAAAGCCTTCAACTTCCAGGGGACATGTCTTACACAACTTACTTCGTGCTGCTCACCTGCCGAACGCTTCCACTGCTTGTCAGAATGAAGACGCAACACACGCTTTCTTTTCATGGACCAGGCGGTGGAAATTCACCTGGGATTTTCTACGTGTGAGGCTGCCTACCGCACCTGAGGTAGCTGGTGAACAAAACCAAAGCAACCACCTTTCTATGAAACCACCCCCAATTTGCTGTGAACAAACCCGGCAACCTCGTTACAGTTCTACAACAACATTCGGATGAGCAACATTATTTGTTTGTGGCCAACAGGATGTCCTTCCTCATTTTTTTGTTTCTCCCAAATCTTCATACATTCCTGCATTACAGCGCTTGTTCTTTTTCACCCTGAAACTTTGAAATGGCGAACATTGCTCGTAATGGAACTTTCATGAACGATTGATCCTGGTGTTACGGAATTTTTGAAAATGACCATTTTGTGGTCACTCCATTGAAGAAACACCTTTTTGTTGGTGTTTGTTGTGTTGGGTTTTATTTTCTACAGTTGGGAGCTAATGGGAGTAATACATGAGTTCAATACCCTTTAGTCTCGAAAAATTAGAAGGTAGAACTGTAGAAGCAGGTTCATGAAACTATCACCTATTTCTCATGTATCCACGACTACATGAATAAAAGTGCCTCATACACTGTGGTTAGTGCCTTGATGTCATCTGTGTAGAAATCTTTTGTAAGGATCACACAGCTCATTTCCAAAGCACGGCACTTTACCCGTAGGGTGATGCAATCACACGCCCTCCTCCACTTACCAAAATGCAACAGCACACACACACACACACACAACACAGTCACACACACAACATGCAGCACCATTTTTCACATGTGTATTCTGGCAGACTCAACACACAAAAAAGTCACCAGCCTTCCCCTTTCCAACCCTAATCCCCTTCCCACACTCAACCTCAAGAACTGTCCCATCTACTCATCCTGCCGCCACGCCTCACGAAAGTCAAACGGCATTCCTACGTCAAAACAGCGGAATATGTCCCGCTTTCTGCTCGCCTATCATGCCTATCACCAAATTCACAGAAACACTGTCATAATTTAAGAGAAAATAGTCGGAAATGATAGATACGCATAACCTCTACAGTAAAAATGCCGCTTAAGAAGAAAGGTAACTCTAAAGAGATTCTAAAATTGTAATTCTGACAGATTCTTAAAGGTAATTTTAAGGGGAATTCCAAGGGTGATGCTAAAGGGTTCTTGAAGCGGCGGCCATATTATAGGAAATTGTGCGGTGAAGTCAGACGAACTGTCCAACTCAATGGCGTCGAACTGCACATGCACAGATGCACGCACACTCTCCTTTTTATAGTATAGAAGTGCTTTGATGTCTTCCACTGTTTGTAAAGTTGATGTGCCCCGACAATATTTTTTGTTGGTACAAAGGAGGAGAAAGGTAAACTAAAGTTAACAAGCTGCCGCAGTCTGGACATTGATAAGCAATGATTCAGTAGTTCCCAACCCATCTCACCGGAGAGTTTTGGTCACATTTTGCCCTGTGAGACGATCACCATTATGATGGCAGGAGGTGTCACCCTTGAGAGTGTATCATCATATGTTGTTTGTTTGCTATTGCTTGTCTGAATATTTTGGTAATTGAGGCCAAGAAATCTGCACGCGCATCCTGGTTCACTTTGTCAATCTTACGATTATGGAGTAACTTGGATGTCACTGAATTGAGCCAATGCTGTATACTGTGTCGGAGTGGCGACCGTCCAGCATTGTCCCAATAGCCAAGGAGACTGCTTAAGCAGCACCAACCGCTCTGCACAGAGTAGGTCCCACTTCGCTCTCATCTCTCTCTCTCTCTCTCTCTTCTGAACCTCCAAAATGGCATGTGGGAAATAGCTGCCACCTTGGTGGTACCCGTCATAAAATCATCTTCCTTTATCTCATGATATGAGTTTGATATGTTGTGATCAATAAAACTTCCTACAAAAATTAAAAAGTCTTTCCACAGACTGCACGAGCAACAGTGCCCACGCAGAGGTGGCTGAGAAGAGTACTCCCACCTAGGTGGGTGTCCCCTTGTGGATTGAAATTACGGAACCAGGTCTCGGAACCATCACAACAACCTTCAATAAATTTCACCCTTTCCTTACAAAGTTAAAACGAGACCAAGTAGTCTTTCCACACTTCTGACACTGACATCCCGATTTTGCTATTTTAACGTGTAGTAGTAAACCAAACATTCTGCAAAAATATCCATTTCAACGCGTTTATTTTGTTTGAATGATGGCAAGTTGTTTGCTTGGTGAGAATGCTCAAAGATCATAAGGGCCATTGTTGAACCTTGATTACACATATAAGCACAAAGAATGTGAAAGACAAGCTTCACCACATGTGCAAGGGCCTCTCAATGTGAATTTCAGCCTTTTGATGTTCCTTTTCTCATTAAATTGTGGCAACTTAACGATGTAGTTCTGCTTTCACACAGTCGAGGTTGGCAGTCGGTTGTGACACGGAAGTCGACACAGTTGGTCACCAATCTTGGTGTTAACCCAGAATGGTTTTTAGCCCTCGCCTAAGGATTCCGGAGAGGGGAAATTGCATTTGGGTCCGCTTGTTTGTCTGTCGGTCTGTCTGTTTGTCCGCAGCAGAACTTTCGTGTTTTTTCTCTGTAACGCGGCTGTCTGATAGAGATGAATTTTCAGCCATTGCTGCGACGACTCCGTGGAGTTTTCAATGATAATTAGACGTCGTAGGTCAACGTTGTGGTGCAGCCAATTTGAAAAAACTGGAAAAAAAAAACTTGGACCTCTGTATTTCTGAAAACCGCAACCAAAGAAAAATTTTGAACTTGCACAGAGCAAGTACTCTCATGGGAAATGAGTGCGGTTTTTTTTATTATGTCATAGGTGCCTTCGTTATGACAAGTCATAATTGCATATGTAGAACGCCACACCGATCAGTAGAAAATTGTTGAGGGTCATCTAAAGGGATAAAATGGTTCACAGAAATAAAACTTCATGATTCATCAGTCAACGTGATTCGGCAGCCATATTGTTCTGTTTTTTTTTTTTTTAAGCCTTCAAAAATCTTCTTCCAAAATGGCTGAAAAGATTGAGACAAAACTTTACACTTATGACCACCTATCCCACGAGGAAAAAAGGTTTACACATAGATGTCATAGGTCACATGGTTTGGGCAAGCCATATTGGATTACCTGAAAAACCTACTACAAATACAACACATCAAAAACAAGTCTGGCGAGGGTTTGCAATCTCTGATTGCTCTTTTCTTGTTTTTGTTGTTTTTGTTTATTATACAGGATCTAAGGTCTCATAGTGGAACTTTTTTTTGGTATACATATTTACGGCCTGCGTGAAAAAGCTCGTAAGTGACGATGCAGGACAGAAACAGACAAAAACAGGACGCAAGACACGCAACGCATGGGGTGGATAAAATGGATACGAAGAAAAGACTCGCAAGGTTGGGAAACCTTAAATTTATTCACTGCTGAATAAAAAATAATTTTCTTCATCACCTCTTTTGGCCAACAAGTATTGGGTCCCCATATTTTCTTTTGCTGCCCTTGTTATTTCCCTTTGGCTTTCCAGGCTTTGGCTCAAAGACCAGGTCGTTGTGTGTTGGGTGAAAAAAAACGTTGCTATGTAATTTAAGAAAACACGTTATTATGGCAAACGGCTCGGAATCCGCATTATAAAAATAAACTACACGACCTTCCTAAAGGCATACCTGCATTATATAAAATAACCAATTTCTTTAAACAGTCATGAGGACAAAGGAAAACGTGATCACTCGTACCGCTGCTGAGGTAAAGTTAACCTCCACGGCACCATCCACCACAATCATAGATACGGGATGAAACTTTGCCACCACGGCACCTGTAACCAAGCATGCAGGCATGCACACATCATCCACGAAGAGTCCGCTTTAACAGATCCCAAATCTACCCACATGTACCATGTCTGTGTGTGCTGTCTAACGTAACCTCGACCTGGTAGGAACTGCCGATGGTAATCCCGTTCGGGACACAACATTGTACCTGCTCGTCACAGTAGGGCACTGCGCAATGTGGCTAAAGCACTCAATACAAGCACTCCAATAAACGGTTGAAATTCAGGAACGGCTGGCTTGGCAGCGATAGCAAACTAATTGGTTAATGGCAGCATCCCCACAAAACACTAAACATCACTGATTTTCTTAACATTTTCTGAATTTCACCCCAGATTTCGCATTTATTCCATATGATCCAATCCTCCAAATTGAAACTATATTTCGATTATATACGTTTAATTTAGTCTGTGCTAGTAGATCATGGAAATCGCATCACATAATGCAGGAACATCACATCCAAGCTCCAAATTTGAACACCATAACAACTTGAAAAGCATTGTCTACAGGCGATTCATAGATACAGTGCCGAATAAAGTGTAGACCTTTCAAATTTTCACCTTTTGTTGCCTTTTGCTGGAATTAAATGCTTAAATCAGACTTTTCCCATCTTTATTTACACATCGTAACGCGCACAACTTCCAAATGAAAAAAAACAAATTCCACAAATTGAGAAAATGAATTAAAAAATACAAAACTAGAATATCTTGTACTTTTGGTTGAAGCACCTGTTGACAGCAATTACAGCTGTGAGTCTGTTTGGGATAGTTCTCGTTACCAACTTTGCACACCTTGAACTGGGAAATATTTTGCCAATTCTTCTGCACAAAAACTGTTCAAGCTCAATCCGAGTTGTGTGGGGAGCGTTGATGACACAATCTCAAGTCTGCCACAGACTTTCATTGGATTTAGGTCGGGGCTCTGACTGAGCCTACTCAGGACATTTATCTTTTTGTTCCTTAGCTTCTCCAGTGTAGATTTGGCCTGTGTGCTTCGGGGCGTTGTCATGGCTGAAAGTGAATTCGTCCAATTTCCACTTCTTGCAGATGGCAGGCAGGTTTTCCTCTAGATTTTTTTTGATTTCACTCCCTCAATTTTCCTTCTATCGCTGAACAAGGTGCCAGTTCCTGCTGATGACAAACATCCATAACATGATACTGCACCACCATGCTTGCAGTAGGGATGGTGTTTCTTCAGGTGATGTGGGCTGCTTTGTTTGCACCAAATGTAACGTTTTGCATTTAGGCAAAAAGTTCAATCTTGATTTCGTACAGACCAACAAAACTTTTTTGCAGC
>CM068959.1:63346153-63362164 GCA_035128595.1 Eptatretus atami | reverse complement strand
ACGTATCTGGGCGGTATTTATGTCGGGACGGGAGTTTGTCTTTGCATGTGTCCGGACGGTGTTTGTCTCCTGACGCATCCAGGCAGTGTTTGTCTTGGGGTGCGTCCGTGTGGTGTTTGCCTCCAGACGTGTCCAGGCAGTGTTTGTCTCTGGATGCGTCTGGGTGGTGTTTGTCTCTGGATGTGTCCGGGCAGTGTTTTCCTCCGGATGTGTCTGGGCAATGTTTGTCTCCGCAAGCCTCCGGGCGGTGTTTGTCTCTGGGCCGTATTTATAGTATGACCGGTAAAAATGGATTTCAGACATTATTTTGTTTCCATCTTCACTGTTATTCTATGCAGAACCATTTTGATGAAACTGTATGAATTGTCATGAATGCTCCACCGCACATCTGCCTTCCCTTCCTCTCACCTCACACTGTCTTCTCTTTCCCCACCCCTCCTTGCTCCCCCACCCCTCCTCGCCCCCTTCCCTGATGCTTCCCTTCCACCTCTTCACTCTCCCCCCCCTTTCTCCCCCACCTCTCTCTCTCTTTTCCCCACTCTTTCTCTCCCCCCCCCTTTAGTATTCTCATCAGTGAAGCGACAGTTGGTATTTACTCATATATATATATACTATACGTGTGTGTGTGTGTTGTGTGTGTGTTGTGTGTTGATATAACAATGTGTGGTACAGCTCTCCTTGTCACCAACAATGTCTTTAACATTGACTGATTATGATATTTTATACTAGAGTATGTAATGAGATTAACAAAACTGCAGCCTGTATTTAAGAATTTCTTTAATCTATAACGAGACACTTTTACTTGTGCAGCACGGGAAAAGTTGGTCCCCAGAGCCATGTGTGCGCTGCGTGTGCCACAATGGAAGTCACGAGTGTCACAGGACCCAATGCCCAGCACACACCGTTTGTCCACAGGTGAGTATATCTGGTCTGAGCACGACGGACGACGAGATTCATAAGCAAGTTTATTGCCGATAACAGAACCAGACTGAACATAAAAACATGGACGACTGTTCAGCTTGAAAACCACATATTTTCGCTTATTTTGTTAATTAAAACCCTTTAGGGCCGACAGGGTAGCTTACAGGAATGCACACTCGCTGTTGAGCTGTCTGTCCTCCCTGGGTTGGAATCTTGACGCAGCTGCAAACTCTCACCCTGTAGTTTCGCATGGAGGGTGAGGCATCAATATGCGCGTCGTCCATTGAATGGACGTTCATCCGGAGGACCCACATGCCGGCTATGGTCGTTGGTTGACATTAAAGATCACACGTAGGCGAGTCATTGCCGGCACCCTGGTTCAATTCAAAAATCCTGCCACCATCAGACAAACTTCAGGCCCGGCAACACAGTTGGTGAAAGAGCCCAAAAACATTCCCCAGGTAATCTCAAAAGGTGGGAATAATTGATGTAGTGGGAGTGGTGTTAAAACATTCTGAAAAACGACGGGTGCTTCGGCATGTTCTTTCTTTCCGTTGTTTGCGCTAAGAGGAGTTTCTCAGTCTGTGTTCCGCACATCCCGACAATGCCTGATTTAGAAAACCAGATGCAAAGCAAAAACCTATCAGACATCAGGATATCTTCCAGCCAACATTTATACAGCAGGCCATGTTCTCTTCCTCTTTTGTAAACACTTCATCAAACCAGGAACAGTCCTGATAAGAATATGTTTGTTTATTTTTTTAATTCTTGTGTTTTTTTTATTACTTTTTTCTAGGGCCAGACATTGAGACGTGAAGATCATGAATGCTGTGCCAAGTGTGTAGAAAGTGAGTGTACCCATACCCTGTCTGGTGGTCCTACATTTACCTTGTTTTTCCGTTGTGCACATCCTACTGTTCTTTCACATTCATGTTGTTCATCATTGTAAAATTATAACACCTGATCACATTGATCACTTTCCCTACACCTCTCACCCAATGGGGTCGGTACGTCTCAGTGTTGACCCCATCATTGGCTTTTTTCACAAGATCTTGGCTTTCGTTGTTCACCTTGGCGTCTTGGTTTTCTATAGGTTTTCTTGGCGTATAGGTTTTCTTATTACATCACTTTTCGAAACCTTGTGTAATTCTGGCTTTTTTAATTGGCTCACCTTGGCATTTATGAAAATGAGGAGTGGTCACACTGGTACGTCTGTGGGCCGGCATAAAAGTAAACGACTTGACGATGCTGAAACCGTTTTGGTTCGCAGCATCTTTTTTGGAGCAATGTTAACCGAGCAAGCACATTTTTTCATACCTGTATAGTAGGCCAAATACAGTTAGAAATCATTGTACAAATCAACGAAGAAACCTTTTGTGCGTGACATGTTTGAATGAAAAAATAAATGCTGATTGTGTTCATTGATATCGTTACCTGAATTGGAGGCAGATGAACTGATTGATTCGGCTTCTGATTTTAGATGACGTTAAATTTTCTTGCGTTCAAGCATGCACTGCTTTGTCTTGTTGGTTTACACAAAGTTGTGTACTTAAAGTAGATCCATACAAACCATTCCATGGAACCTTGCTACCAGTGTGACCACTCCTCATTTTCATAAATGCCAAGGTGAGCCGATGAAAAAAGCCAAGAATTCACAAGGTTTCGGAAAAGTGATGATAATAGAAAACCTATACGCCAAGAAAACCTATAGAAAACCAAGACGCCAAGGTGAACAACGAAGAGCCAAGATCTTGTGAAAAAAGCCAAGGAGTGGTCACACTGCTTGCTACCTGATGTGAGAATCATCCGAAAAGTTATTTGCTACCTCCCTCCACTGAATATGCATGGAGTTATATGTTTTCAACCCTGGCTGTTTGTGTGCAGGATATCTCAAAAGGTTCTGGACGGATTCGGATGAAATTTTGTGGACAGATTCGGTGATGTGTGACAAGGACGAACTGATTCAATTTTGGTGAAGATCAGGATCCGGATCTTACTACTAGAATTTTTTTCAGTGATGCTTCCCCCATTGAGTGATCGGGCCAAAAACAATATAGAGCACGATATGTCAAAAAAGTTGTGGACAGATTCGGATCTTAACCAAAATTGAATCGATTCATCCTTGACACACACCCAACCTGTCCACCATGTTTCATCAGAATCCGTCCATAAATTTTTTGAGATATCGTGCTCACATACAGAGAGACAGGGCGAAACACATAAGCTCCGTCTACCTCCGATATCGGAGGTAACTAACTGTAGTCTTGCTGGTGAAGGTGAGTGTCTATCTGCGTTTGTGGACAGGTACAACGATGAATGACATGAACAAGACGTTGAGGTATGCTAAATGCTGTGGGAAACGAGGAGAAAGCTGACGTTTCGGGTGTTGACCCGGCATCTCTTTTGCTCAGACGAAGGGTCAACACCCGAAACGTCAGCTTTCTCCCTGCTTCCTTTGGTGGTTAGCACACTCACTCAATATCGTGTTGATTTAGTCTATCCATTGTTTAGGCTGTGCAGTCTCGGTTTAGGCTGTGCAATAAATGAAAAAAAATTCTGCCCAAACTAACTTCAAACATCAGGCTTGTGCAGCCAGTTCTTGAAATGATCTGGGGCTAAACCATTTCCTGGCCAACTCCACAATAACGTCGGGTTAGTTAAGGCTGTTAAAGAAGTTGTTTAAGTGTTCGAGAGAGGCAAGTATTCAAACTTCCTCGAGGTACAAACACTCGCCTCTAAGCTGTCCCCAGCCTGGGTTAGAATCCCGACTGAGCTATAAACTGTGTTCCAGGTGTTTCACAGGCATGGTGATTATTCATCAATGTGTGTGCCGTCCCTCAGATGGACGTTAAACGGGCCTCCTGTTTGCCAGCCTTGGTTGGTAAACGTTAATTATCCCATGGTATCCTTCATGAAGAGTAGACGAGTTATTGCCAACACCATGAACAAATTATAAATTCCTATCCTAACCTTAGTCAAACGTCAGTCTTGGCCAGCTGGTTCTTGAAAGCCTTTGGCCAAGCTTCGCCCAGCCAACCCTACAAGAACGTGAGCGTTCAAATAAACAAGTTACTAAAGTCAACACAATCCCTGCCCATCACCTGCAGGACCTGGTACGTGCACTGTGTTTGGGGACCCACATTACCGCACGTTTGATGGCAAAGCCTTCAACTTCCAGGGGACATGTCGTTACACACTTACTCGTGACTGCTCACCTGCCGAACGCTTCCACGTGCTTGTTCAGAATGAAGGACGCAACACACGCTTCTTTTCATGGACCAAGGCGGTGGAAATTCACCTGGGATTTTCTACTGTGAGGCTCCTACCGCACCTGAGGGTACTGGTGAACAAAACCAAAGCACCACCTTTCTATGAAACACCCCAATTTGCTGTGAACAACACCGGCAACCTCGTTACAGTCTACACAACATTCGGTGAGCAACAGTTATTTGTTTGTGGCCCCAACAGTGATGTCCTTCCTTCATTTTTTTGTTTCTCCCAATCTTTCATACATTCCTGCATTACAGCTTGATCTTTTTCACCCTGAACTTTGAAATGGCGAACATTGCTCGTAATGGAACTTTCATGAACGATTGAGTCCTGGTGTTACGGATTTTTGAAAATGACCATTTTGTGGTCACTCCATTGAAGAAACACCTTTTTGTTGGTGTTGTTGTTGTTGGGTTTTATTTTCTACAGTGTGGAGGCTAATGGGAGTAATACATGAGGTTCAATACCCTTTAGTCTCGAAAAATTAGAAGGTAGAACTGTAGAAGCAGGTTCATGAAACTTCACCTATTTCTCATGGTATTCCACGACTACATGAATAAAAGTGCCTCATACATGTGGTAGTGCCTTGATGTCATCTGTGTAGAAATCTTTTGGAAGGATACACAGCCATTTCAAAGGCACTGGCACTTTACCCGTAGGGTGATTGCATCACACGCCCTCCTCCACTACCCCAAAATGACACACACACACACACACACACACACACACACACATTTTCACTGTGTATTCTGCAGACTCAACAACAACAAAAAGTCCCAGCCTTCCCCTTCCAACCCTAATCCCCTTCCCACACTCAAGCCTTCAAGAACTGTCCCATCTTTACTCATCCTCCCCACGCTCACGAAAGCAAACGGGCATTCCCACGTCAAAACAGCGGAATATGTCCCGCTTTCTGCTCCGCTATCATGCTATCACCAAATTCACAGAAACCTGTCATAATTTTAAGAGAAAATAGTCGGAAATGATAGCAAACCTGCATAACCTCCACAGTAAAAATGCTGCTTAAGAGAAAGGGTAACTCTAAAGGATTCTAAATTGTAATTCTGACAGATTCTAAAGGGTAATTTTAAGGGGTAATTCCAAAGGGTGATGCTAAAGGGTTCTTGAGGCGGCGGCCATAATATAGAAATTGTGGGTGAAGTCAGACGAACTGTCCAACCAATGGGTCGAACTCACATGCACAGATGCACGCACACCTCCTTTTATAGTATAGAAGTGCTTTGATGTCTTCACTGTTTGTAAAGTTGAGGTGCCGACAATATTTTTTGTGGTACAAAGAGAGGAGAAAGTTACTAAAGTTACAAGCTGCCAGTCTGGACAGTATAAGCAATGATTCAGTAGTTCCCAACCCATCTCCACCGGAGGAGTTGTGGTCACATTTGCCCTGTGAGACGATCACCATATGATGCAGTGAGGTGGTCACCCTCTGAGAGTGTATCATTCATGGTTGTTGTTTGCCTATTGCTTGTCTGAAGTATTTTGGTAATTGAGGCCAAGAATATCTGCACGCCATCCTGGTTCACTTTGTCAATCTTACGATAATGGAGTAAACTTGGATGTCACTGAATTGCATGCTGGTATACTGTGTCGGAGTGGCGACCCGTCCAGGATTGTGCCCAATAGCCAAGGAGACTGCTTAAGCAGCACCAACGCTCTGCACAGAGTATGGTCCCGATCTCTCTCTCTCTCTCTCTCTCTGAACCTCCAAAATTGGCATGTGGCGGAAATAGCTCCACCTTTGGTGGTACCCGTCATTAAAAATCATCTTCCTTTATCTCATGATATGGAGTTTGATATGTTGTGATCAATAAAACTTCCTACAAAAATTAAAAAGTGCTTTTCCAAGACTGTGCCGCAGCACAGTGCCCACCAGAGGTGGGCTGAGAAGAGTACTCCCACCCTGAGGGTGGGTGTGCCCCCTTGTGGATTGAAATTACGGAACCAGGTCTCGATACCATCACAACAATCTTCAATAAATTTCACCCTTTCCTTACAAAGTTTAAAACGAGACCAAGTAGTCGTTTCCACACTTCTGACACTGACATCCGATTTGCTATTTAACGTGTAGTAGTAAACCAAACATTCTGCAAAAATATCCATTCAACGCATTTCATTTTGTTTGAATGATGGCAGTTGGTTGCTTGTGAGAATGCTCAAGATCATAAGGCCATTGTTGACCTTGCTACACCATATAAGCACAAAGATGTGAAAGACAAGTGTCACCAAATCGTGCAAGGGCCTCTCCTGTGAATTTCAGCTCTTTTGATGTTCCTTTTCTCATTAAATTGTGCAACTTAACGATGTAGTTCTGCTTCACAGTCGAGGTTGGCAGTCGGTGTGACCACGGCAGTCGACACAGTTGGTCACCATCTTGGTGTTACCCAGAATGTTTTTAGCCCTCGCCTAAGGATTCGGAGAGGGGATTGCATTTGGGTCCGTTTGTTTGTCTGTCGGTCTGTCTGTTTGTCCGCACAGAACTTTCGTGTTTTTCTCTGCAACCGCTTGTCCGATAGAGATGAAATTTTCACCATTGCTGCGACGACTCACGTGGAATGTTTCAATGATAATTATGACGTCGTAGGTCACGTTGTGTGGCAGCCAATTTGAAAAACGGAAAAAAAAACTTTGGACCTCTGTATTTCTGAAACCGCACCAAAGAAAAATTTGAAACTTGGCACAGAGCAAGTACTCTTCATGGGAAATGAGTGCGGTTTTTTTTATTATGTCATAGGTGCCTTCGTTATGACGTCATAATTGCATATGTAGAACGCCACATCCGATCAGTATGAAAATTGTTGAGGGTCATCTAGGGATAAAATGGTCCACAGAAATAAAACTTCATGATATCATCAGTCACGTGATTCGGCAGCCATATTGTTCTGTTTTTTTTTTTTTAAGCCTTCAAAAATCTTCTTCCCCAAAATGGCTGAAAAGATTGAGACAAAACTTTACACTTATGACCACCTATCCACGAGGAACAAAAGGTTTACACATATGATGTCATAGGTCACATTGGTTTGGCAGCCATATTGGATTTACCTGAAAACCTATAAAAATACAACACTCAAAACAAGTCCTGGCGAGGGTTTGCAATCTCTGATTGCTCTTTTCTTGTTTTTGTTGTTTTGTTATTATACAGGATCTAAGGCTCATAGTGGAACTTTTTTTTGTATACATATTTAAGGCTCGTGAAAAAGCTCGTAAAGTGAACAGATCAGGACAGAACAGACAAAAACAGGACGCAAGACACGCACGCATGGGGTGGATAAAATGGATACAGAAGAAAGCTCCAAGGTGGGAAACCCTTAATTTATTCACTGCTGAATAAAAAATAATTTTCTTCATCACCTTCTTTTGGCCAACAAGTTTGGCTCCCCATATTTTCTTGCTCCTTGTTATTTTCCCTTTGGCTTCCAGGCCTTTGGCTCAAAGGAACCAGGTCGTTGTGTGTTGGGTGAAAAAAACGTTGGCTATGTAATTTAGAAAACACGTTAATATGGCAAACGGCTCGGAAATCAGGCATTATAAAAAAAAGGCATACCTGATTCATATAAAATAACCAATTTCTTTAAAAACAGTCATGAGGACAAAGGAAAACGTGATCACTCGTACCGCTGCTGAGGTTAAAAGTTAAAAACTCCACCACCCATCATCACAATCATAAGATACGGGATGAAACTTTGCCACCACCTGTAACCAAGCATGCAGGCATGCACACACATCCACGAAGAGTCCCTTTACAGATCCAAATCTACCCACATGTACCATGTCTGTGTGTGCTGTCTACGTACCTCTACCTGGTAGGAACTGCCGATGGTACATCCTGTTCGGGACACAAATTGTACCGCTCTCGACAGTAGGGCGCTCGGCAAGTGGCTAAAGCACTCAAACAAGCACTCCAATGAAACGGTTGATCAGGAACGGCTGGCTTGGCAAGCGATAGCAAACTAATTGGTAATGGCACATTCCCACAAAACACTAAACATCGCTGATTTCTTAACATTTTCTGATTTCACCCCAGATTTCGCATTTATTCCATATGATCCAATCCTCCAAATTGAAACTATATTTCGATTATATACTTTAATTAGTCTGTGCTAGTAGATCATGGAAAATCGCATCACATAATGCAGGAAATCACTCCAAGCTCCAATTTGAAAACCATAACACTTAGAAAAGCATTGTATACAGCGATTCATAGATACAGTGCCGAGATAAAGTGTACACCCCCTTTCAAAATTTTCACCTTTTGTTGCCTTTTTGCCTGGAATTAAATTGCATTAAATCAGACTTTTCCCATCTTTATTTACACATCGTAACCCACAACTTCCAAATGAAAAACAAATTCCACAAATTTGAGAAAATGAATTAAAAATACAAAACTAGAATATCTTGGTACTTGGTTGAAGCACCTTTGACAGCAATTACAGCTGTGAGTCTGTTGGGATAGTTCTCTACCAACTTTGCACACCTTGACTGGGAAATATTTGCCAATTCTTCTGCACAAAACTGTTCAAGCTCAATCGAGTTGTGTGGGGAGCGTTGATGGACAGCAATCTTCAAGTCATGCCACAGACTTTCAATTGGATTTAGGTCGGGGCTCTGACTGAGCCACTCAAGGACATTTATCTTTTTGTTCCTTAGCTTCTCCAGTGTAGATTTGGCTGTGTGCTTCGGGGCGTTGTCATGCTGAAAGGTGAAATTATGTCCCAATTTCAGCTTTCTTGCAGATGGCAGCAGGTTTTCCTCTTAGATTTTTCTTGATTTCACTCCATCAATTTTCCCTTCTATCCTGACAAGTGCCCCAGTTCCTGCTGATGACAAACATCCCCATAACATGATGCTGCCACCACCATGCTTCGCAGTAGGGATGGTGTTCTTCAGGTGATGTGCTGCTTTGGGTTTGCACCAAATGTAACGTTTTGCATTTAGGCCAAAAAGTTCAATCTTGATTTCGTCAGACCACAAAACTTTTTGCCACATGGCTTCAGAATCTCTGGAGTGTTTTTTGCAATCCTCAAATAGGACTCAATGTGGGCTTTTTTAAGTAATGGTTTCCTTCTTGCCACCCGACCATACAGTTGCCATTGGCGTTTTGGTGGTCTCTCTGATCAGTCTCCTTGCTTGGTCATCAAGTTAGGAGGGACGGCCTCATCTAGGCAGGATCTTAGTGGTACCATACACCTTCCACTTTTTATGATTGGCTTGACTGTGCTCCAAGGGGTATTCAAGGTCTTTGAAATCGTTTTATACCCATCCCCTGATCTGTGGGGTGGACACTTATCCAAGCAAGATATTCTAGTTTTGTACTTTCAGTTCATTTTCTGAAATTCATAGAATTTGTTTTTCACTAGGAAGTTGTGGGTTACGATGGAAAAATATAGGTGGAAAAAGTCTGATTTAATGCAATTTAATTCCAGGCTCATAAGGCAACAAAAGGTGAAAATTTTGAAAGGGGGTGTAGACTTTCTATAGGCACTGTATGTAGCTGATGCATTCGATAATATGAGTGAGGAAAATTATAAAAACAACGTGTTGAGCACTTTATCGTAAATAAACTGCTGTGGCCAATGTCAAGTCAAGGCATTGTTCAGCAGGCCAAACAAAATGGCAAAGTAAGACCCCAGCGAAGGAGAGCTATGTGACCGAGAATGCGCTTTGATAAAGGATATAATTAAATAAAGCCGTTAATTATCTTAATAAGGTGTGTTTTAATTAACCCAAACACCCACTTTTCATTCATTCACCACCTTGGAGTTCCCTTGGTATGCACGCAAAGTTTGGGGCCACCAGGTTTCATGATTTTGGAGTTATGGAGGAGACTGATGGACGGACTGACATACACTGAAATTTATTAGTGTTGAAGATATCTATATACTGGATATATAAATATATATCTTCAATGTATTGAGAAATTTCAAGTTCGTATCGATGTCCTACTTCTAAACGGTTTGCATCACGACCGTCCTGGCATAACGTAGTTAATGTTGAACAGCCAATTCCTCGATTCGACTTGATAAAGACTAATACTGGATGCTCCCTTACACCAAGTACGTCAATGCTGTTGTTCCTGGAAGTGTTTTCGCTCACACCAGCTGTGTTATGTCCACATTTGCAGGAATTACAGTCACATGGGATGGCAATGGCTTTGTGGAGGTCGCCGCCGAGGCTTATCTCCGTGGGCGCCTCTGCGGCCTCTGCGGTAATTACAACGGGCACCGGCGGGACGAGTTTCTCAGTCGGGACGGCTCATTTCGGCGCGACATCGAGGGATTTGCAGAGTCGTGGCGAGCCGACGATAATGAAGTGTGCGATGATCGAGTTCAGCCTCACTTGCCTGACCTGTGTGCTGGTTCTCGCAAAAAGCGACGGCGCGCGAGGCGTGAGTGCCGCAAACTCACCTCGTGGGGTTTCCGCAGGTGTCACCAGGTCATCGATATCATCCCCTATTACAAGTACGTCTGGAACTCGACGGTCTGCTGTTGTCAAAGTCAGTGAGAGTTCGGTGACGACTGACGAACGTCTGCACAGTATTTGGGATCTTGAGAACGGGAAACAAAATTGAAAGATCACAAAATGAACCTGAGGATTGTCCAAGGATGCAACATTGATTGATGGCTTCTGGGGACTCGAGTCGGCACTTTGATATTGAGAATCAAACTCTAAAAGTTTGACTTGAGTGAGACACTTTGAGGGGGAAAAAAATGGAAATTTTGGGAAATACTCTCCAACAGGCTTCTCTCATGCTGCTGCTGCTGCTGCTGCTGTGGCTGCTGCGGCTGCTGCTGCTGTGGCTGCTGCTGCGGCTGCTGCTGCCCCAATTATTCCCACCTGTTTGTGGGGTCAGCCAGGGAACGTTTTTGGCCCAAGTCTTTCACAAACTGGCTGGTCAGGCCTGACATTCGAAAGAAAAACGACAGGAATTTGTATTTTGTTCAGGGTTCGGGGATAATTGACCCACTCAATGCAAAAGACACCGTGGGATTTTTAATGTCCACCAACGACCATAGCTGGCTGTGCATTAACGGAAACCACAAGAAAAGTGCAGTGGTCAGAAAGGGATGGGAAATGTAGCGTGGGATTGTGAAACCAATGGTTTATGTTTGCGATATTGATGGAAGATGTCATAAAGTGTGTGTGTGTGTGTGTGTGTGTGTGTACCTACATGTATGTATATATATATATATATATATATATATATATATATATATATATATACATATATATGATGTCTAAGTTTGATTCCAAAATGGACTACATCATTCCTTTGCAGGCAGAGCATTACATCATAAAGTGTGCATTCCATTTGATGGCTATTAAGCAGGGTGGCCCATCTGCAAGCATTAGTTGCAGGTGGATGTTAAATTCAGGCCTGATCCTTGGTGCAGTTTAACTGAGAAAGGAACAATTCTCATTTTGAAATGAGCAGATAAAATAAATACAGTATATACTTTTTAAAAGTTGAGACCAATCAAAGAAATAAGTGATGGATTTGGAAAGGGTAGATCTCAGGACTGTGTTTTTGTGGTCTGCAACAGCATCAAGAGGAGCGTGCTCTTATTCTTGGTAGCATTTTTCATCGGTGAACAATTGTCGATGTTCTACTTTTGTCCGATCAGGTCATGCATCATGGACATGTGCGAGTGCCCTTCACATAAACGGTGCTTCTGCGAGGCCTTCCTGGCGTACACACGTGCTTGTGAGCACGAGGGCCTGAGAATCCACTGGAACATGAGTCACGACTGCCGAGGTACGACATACTCCTCTTTTGAAGTGGTATTCAACCTATCTGTAAACTGCTTAGTCGGAATTGGTGGCAATCATTGATGCGTAGACAGAGCAATAAATGAATACGCATGACTGAAATGGATAAAAAGGAGCATGTTGGTCAGGAAAAGAGAAAGGATGATGAAGAATTGATGGAATGAAGGAGGATGGTTCATGAGTGTAGACTAGAAGGTAAATGCAAAGTGTGAACATAAAACATGGAAAGATAGAAAAAAGAAAGGAAGAAAATAATCAAATAAGTGGCAATGAGTGAGGCAGAGAGATACGACAAAAGGTACAGTTGGTATACAGTAACACAGATCCTCTAATAAGACAAAAGGGACAGTTGATATACAGTAACACAGATCCTCTACACTCTACAGCATTACTTCTACCTTATTTGCTTTGTCGGCAGGAATAAAGCGATGTTAAGATGCCTACACTCGATGCTCGACACTCCAAAATGACTGTACTTGAGTTTGGCATTGGGCTATCAGGATAGCCGAGAGCAATGCGCACTCACCTCTGAGCTGCCTAACCTAGGTTTGAATCTCGACCCAGCTGTAAACTGCTACCCTGGTGTTTCGCATGCAGGGCGAGGAATCAATTAGTATGTGGGAATTAAAGATCCCGCGGTATGCTTCGCGAAGAGTAGGCGAGCTATCGCTGATACTCCCGAACAAATTCCAAGTTCCTACCTAAATCGTCTCCAGCCAAATGTAGGTCCAGCAAACTGGTTTGTGAAAGAGTCCAGCCAAAACATTTCTCAGCCAAGTGGGGTATCGATAATTGGGGCTGTTAAAGTAGTAGTCATAGTGGTGGTAGTATCAGTTTTGGGCATTAAAAAATAAATAAATAAATAAATAAATAATCACTGCCCATCATACTTCGTAACTTAAATATCATTGCAGTTTCTCCACTGTATCATGAAGGATCATCAATTATGACTGTTGGGGTCATCATCCATTTGGCTTTAATTTCTCGCATTATTATTCCGAAATGTTTACTCTTCTCTCTGATAGCCGAATGCAAGTGACCCTGACCCAAGGCATATGTTCAGTGTGATTCTGTGTAGGCTTCGGTGTGGTCTGCAGACCGAACGCATCAAGACGACAACAATCTCAACCAATTCTTCCTGCACGACAATGCATCGCTGTTCGTGACATCATCTCCATGGTGATGCCAGGTGACATTCGGGGTTTGTGAAACTCCCCAAATCAGCACCAGTTCTAACCTTGGACACGAGAGTGGAAGGTCTTCAAAAGAACAAACATGCTTGGGTCTTCGAGGCGGATCAAAATCGACGGAAACAAAGCAGTGCAGGAGATGCGATCACCTTCACATCCATCAGTGATTATCCCGCAAGTGTGCGGACGTGATACCGAGTACCTGAGTACCTGAGCTGTAACGAGGTTGGCTTCCGTTTCCTCGTTGAATGGAGGGAAATCAACAGTGTACATCATCGTTGATCAACTTTTTGGGGAACTTTTTGCCGATGACGTTGTCCGTAACAAAGAATCCAACTTTGCAACACTTTGCAACACCCAGTTTCAAATCCCAATGAATCATTGAAGCGCCGACAGTGGCCACTAAGGTTTTTCAGCTTGTTTAAGTGGTTTCCATGTTTGTTTCATTTCGCTTTTCATTATGGGACGCCGTAGAAGTAAAGGAATGTAGTTAATGCACAGGTTCAAGATGACCGTTTAACATAATTATCAAGGTGGCCTAGCGACACACAGCATGCAATTTCACCCCATCAATTGCACTTGCATGGCGAGCAAATTTTGCCTCCGTTGTAGATCTTTGGAAGCATTTGATGGCAAACGACTTCTCTTAAAAATTGCTCTCACTTCGCATCTTCATATTCCTCAATAACCTCGTTTGCAACCTCAAGAACCTCTCAACCACGAACTTGCGTTAAATCGAGACTTAGTTCCTTCCCACAACGAGTGGTATATGCCACCTGCCCAAAGTTTTATTGTAAGGTACGTCGCTCTTCATTACATTTCTGCATGGATGTCGATGTACCCAGCTCATAGGATCTCAATACGGTGTGTTTGCGGAGTCCACCAACTGCTATTTGCACAAACCCATGGTGATAAAACTTTCTGTAATGTTGGCCTGCATAAAAGTGAAATGTATACACTTGTTATTTTTAATTGGTATGGAATCTTAAAATTAACTCACTGCCTTCAACAGCAATAACAAGGAATCAATGGCTACGGTATTACAAACAAGAAGGATATGTAACAAATCTGGGGAATACAAATGTGTGTGTGTGTATGTGTGTGTAGGTGTCCCAATGTTTGCTCTTGCCCCTTAAGTCTCCTTTCGTACATCCCACCCTTCCTCCTCCCCCACTATTTCAACTCTCATCCCTTAAGTTCTCTTGGGACAGACGCGAGGCTGTTAACATACCGGATGTCGGCTTTCTCGGTGAAATCACCTGTCTGGTCATCTGCATTTCCTTGTATTGAACAAGGCAGCCAAAGTTACAATCAAAACAAAAAAAATTATATTTCAGTTTGATGTAAATTTTCTTTTGCTTTCGGCAAACACTTATGTGCAATAATTTCACTTTAAAACACCCCAAAGCCAGGCAAGTTCACAACCATGAGCCCACATTGTCCAATAAGGCCTTGACGAAAAAATTGATTTACTATCGGTGAAAATGGGGTTCTGATCGACCATTGGGGTTTTGGAACTTTTGGCCCAATCCCAACCCTGAAAAACTGATAACTTCGACCCCCATTTTTAGAAAATTGATGCATAATCACCTACCATCCAACCACATGCCTGGTGTTGACTTAATGGTTAGGGTGGTGGGCTTGGTATCCAAGGATCCTGAGTTCAAATTCCACCTGCTGTTGAATTAATACCAGGTGGGGTTGACTCTGCCTGTCACCCTTCCGAGGTTGGCAAAATGAGTGCCAGCTTCCTGGTATCCTGTGTCGGAGTGGAGACCCGTCCAGGATTGTGCCCAATAGCCAAGGAGACTTCTTAAGCAGCACCAACGCTCTGCAAAGTACGGTCCCAATGGATGGATGTGTCCAACCCTGTCCCACCCTCTTCCACTCCAATCCAAGTAACCAAAAAAAGTAAATAATATATGCAACCAATGATGCCATTTACAGCATAGCCCAAAACCAACGTTTTTGGCAAGAAAACACACAAACAACAAATGAAAATAAACACAAAGCCAGTACAAAGACAGATGTACCCCAAACATTGTGTAACAGCAGCTTGCTTTCCAAACTCTACCCTACTCTCATGATGCATCTTAGCATTCAGGACTTTGTTTCACAGCTGCTGCTTCTTTGCTACAATAACAACATCATTCCTAACAAGTATGACGCGGTCATTAATTTCGTCAATGTGCACAAACTCCAACACTGCTTTTACGCTGTAAACTACAGGGTGGTACACGAGGTACGTCTTGCTGCTAGTGGAGGTGTGAGTAAGCAGTGGAACAGCGGGTGTGAGGCAACAAATAGGATCATGAGAGGACACACAAACACATATATGGGTACGTCATTACTTGAATCAGAAACTAATCAAATTGTTTCTCCTTCACATCCCAAGAAACGTGTGAACTACCTGGTGTATTTTTCTTACACTACCAGAAACTGCTGCCCAGACAGCAACCACACACTAAGACAGCAAGCGGTATAACCCGGCGTCATGGAACCTCCAAGAAGACCTGACTATTTGCTACCCGCAGTGCAGGCAGGATTTTGTAATCTGTGTAACAGACAGACAACACTTTAACATCCATCCGAGGGACATCGATGCCTCACCCTCAATGCCAAACACCGGGGTAATGGTTTATAGCTGGGACAAGATTCCAACGCAGACTAGACACTCAGAGGCGAGTCTGCATGGCTCATGAATTGGATTTAAAATCAAGGAGAATGGATCAACATCTTTGGCAGGATAGTGAAGTGATACAATTGTACTCTTGAACAGAAAGCTCAGTCCACTATCCAGGGTTACCCCACACATGTTGTTGTTTTTTTACCTTCTTGAACTGTG
>CM068959.1:63326665-63346143 GCA_035128595.1 Eptatretus atami | reverse complement strand
TGTGTGTGTGTGTGTGTTTGTGTCTTCAATAGACATTGAACTAAGATTAACTTTGTCACTGTCTACGGGAGATTCATCGTAAATGAGTTACAATGTCAATGCATGCTACTAGGACAAAAGTGATTAAATGTATTATTTGTGCTTCATTTCTGGGACAAACTGTTGCTTTATCACAAAATTATAGTCCTCACCGATGTAGTGCATGTACTTTATGATAAATAAATTTGATATGGAATTTTGAGTGACATTCAATTGTACTTCTTTTGTTTTTTTTTAATAAGGGCTCCGGCGATAGCTCGCCGACCGTTCAAGAAGGCCACCGTCGGATCTCTTAACATCCACTGACCATTGCTGGCAGATAGGACGTCCAGTTTCACGTCTGTCCATCCATCGGACGGCACACAAATTGAAGAATCCCCCTGTCTGGATGGCAGCTGATATATGGATCGAGATTCAAACCCAAGCTAGATATCTTTGAGGCGAGTGTCCTACCTCGAGGCCATCCTGCCAACCTTCACCGATAGTCATATCAGTGCTCTTTCCGAACTAAACGAACTGTGCCATGTTGAATCGGCCTGCCCAAGGTAGCTAACAAAGATGCCACCATTTATGAGAAGGTAGGGGAATGGACGACACAACATGATATAAACCAACGGCAGGTACAGGTACTGATTTTCCAAATGGTCTTACCCCCACAGCAGTACAGCCGTACTTTCACACCGCGTAATCGGACTGTTTTGTACATTTGGCGGTGTGTTCATCTCCGAGAAATAGATCAGATAATTTGTAATTTTAGTCCACAGAAATCACATGAAATCGAACGTTAAATATGCTCGATAAAATACCCCGGCATTGCGAACATTGTGTTGAAGGAAATTGAAGAATGGTCTCAAAACAGCTGAGAACCACTGGACTAAGACTGCAGCAGTTCCTTCCTAACTAAATTGTCAAAAACGCTTTACGATGTGACATGAAAGTGCAAATCATAAAAGTATGTCACGTGTGTTCAGATGTAATAGGAGGCATAAAAGGACAGAATGTCGATACGGTTTATGTACTGTTAGTAGGTTATTAGTATTGCAACATGCGTGCTACAAACGCACAAGTTGAGAGGAAGGATTGCAGGTGGTTATTTATTTTATTTGTTTATTTTTTTGCAGACAGAGTTGAGGCTCATGGAAGAGCTTAGAAAATTGAAGAGATTCAGGATGCAAACAGTGGAGATTGTGGGGAAACACCAACAATGGAGTTGAATGCAAAATAAGGGAGACTTACACAAACAATGGGGGGGGGGGCAGAAAAGGACGCATGGGGTTGGACAGGATGCATACAGAAGGAAATTCTCAAGAAGGAGCAACTGGAGATTTAGAAGGAGGAGGGAGGGGGGAGCAGGGGTTAACGGTGATAGAAAAAAAAGATCATGGTTTTGGATTGGGATAATCTGAGATGTGGTGAACAACTGTCTTGGTAAGTGGACAATGTGAGATGCCTTCCCGAGGGCCATGACAAAAGAAAGGCACTGGACAAAACATTGCAACGGTGACGCCACGGGTTAAGGAATGTGTGGGCGAAGTAGTGGAGATGGTCGTAAAGCTTAGAAGTAGGAAAACAGAAGAAGCGGGTTAGTCAGTGACCAGTCTGACCAGCTGCAAGAACAGGCGAGATGAGATGTTTAGGGCACATGAAGTATAGTATATGGGAACACGCAAGTTCTCCCATTTGAATTACCCATAAACAAAAGCCAAAGTCAAATATAAACGAGAGCGAAGTTGATGGCGCATCATTGCAAATCCCCACGCTTCCCACCGAAAGCAAAGTTGGAAGATGGAAAAAAAAAAGTTCCGACCAGGAACTTTTGACCAATATCCAATATCAAGTTTTGAGTGAATTTTTTTTTTCTCGATTTGACCCCTAATACTCAAAGTGTCCACCCTTTGGTGCATGAACCGGGGGTCAAATCCAAAAAAACGTTCCATACTTCTTGCGTCCCCCAATGTTTCATTTAAAAATGTTTTTAAAATCCCCGTAATTGCATTTTTTTAGTGTTTGACATTTTGATCCTGTCTTAAAGGGTGGGGCCAAAAATGATCCTGCTGTTGCACCTTCGTGCCATGTTGTGATCACAACTACCAAGTTTGATGAATTTCTACACATCCGTTTCAGAAGAGATAGCATGACGGACAGACAGATAAATAGGACAGACATGATTATAATATCCTCCCTTTTTTTAAGCATGGGGATAATCACCTACCTACATATCATGTACGCAGAGGGTTATCCTGGTGGAGATTGTACTGGCTTACCTTGCTCCAGAAACAGAAGCACTGGTACTCGTACCATACCGAGCTCATCATCTTTTCCAAAGTATTCTCATCTCCATTGAGCTGACATGCATGGTGTTCATGTTCTTGCAATGGATTCTGTCGCAAGCCGGGGGTGAAACACCTAGAGGTGTAGTTTACCATGTCGTGGAATGATTCACAAAAGCCCCAGTGGTCTCGAATTCCCTACTTGCTCCACTAGCGATCACAACAATGGTCGGGTGGAATAGCCCTTGCAAATCTCATCGTTGAATTACCCCACGTGATCAACCTCGTATTATGGATGGACATAGAACAAAAGACGGAGCCAGTATGATTACAAAAAAATATAGCAAGTACTTTATAAAACGATGCACTTGCTCCCCCATCCCAGTAATAAATGCTACATTGAGTTGTGCCCATCAGTCCACCTCCTTGATCGGACTCAATCCAGCTCGATCTGCCCGTCTGTGCTTCTGCGCAGTCTTGTGTTCCCAGTGATACTCGCCAGGGTTTGAATTCCTCCACAATCACATCTTCTTTTCAGCTTGACCAATTTTTGTGACCATATAAGATGATCTTCCAGCTTCACTGGTGCAGTCAAAGTCCTTTACACGGTTGAGGTCAGGTGTGTCATGTTCCCCACCCTGAACTCTGGAATGTGCAGGATCCAGTCCATCAGATTGGATATCCATCGTTTTTAATCACTTGCATTCTTCGTGGTATCTAAAAGTGAACCTATCTGTGCTGGCCTTGAATAACAAATAGTGAGATAATTACAAATTCCTTTTAGTGGAAAGTCTGTCTCTCTTACATATGGACACCCTTTAATTAATTCGTTTTCTGCAAATAATGTTTTTTTTTAATCTTTTTTTTTCTGTAAATGACGAAAAAATGTTGTTTTTTTAACTATTTCTGTCATACTTAGAACTGCTTTCTTGGATTCCCGCTTATGTGCTCATTTCAGAATTCAATTCAACAGTGGCATGAGATTTTCAATTGCCAAGAGCAGGTTTCCCTTTCTTTTCAGTTGTACACTTTTTGATACACCGCACTCCAAAATCAATGGTAACATCCACGATACGTGCACAGAAAGGTGTGCGATTCGTAACATAAACTTCGAATAATTTCAGCAACAATATCAGGAATAGAATGGTCATAAACTGATGAAAGTTGAATGAAAAGCCAAAGTGAAGAGACGCGTGGACTTGAGAAATGGGCAGAAAGGACAATGAAAAATTATAGACTAAAATCAACAGGGCATTGATTGAATGAGGAGGAGAAGATTGGGACCATACTCTGTGCAGAGTGTTGGTGCTGCCAAAGCAGTCTCCTTGGCTATTGGGCACAATCCTGGACGGGTCGCCACTCCGACACAGGATACCAGTAAGCTGGCACTCATTTTGCCTTTCTCAGAAGGATGACAGGCAGAGTCAACCCCACATGGTATTAATTCAACAGCAGAGTGGGATTTGAACTCAGAACCCTAGGATCCAAAGCCCACCACCCTAACCATTAAGCCAACACCAGGCATTCAAAGAGAAGCTGATATTTCGGCCCTCAATCCTTCGTCAGAGCAAGAACACTACTTTTGGTGGACCTCTTTTGCTCCAAGGAAGGGTTGGAGCCCAAAATGTCGACTTTCCCTCGTTTCCCACAGCGGTCGGCATACCTCGATCAACGTCCTGTGGATTCAATCCGTTGTTACACCTGTCCGCCGACGGAGGTCGACACCAGCCGGAAAAAACAATAGTTCTTCATTCCATAACGAAAAATCATTTTAGAAATTTTCAAGTTCACGCATCTCTCAGGTATCTGCACAAAATCGTTTGAAAGCAACACAGTCGGGGTGTTCAATGACTCGTTTTTGTAGGGTCATAGCACCGCACGCGCTCGGCTGATGACCTCTTCGATCGTCGATCTACCCTGTTAACATCTTTTAATTTGCCTGTGCTGGATCAACCTCCCTTCCTCACTTTTCTGAACTTTATGCGATCACGGTCTCCCTCTGGTCTTTCATTTGTGATGCTCTTTTCGCACTCCGTTTTCTTCACAGAGTGCAACTGTTGTGGCCGCAAGCCTCTCCTCTTCCATGTCCTCCTGCTCTCGTCCTTCTCGATGTTCTTTCTCCCTTTTTTTCCTGCAATCCTTGCTTATCCACTGCCCATCTGCCCTCAAAATTCACCTGCAACCCATCTGGCTCCTCATGTCAGTCCGTGTTTTCAGCTCTTAGAAGCCTACTATCACTTCCTTCACACTTTGACCCCTCCTCCAACCCCACCTTCCTTGCTCTTTCCCCTTTGTGCCTCTGGAGCCTCGCATGTGTACGACTCGGCATTCTTTCGTGTCACAGACATTGACTCTCGTTGCACTTAGTGATGTCGTCTGTGTGCAGGTGGCAAACACTCAGTGCAGGCGTCCACCAGGATCAGCTCCCATTTGTAATCACACCAATTCCTCACTCCTTGCCTACTTCTCACCGATGTCCTTCTCATTTTATACTCCACTCACTCCAACTACCATAATCCTAAACTCTTTCATACTACACCCATGTCCACCCTTTTATACTTATAAAAACCTCTTTATAATCCGTGTCTTAGCTTCGCATCCTTTTCCATGTCATGACCTTTCTTCGTCCTTCCCAGGTATTCACAGAAAGCCTGGTGTTGGCTTGACGGTTAAGGTGGCTGGCTTAAGATCTTCGGCTCTTGAGTTTGAGCACCTGTTTTTTTTGACCGTTGAAGTAGCATCAGATGGGGTTGACTCAGCCTGTCATCCTTCTGAGTTTGGTGAAATGAGTACCGGTGTACTGGTAACAGAGGGCAACCAGCAGCTACAGGCTGCACACGATGGCTGGCTGATTTGGAGATACACCGCAGTGCTCTCGTTTTCGAAAGTCACATGATCAGTAAAGATCATGGATTCATCATTAGCTCGTGATCCGAGTTTATGTACAAATGTGTTGATAAAAGGAAGATGTATAAATAAATGTGTTTTGGTTTTTTTACAAAACAAGAAGGTCCCTAAACATTAATTTCCGCTAGGTAAGGCCATACTCCGTCACAGACCGCAGCGGGATTCTCTCTCACACGCCTATGCTTGAGAACCAACTCTTGATGGGTCACCAGTCCACAGGTTAGATCAGGAATTTGGCCAGGGTACATCACACAATTGCCTCCTCTTTTTGAAAGGCACCATGGGACGTTTAATGTCCAATAATGAATATGCTGGTAGACAGGATGCCCTGACCTAACATCCCAAAGACAGATGGTGCACACATTGATGGAGCGCCCTGCCTGCGAAGCACCAGGACAGCACGTTATAGTCAGGGTGGGAATCTAACCAGGAGCAGATAGCTCAAATGTAAGTGCACGAACTCTGAGCTATCCTGCCAGCCAATAGTGTACTGCTCAATAGATAGAGAATTTTTCACTGTCACCGCAGCACTGGTAGTGAACTCGTGTTAAAGGTTTGATTTTTTTTCAAAGAATGTTAATTAATTGTCGGAAACCACTCAATTCTAGAGAAACTTGAATCGTTTATGCAGGCCAAAGTCTTGCTTGCTTTACGGTACACATTCTATAACTCAGAATTTGAGTGTATCATGGTCCTTATCACCAGCTGACAATGTGTTTGATTTTTTTTTGTTGAACGACTACTCTTATTATCAATGTAGTGTCCATCAGGCAAGCAATTTTTTTAACCACAACAATAGGAAAATTTCAACATGGCTTAGTGTGTTGGTTAAAAGGTCAACTCCAAGCAGTGGTGCCAACTTCCTGACAGCAACTATCAGGGTCTCCTCTTTGCTGTGGTTGTACCCCCAACACAAGTGAAGAGCCAAATCTTCCCCATTCTTCCCTGCTGCCCGGATTCCTCAGGGAAACGCGGTCACGGTCAGAGTGCCGATCGTCCCCGTGGACCAGCACTTTCCCTCTTGTCTCTGTCTCTTCTCTCTCTCCCCCTCTCTCTCTCTAACTCTGTCATGGCCCTGACTTTGTGAAGATGGGGAGTACACCATCCTGGATGTGGGGGATCTCTGGGTCATTCCTGGGAGATCGATTGGCTGTCTCCGTGTCACGGGCTTGTTCAAGAGAACTGTCCAGGGCTATACAACAACAATAACAACAACAACAACAACTTCCTGACAACTAAACAAAAACACATCCATAACCATGTCACCATAAACGCAATCAATAAAACTTCGGCCAAAACAGTATCCTGGGAAATAAACCCATACCAATCGATGACACAAATAAATTACTCCCCAGGTCTGATGGTGTTCACCTTTCATGCCTCCGCTGTGGACACAACCCACAGCATTTACAGCAAAACCATCGATGGTGACACCACTGACAACACATCCAACCTCTGCCAGGCAAGCCCACACCCAATATAACACATTATGGAAGACTGTGTGGCCCTGGCTTCACAAAAGCAAGAGCACAACATCTTAGATGTAAGGGATCTCCGGTTCGCTCCCAAGAGATTGAGTGGCTATCTCCGCGCCACACGCCTGTTCCAGCAGAACTGACCGGGCCGAATCATCATTAACAACAACAATTTCCTGACATCAATGATCCCATGTTTTTATCCGAGTGCTGTGATTCCGTGATGTAGCTCCTCGCGTTAAATCATTGAAACCCAGGCTAATGGATGGTATCTGCATTCTTATGCGAATCGGGAAAATACGGAGACGGCTGCGAGAGCAATCATTCCAAGAAAGGTCATTGCTCTTCCAGGCAATTAAAGACTCAGTCACTAAGCAGCAAGGCCTTTTCCCAGGCCTCTGACAGCATCACCGCCTCACATTAGCCAACAACATGAACATTTAAATGCAGTGACGATCAAAATGTCATTATTTTGTGACATTTTTCACATTTCATGTCGGCAACTCGAGTTTGTGTAACACATGGCAGCAGTTAGAACCACATACACGAAACTTTAACTGTTTATACGCCCAGGTTCTGTATTGAGTTTCATCAGACTGGGCCACAAAATTTATTGATGTCGAATATGCTTGCGTGATGCAGGGTACTATTCACTTTGCAATTAACGTATGTTTTCTGTTTTTTTAATCAGACATTTGCCTTAATAAGCAAACTACTTTTTGGGTTCAATTTATGTCGTTTTAAATACCCTAGAAAAAAGTAGTTCAGGTTAAGGGATGTTGGAAAGATCCAAGGAAGAGCACAGATATATCAACATTCCTTCCCATTTCATGGTCTACATTGACAGGGATGGCAGGATTACTTGGAGGTACAAACACTCCCTTCTGAGCTGTCTACCATGTTGAAGATCCCACGCTGTCTTTTCTTTTGTAGACAGAGTTGAGGCTTGTGGAGGAGTTAAAATGCAGAATGGACCAGGATCTAACAGAACGAAAATAACAATAGAAGGAGAGGGGGAGGGTCGAGAGACAAAATAGAGAGAGATTTGGAGGGATAAGGACCGTGGGGAACAATGAGAGTAAGAGGGGAGGGGTGTACAGGAGGTGCACAACATGGAATTGGGTTTTTTTTTTCAGTTGAGCGTGAAAGGAGAACACTTAAAATTTAGAAAACTGAATGAGGAACATGTCAGATTAGAGACAGGTTGGGCACACTTACTAGCTGGGACTTTTAGTGTTGGCCAGACACACACGACAACACAAATTTGATACTACACCTCCAACAAAGTATGATTACTACATGGAAATTGGATGAAAACACACCTAACAATACAAGGATGAAACGATAACAGCAAGACATGACAAATCTGGAACAGATAACTCTTCATGAACTTTAACGAGGCTCATGAACACAGTCAGACCAACACACCCAGACCCGAGTTATCGCCAGAATCCATAACAAATTACAAATTCCTGCCCAAATCATCTTCAGACGAATGTCAGGCTTGGCAGCTGTTTCGAAGAAACATTTGGCCCAAAAATAATGGAATAATAGGGGCCGTCAAACTTGTTGGACGATGGAGATTTTCACTTCTAATATATCAATTTCAACTGGTGATGCAACAAATTACTCTTACTAGATTGAAAGTAAATCTTTTAATTGTTCATCGGCAACCAATCATTTAGAACTTCATAACTAGCAACCACACAGCAACATGGCGGTGCGGGAATTTGGACGTTTCACTCGTTTGCTCAGTGTTTAAATGAGCCGCTTCATGTAATCATGAGAAATACTTTGGCCAGGCATTTATCAAAAAAGAGGAGTTCCTTCAATTAAATTATGGCAATAACGCAGACTTTATTGAAAATAAAAAAAACAACATTCATATTGATGAACTGTTGGTATTTGTTTATTTTCCTTCGTCATATCGATTTGGCATTGCATCTTTACGATTATTGAAACCATTTTAGGTACTAATCAAGGAAATTATGCACCGCAATTCAATGTTGCCTCAAACACGTCGTAATTGCCCAAATTACTTGTCGGGTGAAATTATATTTGGCAAAACATGGGATGTTTAATGTCATCATTATTTTGTTGACTTTGTTTGGTTTTAACTCCCGTTCAGCGAATGCGTATATATGATGTGATTGATATTCGAGACAAGCCTCTGGATTTCACCACTGGTCGAACAGCGTTTGGCAGGAATAATGGTTTTGTGCAATTGTGACATTCCCCGGCCAGCATTTTGATTCCAAGGAGCCATTTAAATGTGCAATCGCAAAACAACTGCTAAAAAAAACTAGTGTACTCCATACCCACCCTGTGGGTCATTATAGCACCCAAAACAAGTCGTGATCATTTCCGTCGCTGAGAGTTGATCCTGGGAAGGTCGCGCCACTCTGTCGCAAGACAAGGAATACATGGAGCAGTTTCACAATGAGATGTACTCGGCGAGGAACCTTCATTCACTAGATTATAATTAAGCTCAGCAGCGACTTGAGCCAACCCAAGACCCCAAAACTACAGTACGGTACGGTATGTAGTGTATGTTGGATATTTACGTGCTTTCCAAAAGTTTTAACAACAAAAACAAAGGGAAGCAAGGTTTATATGATGTTCAGAAAAAATAATTTATCTGAATCCACTTTGCTCAATTAGCCAACACTTGGGACACACTCCTTCTACAGAGATGGGTATATTCTCCGAATTCAAAATTTCTGCCCCGGTTGAGGGCTGCTTCAGCAAGAGACTGTGATGGAGGAGCCACCTCTCCAGTGGTAAATTCTCAGTTCTGGATACATCCACGACTGGACTGGTTGGTTGTGGGTAAATGTGGAGTTTTTGGGGGATTTCTTTAATCCCAGTAAATTTTTACATCTTGAAATGGGACGGAGTAGCCACCTCACCAAGTGTACATTATCAGCTGTGGAAATGTTGTAGATGCAACGATGCAAAAGGAAGATGGGAAAAACATTAATACAATTCATTATATTATATGGAGATTTATCATTCCTACAAGACAACCCTTGTGAAAGGACAGCATGCATGATGTGTCAGAAATGGCATTCTAATGGATTCCTTACAGAGACAAGAAAGCCTAAAAGCAAAGTACACTAATTGGCCTGCTGGCCCATAAGTGCTGGAATAAACACGTCACTATTTTGCATTGAAAGGCAAATAATGGCGTTTTAGATTAATCAATCAGAGCAGGTACGGTACTTTCAGTGTCCAGCCAATGAATTGTCAAAGTTCTCTCCACCAAACCGGTCACATTCAGGAACAGTGACAACATGCAACGCCCCGTATCCTGCACTGAGTGCCAAGGAGCCGGAATGCTATCCATATAGGGGGCAGTCAACAGTTTGTGCCTCACCTGGGAGGCATGTAGTACATTCTCTTCTGCAAACGGAGGGTGCTCACAGACGATGCCGGCGGAATAGCGCACCTTTGAACACGATAGATCACCAAACTCTTTTACAAAACTGGCTTCAAGAGGTGTTGACTTTCTGAAGCTTGCAGATTTTATCTGACGCCTGCTCCGGCAAAGTATTTTCAGAATTTAAATACGAAAGATTATTATATAAATTTGGCTTTGTGAACAATATTGAGGTTGCCACATATGTGTCAACCAAACCTTATTAAGACTTCAAACTCTATAAAGCAATACACAGTGCAGAATGTGCAAGGTTAGAAGAAAAACTGCTGAAAACAAATTAGAGAAAAACGATACAATTACAAACTAGAACGACGCTCGATAGAGTGCATACCTTCACCAGGATGAACAGTTTACGTTTTGTATCCCACAGATAGGCCGGATATGGATCCAGAAGTTAACCAAAACCGAATTGGCTTGTTCTTGTCGCCTACCCAACTCATCCAACAAGTTTAGTCATAATCCATCCAAAACTTTTTGAAATATCATGCCATATATCATTTTGAACCCCATCTCTCAATGGTGAAGAACCAGTTGAAATTTAAAAAAAAAAAATTCTCGGATCCAGAGCTTCACCAAAATTGAATCAATTCATCCTTGTCTCACACACCCAACCTGTCCACCAAGTTTCGTCGAAATATGTCTATAACTTTTTGAGATATCCTGCTCACAGACAAACAAACAGATAGACAGGGCTGAAACACAAACTCCGTCCACCTTCGGTGATGGGAGGTAGCTAAGGAAAACAATGTGATAAGCTGTGAAATACTTTTTGACAAACCTTCTTGGGATGCAACAACCAGTTTGGATGCCTAGTTGACTTTGGGAACTGAAAAGAGGGGTAATGTACGAATGAGAATAGAAAGGATATTCACAAAGAGGGAAAAAACAAGGAAAGAAACCAACTCATGAAACTGGACTATATACCAGAAACAACCATTCCCCTTGTCACCCCCCCCTCCCCTCCCCTTCCCTCCTCACCTACCCCAAATCCCCCCAAAGAGTTGTACTTCCTAGAGTTGCTGGCGGATATATTATGCTGAGAACAGTTGTAATAAAATCGGACAGAAGAACAACCATGCCATAAATTGGGCCGGCTTCCAATTAGTTTGCGTTTCGACAGAAGATGACTCTCTGTCACCAAAATTGACCTTTGCTTTGAACGCGAGAGATGACCAGCAGCAACTCCAATCCAAAAAGGAAAGTGTATGATAAGTAAGTGAAAATTAATTCAGGCTTATGGAGGAATTTGCACTTTCAGCATGTGCAGGACAAGAACATCAAGAGATGTCAGCATTCTTTTACATGGATTAAGTGTACAATAGGAGATATCAAAGTACTGTTACGAATTTGGAATTCAATCGCACACAACATACAGGTTCCTTAAGTCATGCACTATGCGATATAGGACTTTGGCCATTCTAGGATTGACAAATCAACTTTTCACATGTCATAATGTTTAGCAGTGAGATCGATTAGATTGCGCTGCGAGATTTTATAGAGTAAGGATGCGAACTAATGGAGACGGTCCCTGCACCACACTCTTCTGCGAAGAGGAAGAAGAAACCTGCGGTGACGTCACAACTCCCCCCACCCGTGGTTGAGGGGGGGTGGATCACGAGGCATGAGTCACGCCGGGTGCGGGGAGGGGGAAAAGGAAAGAGGACATTTTTCTTTGTTCAAAAGAGATTCGTGGAAGAGTCGTGAAAGTCCCGTGAAGAGAGTTCGTGGGAGTCCCGTGGTAGGGCTGAGTTCGTGGAAAGAGTTCGTGGAAGTCCGTGAAAAGAGTTCGTGGGAGTCCCTTGGTAGGGCTGAGTTCATGGGCTGAGTTCGTGAAAGTCCCGTGTCAAGAGTTCGTGGGCTGAGTTTGTGAAAGTCCGTGTAAGAGTTCGTGGGAGTCCGTGGTAGGGTGAGTGGTGGGCTGAGTCGTGGGTCCGTGGCAGAGTTCGTGTGCTGAGTCCCGTGGAGGAGGTAAGCTTTGGCTTCGGCAGTTGGGGGAGTCGGGAGGAAGCCAGAAGCCAAGGAGCTGCGTGGAAGTCCGGGCGTCGCGAAGGAGACGCGAGCTGGAGGCGCAGCCTTGCCTGCTGTGTCGGCAAACCGCGCGTTCGTGTGGAGAGAGCCGGAGAGAGCTCGCCTGCCACACGGAAGGCCCGAGCTCGACCGGCTACGCTAGCTGCCTGGGAAGGAGACCGCGGTCGCCCAAGCGCGTTCGTGTGGAGAGAGCCGGAGAGAGCTCGCCTGCCACACGGAAGGCTCCGAGCTCGACCGCGGCTACGCTAGCTGCTGTGGGAGGGACGTCGCGAGTCGCCCAAGCCAGACACACGAGGGTGCGGTAACCTGCAACGGTCTCATGGGACTCGTTCGGTCTGCCAAGTCCCACGCCATAAAGACCCAAGAGGCCAGTCTGACCCCATTGCCTTGAGGGGTCTTTTCTGCCTTTTTCTTTCGAATGAATGTTTGTGGGCCGAGTCCCGTAAGTAAAACTGTGTAAGTGACTGTACATTAATATTGCTTATAGACGGTTGTAGTTCTTTTGTCGTGCTTTTGTTGCTGTATAATTGCATACGTGTTTTGCTTATTTAATTGCATATCGTGTTTCATTATAATAATGTCCTTGTGTAAATGAAACCTGCTCGTCGTCATTCCCTATTGACTGAACATTTCGTGTGTTGGGAGTTAGAAACCTTGGTTTTGCCGTAATAGGGGGACATTTGGACCGACGGTTCTCGGCGATTAGCCGCTCGGAATCGCGCACGGACAAGCTCGCCTCGGCGGTTTGTTCCGTACGAGATCCGTCGAGGGTGGAATCCCCGGTAGTTGGATCACGTGGGTATTTAGGTACATTGAAATGGCAACGACCCTACCCCACGTGATCTGCCCATTGGCGTATTTCGGTTCTTGTGCAAGGACCGTCGCTCGGAGTTATCCGGGCGGCGTCTCTATATCCTGGGCGATCGGTCGGGCCGACTCGACTTGCGGCTCCGTTCAGAGTGGTCGGTTGGCGGCGACACCCGGCCAGTAACAGTACATTTACCTTACCTTACCTTAGGGGTAAATGAGGCGGCATCAAAGTATTATCATGTCAGAGGTGTCCATTAACAAAGGCTGCTCTGAGCCAGAGGTCTAAGACTTCCGTGGATGCCGAAATAATGATATAATTACTGCATTCAATTAATTGTACTGCGCACCTTTTACTATTACGTTCCCCAAGGATTGCTTAAATGAAAGCCGAAATTGGTGGTATTCGTGCGCGAAACGCAAAAAAGCTGGAAAACGTTTCTTATAATTAAAATGTTTATTTACAAATGATTTTGACGCAGGGATCACGGAACAACAGGACTCGAATGGATCTGGCGCACAAAGACAAACAAATAGGGGAGGTAAGACGCAAAAAAAAAATCGAAGAGGAGAGGACGAATGACGACGAGAAGATGGTGGCAAGCAGATGGAGGGATCTCTTCTCCACCAGGTCGAAGGTCCAACTGCCACAGGCATCCACGGTCACGGCCTTCTCCACCTCTGGGACCACCTTTCCAGCACGTGGTTCATCCCACCATTGGGTGCTCTGCTGCCAGTGGGCGACACTGCCTTCATGGCTGTTCCACCCTCAACCAGGGCTCTTCACCTCACCTCACCACCATGACTCGCAGTCCGATGGCAAAACAGTTCGCGATGGTTCCCATGGAAAGAACGTCGTGCTTTTTCGTGTCCCTTTATGTACAAGTCCTCTACCCAACCTCGCTTGTTACAGGAGGTTTCACACAACAATCTTACCCTTTTCTGCTCTTCAAAAGGACGCTCACTGCTTCCTCGGCGCATGTTTGACAAGATGACTTTCCACTGACAAATTCTGAATGAAGGTAAACTAAGCTACTCAATCACATGGTCCATGCTATTCCTAAGACAACCTATATATGGACCCCCCCCCCTTCCCCATAACAGTATTTTCAAATCGATTACAACTTAGAGATTCTCACACATCAACATATTCATTTGAGCCGTGGTTCCAACATCGTGAGATGTGTGCTCAGATGGAAACACCAATTGGTTGGTCAATGGTTAATTTTTTTTTACTTTGGTATACACAATTGAGGCTGATGAAAGAACAAGTAACATAGTGTAAAAAACAAAAGGAACGTCATGCAGTGGGCAACAGTTGAGAGAACAAGTAAGCAGTGGCAGATTAATGTATGGGTACGCAGGGCCCGTGCCAGGAACCGATCACAAAATAACCCCTCATCTAGTAAATGACTAACCCATGTACAAGCCACATGGCGGCATTGTGTTTGAAAGATCAGAGACCTGTTCCAGAGATAAACAAACGACCCCAGCGATGCTGAAAAGGAATACTCAACATGTGAAAGGATGAAATCACCCAAAATTACCTTTTTTTCCACAAGCAGCCAGAACCAGAAAATGTCCGCAGTTTCGCATATCTGGGTTGTGTCCCATTACCAATCAGCTTGCTATCCTTGCTAAGCCAGCCCTTCCTTATCAACAGTTTCATGTTGACTGCTTGCTTGAGCGCTTAAGTCATGTCCTCTTTTTTTTTTTTTCATCTTTGGCGAAATAACAAGGAGTCCTCTTTTTGGAGGAATATGGAATGAAAAATAACATGAAGTCCTCTTTTTTGGGAATTTGGGATGAAAATAACATGGAGTCTTCTTTTTGGGGGAATTGGGATGAAAATAACATGATCCTCTTTTGGGAAATTGGGATGAAAATACATGGAGTTCTCCTTTGGGGGGAATTTGGGATGAAAATAACATGGAGTCCTCTTTTTTAGGGAATTTGGGATGAAAATAACATGGAGTTCTCTTTTTGGGGGAATTTGGGATGAAATAACATGGAGTTCTCTTTTTTAGGCGTTTTGGGTGAAAATAACACGGAGTCCTGTCTTTTGAGCATTTTGGGCGAAAATAGCATGGAGTCTTCGTTTTTGGGGGTAAATAGCACAGAGTCCTTGTTTTGGGGCGTTTTGGGAGAAAAAAACACGGATTCCTGTTTTTTGGGCGTTTTGGCCTGACATATTCTTCATGCCCAGGGCTCAAAATCTTAATCCACCTCTGTAAGCAATGGAAGGAGCAAATAACAAAAATGAAAAGGGGAGGAAAAATATGAAATTGCAAATAAGAAGGTTGGCTGGGCAGGGTTAATGGAGGGGGAGGGGGGGTATAAAAGTTTGTAGGTCGGGATTGGGGATGACATGAGATGGTGGTGCACCACCAGCTTAAAACCCTCATGGAAAGAGTGCAATTGAACTGCCTCAGGCAGTGCTCCAGCAACAATCACATACTCTTTATCAAAAGACACAGTGGGATCGTTATTGTCTTCCGGAAAATGATAGCAGTGGCTTGGGGGGGGGAGAGACTGGCTTAACCACCATCTGAAGAATTCCCCACTCATTCATGCCATCCATGTCTTGCCTGCAAAGCAACAAGGGGGCAGTTTGTAGTTGGCAAGTATGATATGAAGTATTAAATTAACGTCGATCAAATTTTAGATATCATGTCCTTTATAAGGCTGGACTATTCTCCCAAAAATGTGAATATCTTCGATGCAGGGTTTTTACGTCAGTATTTTCGACTCATAAACAGAAATTCTACTTGTCATTGATGTCGGCCATGCCTTTGAACCAGGCAATACAGCCGGCTGTGTTTGTGAAGCACCGAAATGGTCAGATTTCCTTTCGGAAATGTTCACAAAAGGGTGTGAACCTTGATTCACATTTAATAGCCACGGGACAAGCTCACAGCGGTGACATTTGTGTTTTAAAGGTTAAACGTTTCATTCTTTGAACCATAAATCCTTAGATATTGTACCTGTCTGAAACTGTACCTTTTCACAAAGTCCATGTTTTCTTTATTGTGAGATATTTAATCTGTATGCAGAAATATAAGAACTGTGAGTGTAGCCATTCCCAGGGGCTGTCAAAGCATAAATACAAATCGATGTTCGTGAACAAATTTTCCGCAGGGATACATCGAGTTCAGTGCCTTGACATGACCATCCCATTTAGTCCACTGCAGGACCAAGGCCTCCCTGAACATGGTCCATTGGATGCAATTTGAGGCCTTGTACTCCAGTCCAGTGAATTTGTTCATTTCATCTCTCCATCTGATCTTTGGTCTACCTACCTCTGCTTCTTCCACGGTGCTCTCTCGTTTGCTTGGTTGTAATTATTTTATCCTCCAGTTGTCCATTCTTTTCATTACACAAGTCCAGCCCAATTTTATTTCAGTTATTTTTTATCCATGACCAGAATGTCAAGGAATTTGTTTGTTTTTTTCTGTCTGATCCATTCGATTCTCTTCTTGTCACTTCTGCTTATAGATTGGTGTTGGCTTTCTGGTTAAGGTGGTTGGCTTAAGATCTTGGGGTTCTTGAGTTCAAACCACTTGGGGTTCTTGAGAACACTCCTTCAAGGCATGAGGTGAAGATGATGGTGCCATTGTGTCTCCCTGTCTGACACCTCTTTCCTTTCCAAACTGTCGAAGACTTTTTCAATATCGATGATTATGAGAAACAGGAAAGTTTATACATATTCTCTTGATTTTTTTTTCAAGAAGCTGATTTATTATATAAACTAGATGTTATTCATATAAGTCTTGAAGTCTTGAAGCCTTCAAACCTCCCCCAACCAAAAGTCCTCACCCTCCCCCAAAGCCTCAACCTCCCCCTTCCAAAGCTGGCCCATCTTTACTGTCACGGTCTCACCCTCCTCCCGCTAATAAAAGCAAACGGGCATTCCCACGTCAAAACCGGAATATTTAACGCAATTTCTCCTGCTGATTACCCTGAATAATCTTGCGTTCCATCAGTTATGAGTCGAATGACGTGCGAGCATTTCATTCACGTTACGCAAAGAATATTTCTGAGGATGCATGACTCAATCAACTGTAGAATTTCGTTCTGAATTTCCACTTTCGAATGTCGTCTTCCTTGACAGCCACGTCTTGAGGTTACATCATCCCGGCCGCAACTGTAAGAGCATTTTGAAATTCCTTCCAGAGGCATCCTTCCCACGAATTGCAAACCGTTGTCGGCTAAATATTGCAGTGAGTGTGATAATATCAGAAGTGCTGACCGTGCAGATCTTTGCTCTTCTAGCAGTTTGCTGCTCAGCTGCACATGGACACCAGGTTGACTTCTGCGACATTTCAGATTTTCAGAGGCAAGCCTATCTGTGTTTGATCGTTCGTGTGTCTGCAAATTTTTCTGTAGCCTTTTCCAGTTTCCGAAGCCCATTTGAGACAAATGCTCTTCTGCACAGATGGGCAAGTTCTGGTAAGTTTTTCACGAGAAGCGTCCGTACAGGGTGAAGAGTAACACCGCCGATGCTCTGATCAAAAATGACCAGCCACGGAAAATCTTTGAACCACTGTTGTTAAACTTCAACTTTCGGTTTGGCAGTATTTGGACTTGTATACAACTGACATCATGAGGTTGAAAAGCGCTGATCTGGGAAATTAGCCGGATACTCGCACATGCACCCTTTCTGCTATCTTTCCTTTGAAATCGCCACCTCTTTCTGGAACTTGATTGCTCAGGAGAGTGTCGGGAGTGTGCTACTTGACAACTGTCTGCGAAAAACTTCTGATATCCATATCCTCTTAAATGAGAAGGGAAAACTATTCCAGTTGACAAAATTTTGAACCATGAAAAGAAAATCATAAAGGTTATTTTTGCGTAAGAGGGCTTTTATCTCGTTCTTCACTCCTATCCTATAATCTGCGGTCTATCCTTTCCGTCTTATCTCGACATGCAAACGAAGAAATTATTCGATGATGAGCGAAGAAGAAATCTTCCGAACTTATTTTTCCTCGGAAAATTGCAAGCCGCGGCTAACTACTAAGCCTAAGCCTTTTTAAATCGACCATTTTCGACCATGGTAATCTCATTACTGCCCTATAGATACTGTTATAATCCAGCAGAACAGAAGTTCAAAAATAAGTTTCCGTTCTGTTTGTCGAACCGCTTACCGGTGAATTTTTGCATTTGTTCAACATCTACGCTTTAACAATCTATAATTTAATCCTCATAAGTCCGACCGACCGAATGATACCTCATCGTATTTGTAGTCTAAGTCCTCCAAGTTCCAAGTTACCGAGAAACAAATTATTTAACATTAAGCGGCCGCAAAAGCGAGGAATCAGCGCATTTTATTTTAATTTCCAAGTATATTCAAGCTAATTAGTCACCAAAAATACCCATTTCCTTCGATTTTCACCGGTTTTCAACGTTGGGATTTAGGCCATGATATAGACTGCGAAATATGAAAACAGAATTACAAAATATCTTTCCGTTCGTTCGTGCGAGCCGGTAGAGTGAAACCCCGTCATCCTGCATAAGCTCCACCATCTCAATCAGCATGTACCAGACGCGAAATATTTTATTGCTATAACTCGAGGTGCAAAGTCACAAAATGAAACGCACCATCATCATGCAGGTAATAATATCAGGCATCCGGCGATATAATTAAACAGGTGAAATAAACTATTTTGGTCGCTAAAGGGGCCCCAAGCGTTGCGCCTAAACACTATCGCGAGGCGTGGCGCTCCGGGCCATGAAGCCGCGATTTCTTTAAACACTCATAAAATGACGATACAAGTCCAAAAACGTCCCAACATACCTCAAAATGTCAGCTACGTTCCCTGTTAGTGTGAAACATCCAACGCTTGGCGAATTCTGCTTCGCAATGATAGGAAGAGCCGACATCGAAGGATCAGAAAGCGACGTGCATGGACGCTTGGGCCGGGGAGACCATGGCTGGGAAGCACGGATATTCTCAATGTTGAATTGTTAACCTATCATCTTTATAACTATAAAGAACCAATAAAACTAACGTTCTCTTCTTTTGTTGTTTTGGCAAAAAGTAAAGATCCAGAGAGGCTCTGTATTGGGCAACCCCCCACTCTATTTACGTGAAATGGTTTGTCAACTCCCAAAGCCAAAAGCAGACGCGAATGCTTGCGAGAACGGAGACCATAATTGGGAACCACTGTCCGATTAATTTCAAACCTTGAAAAGGCACATCCTCGGTCCCCAGCAATATACTGGCAAGTTCAAGTAGATCGGACCAGTGGTTGTCGAGATTATATGCGGTGCGCAGACAAACATGCACACAGAGATGCTAGAAATATAGAGAGATTAAAAAATTTATTCTTGTATTTTGAGGAGCATCTCGCCTGGTTGTTACTCGAGCAGTCGTTTTGTGTTATGGTAACTTACGTTCAATGAAAAAGTGAGGGGGACAATCGATATTTTGTCCCCCCTTGATAAAAAGTGCGGGGGACATGCCCCCACGTACCCACCATGACCCACATTAAGTGATAGCATGATTGTGGAGAA
>CM068959.1:63307611-63326640 GCA_035128595.1 Eptatretus atami | reverse complement strand
TGCTGTCCAGCCATTCAAGCCCACTTCGTGCCGCGTGACACAGCAAGTCTACCCTTGCAAATTCTTGATTTTATACGCTCGTTGACATGCTGCCTTCTGATCACAAATCCCTTAAAAATTAATCTGACCATCTAATCGACCAATACATTATATAATGTAAGCAGACGAGCGCGAAATTAATTTAAACATTAATCATACACATTTTTCAAAGTTTCAAGTGTACTCAAAGAGATAATACTATCTACTATATATAATTATATTTATATAAAGAATTGTTTATCAAGCCTCCCTCATGACCCTTGAACTGATTCACTAATATAAACTGAAAACTAGACTGACAATACAAAATTCGCATTACACAGGATGCGTCAACTTCCTTAAAAACTTGCCAAAAATATGAACCTCTTGTCTGCCGACTCCAGTTAAAAACTTTTAGCAATGTCATGTGGGTTCAAGTGCGAGTCAGAATCTCGGTAGAACATGGCAGATCATGATGGTTGGTTGAGGCGTTGTTGGGTCATTGATGGAACGTAGCCAAAGTCTTCAGTACGTCTGAGTTGCTGAATGACCGTCATCACTTCGCTCAAGAACTTGCTGGGGAATACAACTAGAAGCATAAGCAAACGTAATCTAACCGTGGTACAATTCGCGGACTTTCCGCACCATGATACTACAAAAAATATTACAAGGTAATCCTCAACAGTATGACAACCACTGAATGTATACGAAAAGAAGCCAAGTTCTAGCTCATAGGGATCCGACAGTTCGGGATATTTGCGGACTATATTGTCGTTGAATGACCAAGACAGAGGAGCATTTTCATCCCAAGCCCCTACTGACGCCATGAGTCCGTTTTGATGTGAAGTACGTCGATTTCAAGTTCTTCGGTTGCTGTCGATGACTTTAGAAAAATCCAAACTCTTTACCCCTCTGAACAGAATCGCGCATGCATGTATTCCTGCGCTGCCTCCATCAAGTCTCTTTGAAGCTTGCGCTTACGAGAGGAGCCACTGGATTGTAGTGGGCACTGCTGGAGCTTCTGTTCTAGCTGCTCGGAAAAACCTCCTTAACGTATCTGGTCGGTACGGAATGATTGGAGATTGATGTAAGACCTTGCAGCAAGTAAAGCATACCAGAGTGACGGTAACTTTCGAACCCTGACGTCCCCTTATTGATGGTATTAAGGGATTGAGAAGACGGGCAATGAATGCAACACAGACCGAGAACCACACTTGCCTGATGAAAGACAGCTTCGGAATACCAGTGGACTCGCTGATGCCAGGTTCGATTACCAAAAGTCATCACGCTTGCTTGAAGGCATCCAGTACCGACTTCATAGTTATCCAATATCGATTTCACGCAGAGAACGAGAGGTTAAACCAATCGCGTCGGGCAAATTGGCCTCGAGCGTGAACTAGGGCAAGGCAGTGAGTGTCGGCATCCTCACAGTGGATATTCAAGTACAGCATGCTTGAATTTGCCAACGAGTTGTTGTAGATGTTGCCTTGGGTACTACCTTGGGGACAAGCATAAAATTATTCCCAAGGGAGTCTCTTATGAACGGATTGCAGTTTTAGGCTTTGGATGTTAATGAGTTAGCGTGACATTTGATGCTCCACAGTGGAACAATAATGGCCAAGCCGGTTGGACGTTTTTATTAGCTTGGAATCTTGACACCCTTTATTCTCCGACATTAGTAGCTCTGCCCCATCGTAAAGTTCTGCCGCCTCATACGTGTTCAATAGGGAGTTTGAACACCGAATTGAGGACACCTGATAGTCAATCACTTACAAACAGTGATACTCCTGTTGTTTGACAGATAAACTTAGCGTAGAGGCCGTGAGATTTCTTGAACACAAAGGAAATCCGTCACATAGCTGCCAACACACACCAGAAACTCCTGTGATTACCCTGAATATCTTGCGTTCCATCAGTTATGAGTCGAACTGAGTGGACATTTCATTCACGTTACTGCAGATATTTCTGGAGAATGCATGACTCATCAACTGTAGAATTTCGTTCTGAATTCTTCCACTTTCGAAGTCGTCTTCCTTGACAGCCACGTCTTGAGTTACATCATCTCGGCCCGCAACTGTAAGAGCATTTTGAAATTCCCTTCAGAGGCATCCTTCCCACGAATGTCAAACCGTTGTCGGGGCTAAATATTGCAGTGAGGTGATAATTCAGAAGTGCTGACCGTGCAGATCTTTGCTCTTCTAGCAGTTTGCTGCTCAGCTTCACATGGACACCAGGTTGACTTCTGCGACATTTCAGATTTTCAGAGGCAAGCCTTATGTGTAGTTGCTTGATCGATTCGTGTTGTCTGAATTTTTCTGTAGCCTTTTTTCCAGTTTCCGAAAGCCCATTTGAGGACAAATGGCGTCTTCTGCACAGCAGGGCAAGTCTGGTAAGTTTTTCACGAGAGAAGCGTCCGTACAGGGTGAAGAGTAACACCGCCGATGCTCTGATCAAAAATGACAGCCACGGAAAATCTTTGAACCACTGTTGTTGAAACTTCAACTTTCGCGTTTTGGCAGTATTTGGACTGGATACAACTGACATCATGAGGTTGAAAAGCGCTGATCTGGGAAATTAGCCGTATACTCGCACATGCACCCTTTCTGCTATTTTCCCTTCTTTTTGGGAAATTTCGGGTTCCACCTCTTTCTTTGGGAAACTTGATTGTCCAGGAGACGTGGTCGGGACTGTGCTACTTGATCTCTCTCCCAGTGCAATGTCCCCCCCACTTTTCAAAAGCAATCGACGCCCATGCTATCACTGAATTCACAGAAATCCATCACAGTCGCTGTTCAACTCACAATTTCAAGAGAAAATAGTAATAATAGCAAGGACCTGCATAACATCCATGTAAAATTGCTGCTTGAGAGAAAGGATTCTAAAAGGTGAAAACTAGATGGTTCTAAAGGGTTCCTACATTGGCAGCCGTAGGAGTCAATATAGAACAATATAGAAATTGTCGGAGGAGTCAGGCGAACCGTCCAACCAATGGGTGGAACTCACACACATGCATGAACACACGCAGGTCTCATTTTTAGCTCGCCTGTTCGAAGAACAGAGAGCTATAGCGATACCCCACGGCGTGAGCGTGAGCGTCGCGTCGAAGCGTCAGCGTCGAGCGTGAAAATGTTAAAGTTTTTGTTGCAAGTTATTTAGAAGCTTGCCATTCATTTAATATGTGTACTACACATTTAATATGTGTAATATGTATGTGTACCATTTCAAGTTTAAGACCATCCAAAGTTGATGCTGATATTTGGCATGGAGGTTCCTTTGGCGTATATTATTGATGTAGTGAATTTGAAATTAAAAAATATATTTTAGTTTTTAAAATTTTGACCTGTTTTGAATTAACTTTTTTGAAGCACATCAACGTTAAAGTTTTGGTGGCAAGTTATTTAGAAGCTTGCCATTCATTAATATGTGTACTAGGATGCTGATATTGGCATGGAGGTCCTTTGGCGTATATTATTGATGTAGTGAAGTTGAAATTAAAAATAATTTAGATTTTTAAAATTTTTGACTGTTTTTGAACTTAACTTTTTTGTAGCACATCAACGTTAAGTTTTGTGCAAGTTACTTTTTAGATAGCTTGCCATTCATTTAATATGTGTATAGGATGCTGATATTTGGCATGGAGGTTCCTTTGGGGTATACTATTGGTGTAGTGAAGTTGAAATTAACAAATGATTTAATTTTTTTTTTTAATTTCAACCTAAGATGGTGTTAAAGCCACCCAATGCTTCACCTGTTTATACTAGATGCTTGCCATTCATTTAATATGTGTACTAGGATGCTGATATTTGGCATGGAGGTTCCTTTGGGTATACTATTGGTGTGTAGAAGTTGAAATTAACAAATGATTTAATTTTTTTTTTAATTTCAAACCTAAGATGGTGTCAAAGCCACCCAATGCTCACCTGTTTATACTAGACGCTTGCCATTCATTTAATATGTGTACTAGGGATGCAATGAAGTCAAATGAAATAAATTTTGTTGTGCAACCTTTTTCAGAGACTCATATTTGTGAAGTCAAAACACTACATATTACTTTTCTTTTAGGATGCATTTCTCATGGCAACGCAAGTAGGTATGTTTATTGCATAATGTTGATAAATACGCATTGCACATGCACTGTTATAATTGTGATGCCATCATAATTACAAATAAAAATGATACTGCATGGTAGTTTCGACTTATTCATTAATAATGCTGCCACTATAACATGATCGCTCTCTGGATGTCACTTTCCATTTTCAGCATTGTAGTAATAATATTTTTGCATCCTTCTAGTAAAAAATATTATTAGAACTAGTCTTTTAAAAACGATAAATGTATAAACAGGCGAGCATTGGGTGGCTTTGATACCAAGACTCCTGGTTATATATAGATAGAAGCTCTTGACTTTCTTCCCATAGAAAGGAACACTGAGTGTACTTAGTTTATCAGTTTTAACGTGAATCAAAAGTCGAATTTCAAACTCGGTATTTTAAGACCATCCAAAGTTGATTTGTAGGTTCTCAGGGACTTTTTTTTTTTAATTCACCAGGTAACCAGGCTTTTTTCTGCATCGAGGTAGGTGATGGATAGTCACAGAAGGGTAGTTCAGCAAATAACTATCGATAGATGTTGAGATTAAAGCAATAATGAGATAACACTTTATAAGGGTAGTAAGTGATTAGATCAGGGTAGCTGGATGGTTGGGTGGACGGATAAGGGTATTTAAAAGCAACCGTAATTGAGTGAGGGATAGTTTAAGAAGTATAGTTGAGCAAATAACTTAAGACAGATTTTTTGATGAAAGCAAGAATAAAATTACACTTTCAGTAAAACAATACTCTTTAAATTTTCAAAAGGTACAAACACTGGAATGGGATTTATAAATGTTCTTTCTCAAAATCCCTTAGTATTGGGATGAGGCCGATTGGAACTGAGCTACTGCTCTGCACTATCGACAACACTCCTCCACTGTCATCTGTCCATCCTCCTACACTTTTCTGCCATTAATATTCACACAATCGTCCAATCTCAACCGCAGTAGAGCCGTTTTTATCCTGCTTCACTCTTTCAACACGTCTGCTCTCATTGGAAGTCCAGCTTCCTCCATCCGCACTGGGTTACCTAACAGCAGCCTCTTTACCAATCTCCCCATCAAGCTCTTCTGCACACAAATCTCCTCCATAAATCCATCCATCCTCCTTATATCCACCCTCTTCCCTCTTGCAATCCTACTGACCCAGTTATTCTTGCAGACCTGCAGCCTCTTAACCTGCACCCTCAAACCCACTCCGTGGGAGTACCTCCTGTGCAGCTGTCCTTCGCAGGGCAGCTCACCGGATACGGGTTGGGAAAAGCCTTCGGGACCCCAATCTTTGATGATAGGAGGGAAACCATGGGATAACCTTCCCGGTCAGATTGCGGAGAGTGTGTCGGAGTGGGCTGAGGTGTCGTCCACAGCAGCGGCGTCTCCTTGGTTAACCTGAGGCAGTCCCTTCGGGTGGGTTGCCTGAAATGTCCATCCCGAAGAGAGGATGATCACCTGTCTCTGTTATCATCTGAGCTCAAGCGTTTGACATCGGTATTGCAGCACTCTCTGAGGATCGAGAGCCGGATTGCGGCGACATCATGGTGGGTGGTTACACCGACTATTGGTCTGGTCGCTCTGATGGTTACCATGCCCAAGGAGTTGCTGTAGCTGTGTCCAATAAGCTGACTCCAATGATAATTGAGGGAATACCGGTCAATGACATATTAGAGATGAAGGATTCGTCACTCCTTGGGTGTCATTTCCCCTGTCTCTGCATATGCTCCGAGTGAGGCGAGTGACCTCACCGTGAAGGACGCATTCTATGCCACACTTGAGTCTGTGGTTGATCAGTGCCCCAGGCGAGATACTTTTCTTGTCTTGGGGGATTTCAATGCATCGATTGGAAGTGATAGGGATGGTTATGAGACATGTGTTGGTCCCCATGGGTCTGGAACTGTGAACTAGAATAGCACCAAGTTCCTCGACTCTGCAAGAAGTCATGGACTTAGGGTGGCTGGTTCATGGTTTCAGCGCCAACAAGCTCATCGCTGGACTTGGTATTCAACGCTGGGTGTGGCAATGGAGATTGACCATGGTGCTCATTGATGGTCCCGCTGGAGGATGATCCAGAAACTGCAGAGGGATCTACGGGAAATGCTCAGTTCTTTCAATACTGACCACCGCTTATTGTAGCAACTCTGAAGTTGCAGCTTAATCAGGAGAATGGTAACAATCCCAGCCTAGGCTGGATGTTGGCAAGCTCGAAGGATGAGAGGGTAAGCCTGAGGAGTTTTGCGAACAGGCTGAGTGGAGATTTGGGGGTCTGAGTGCTTTGGGGGATTCCTGAAGAGTTTGTGGAGTGCCTTCAGACCACTGTCCTGGATGTTGCAGAGTGGATTGTCTTGGAACTCACCGTCGGGACAAAGAAGAATTTTGTCTCTCAGGGACACCTGATTCCATTGACACCAGAAGTTGCAAGGGCCAAAGCTGAATGGCAGAGCTGAGCTGTTCAGGGAGCTGAGGGCGTACTGTACTGGCCCCCGCTACCGCCACCCACCCCCTCCGCTCATCCTAAAGGGTGGACAAGGAAGCCTATGTGCGAAGGATCTGTGAGTGGGTAGAGCAATCACTTGTGGTCAATGATTCTCGTACCCGCTTACAGGGGAATTCACGCATTGCGTTCCTCAAGCCATCCCGGTGTGCTGCAGTGCAGAAGCAGAGGATGGTGGGCTGCTTGACAGAGGAGTCCAAAGTGAAGGCCCGCTGGGGCGGTTTACTTTGAGCGGTTGTACCGCTGATCCACCAGCTGTCAAGTTGGATGTCCACGGGTTGCTGTCCCTATTGCTGACCACTCCAATCAACTATGTGGTCCACCTTTGTTTGTGGAAACAACAGATTGGCGGTGAACCGGTTTAAATGGGGTGAAGCTCTTGGGATCGGGCATCCATGCTGAATTTCAACCAAGGCTGGTGGAAATGCTGTACAATGTCGTTGCAGGCAGTCTGTGCTCTGCCTGGAAAACAGGCATCATCCCAACTTACTGGAAGTGGTGCCTTGTTGTCCCTCTCGAGAAAGGGAAGGGTCATCGCCAAAACCTGCAACAACTACGAGGGTGAACGCATACTCTCTGTGGCCGGCAAGGTCTTTGTTCGATAATTCTTGAGAAGGTTTCACCCACCATCTACTTGAGCACCACATCCAGAGCAGTCAGGCTTTACACCAAAGAGGTCATGATTGACCGTATCCTTGCTCTTCGGGTCCTCCACCGAACGCAGGCTGAGAGTTTTCGGTCAGGGGGCTGCTGCAGCCTAATTTGATCTCTGTAAAAGTGTTTGATTCAGTGAAATCGGGATGCCTCTGGAGGATTCTTGGTCCTGCGTGGGGTGCCACCAAACTGCTCGATCTGATGTCTGAACTCTTCTCTAGTACTGATGAGTGCTGTGAGTGTGGCAGATACCATCTCTGACTTATTTCCAGTTGTTACTGGATGCGTCAGGGGTGTGTACTGGCACCCCACACTATTCAAGCACTTGTATGGACTGGATTTCTGTGGAGGTATGTTGAGAGATGAAGCTGTGGTGCATCGTTTGGGAATGTCAAGAATCTTTGAATTGATTTCGCAGATGATGCAAGTCATCTTTGCATGGGACTCTAGATATCCCTTTTGGGGGCCCTTGAGGTGCTGATGAGGAGTCGGAGCCACTGGGATTATGGGTTTCCTGGGTAAATTAAGATCTAGGCTTGTTCATGCAATCTTGGATGCTGCCTAATCCTGTCTGTATCCTGTTGTGGCAAGGATGTTGAGGTCACGGAGAGATTCACTTCCCTTGCAAGTGATATTTGTGTCTCTAACTGGCTGTGAGCAAGGTCAACACATCATGGTTTGGCGTTCGGGCCTGGGAGTCTGGAATTCACTGGATCATTAGGTGTGGCGCTTCTGGTACCTGTGCGTGAGGACGAAAGTCCGAGTCTTCAGGTCCTTGGTCTTCCAAGTCTTGCTCTATGGATTGTGAGACCTTGGACTCTAACCAGGGATCTGAAGAAGGGACACTTAATTTCTTGTGGTCTCTTCGGAGAATCGCTTGGTTTGGACTATTGTGTCCAACGAGCGGTTGCTGAGAGAAGACTCGGATGAGATTTGTTACCTGCATGGTCCGGTGAGCGTCAGCTTTGCGGCTGTATGGACAAATGTGGCTTCGTCTTTCCTGATGCTGATCCTGCCACCAGATTCTCTCAGCAAGGGAGCCTCATGAAGTGGAGGAGGCCAACGGGTTGACCATGTACCTCTTGGTTTGCAGCAGGTTTTGAATCAGCATCTCATGTGAGATGAAGATGAGCAGGTATCCTTGGGAGATTTGCCAGATTGAGGCCTCTGGAGTACTGCCGGAAAGTGATGCAGCGAACGCGCTTGCTCGGCGCATGCTCCATAACCCTGACCTGAATGCTCTGTGTTGCTACTGCTGTCGGTACCGACAGTCCTCCAGAGCAGTATTGTTATGCCGGCGTACCACGACTCGGGAATTTTTCTTTCATCTTCCTCAATAGTCTTCCTGCCCCCATTAAACTTTCCACCTTCCTCCATGGATCATCACCGCACTTGTGCAGAGGATACAGGTAGAGGTGACTGTGTGGAGATTTTTGATGTTAAGACGGGAAACCCTCCTGGGATTTAATCAAAATGACACATAATTCATGTAATCCCTCTTTCCTTGCTCATAAAATCAAGTCATAAAAGGATATTCCTGTATTTAACTTCCAAATGATCTCCCAAGTGTAATTAATTTTAGCCGCCACAGAAATTATTACCTCTGCCACAAACCGAACTTATTATCATGAATTAAGAGTTTTAAAAACTCCACCGACGAATGGCAAGTAAGAATCGTGGTGAAGATTGTTCTTAGTGGTTGAGAGGTAATCGAGTTGTAAGATCATGTAGAGGTTCTGCAAGATGACCTGGATTCACGGCTTCCTCGATAGCTGTCCTCCTTGAAACTGGATATTCTCATAAGCCTGCTTCAATATCGATATTTTTGTTTTATAGTATATATGCATTTTTTTTAAACCGACTCTGGGGGAGATTAATGAGGAAGGACCGCACGTAGATTAGAACCCAAAGAACCTAAAAGAAATCAACTTGGATGGCTTAACAGATCTGCTTATGATCTTCAGTTTCATTTCACGTTATATTCCACTTCAATAAAAATACCACCATTCGTCCTCGACAAACAACCTGAAAAGAATGAATCAAATTACCATTCTTGCAGAAAGTTTTTAAGCCTCAATGAATAACTGCTTTCCATTTGCTTTTCCAGCGCTCAGTGAATCCTGCTGTAAATGTACCCCAAAGTTATTCCAAATTTCTTAAAGTCCTCATAATTGTTGCATCCCATTGTGAAATTGCATCCATTAACGCTTCCATTGTAAATGATTTTGGCTAACATGTGCCTTAAACGCTGCGTGCCTCGAGTTTTGATGAGTGTGACAGCCGACTCGGAATACTTTCATTGCTTCAGTTCCCAATTTAAGAGAACGATGTTTGTAACACAATCCCATGTCACAGCTCAAACTTCATTGATCGAAATAATAGATCCTGTACTGATATTCAAACGGTGGCCCACGTGGCCCACAGGGTTGCCTGCAAGGAAGTAAAACGCTGACATTTGGAGCTGAAATTAGCCTGGGTTGATTCCTGAGAGACATATAAAACTGTCCACACTGGTGTTTCACATGTACGGTGATGCATCAATGTGCGTGGTGCCGTCAATTGGAAGGAAAATTAGTCGGATGTCCCATCTGTCAGCACTGGTAATGGAGACAAGCCGGTACGCAACTATGGGTGGTCACTACATAATTGCATACTTCATACAGTTTTTGACGGATCGGGCTGAAAATTTTTGAGAAAGAGGTTGATAATAAGTGCGCATAAAAGCCTCGAAGCAGATTTTGATTTTCGAAAAAAAAAAAAAATTCGGTTTTTTTTCAAAAAAATTTCAAAGTCCGCGTTTGCTGAGGCAACGGTGCGTCCATAGCAACGGTGCTCAAAAGCATACAACTAGATCCTGTATGAAACTACAGTCAGTGTTTCATCAAAAATCGGTTGACTCCTCTGGCCTCCAGAGTGTCCATTACAATACATACAGACAGACGGAAAACCTGAGAATAACGGTAGTCTAGCGACCCAACCCAACATTACAGGTCATATGGTGGGTTCAATGGAGAGGGAGCTATCGCCAGCCATCCTAACAAATTACAAATTCTGCCCATATCACCGTAAGTCAAACGTTAGGCTTGCCCAGTCGGTTCAAAAAGACTTGGGGCAACAATGTTTCTCAGCAGACCCGACAGAATGGGACAATGGGGCTGTTTGAATACACACGTCTTCAAAATGAGGTAGCTGAGTGCTAACAAGGCCCTTTTGCACACGTACTGTGTGTGCTTACAGTGAATGTTCGCAGCTGGGAACTTTTAACCAACTGTTATAGGCGTTAAATCTCTTTTAATATAATTTTAAACCTTTAGAACGACACGAGTGGAAAATTTCCAAGATGAGTTAACCATTATTATTGTTCTGTTCTCAATGCAAATTGGACTCACGGAAATATCGGGAAAATACAGAAATACGCCATGGATGAAGCAGAGTACCTGCTTCGAATCATTTCTCCTGTTTGCTGTTAGTCAAGGCAAGTGGTGGCAGTGGATGTAATACACGTACACACTCGAGCAAAGCACCGCTATGGTTCCTCAATTGGGGTGAGTGGCACCGGCGACCCGCCACCTTGAAATACCCCAGGGAGGCCGGACAGCTGCACTGGTTTTAATGAAAAAAGAGGTGTTCTGTTTGGTTTTCGCTGCAATCGCAGTCATTCCCACGAGTTGAAGTGATCCAAAAAAGCATCAACTTTTCACAATGAGGAAACTTTATATATATTAAATAAGAAAAAGACATAAAAGTAATAGCCCGTTGTTTTAAGTAATTTTACTGATGGGTTTAAAGCCCATATTTACAGTATGTAGCAACTAAAATGGCTGCCAGTCTTCCAGTCCGTAGGCCATCTTTGATCAGATCTGCAAAATAAAGTGAGAGCAAAGTGTATGCCATCATGTACTGTGCTTGTGCCAAGTTTGAACAACACTGTAAATGCTTGTATGAGTAATGGTTGAGGACGTGTTCAACCATTGGTTTTTAGATCCTCGTGGAGGAATCTTATAAGTCTTTACTCACGTTGGTTGTTTTTCATCTTCTTCCCTTGTGGACTTTTTTGTTTCACCGAGCCCTACAGTTTTTCATCGAAACTTCCTGAACATTGGCATATATTAATGTAAGAATCCGCGCAGACAAGTAACCATCCTCCAATTTTGAAAAATTCCTCCTAGAAAAAAGTTGACAGTCAAAATATCGCCCGTTAATGGAAATCGCCTATACATTAATCTCCCGAAACTCGGCAAAGCTGTTTGAATTTGTTTGCGGAATCAGCCGGCATTAGCAACAGATAATTTATCGCAAAAACCTGATACATCACAATGACGTCATGTTGTTTTTATGACGTCATCATTAAGAGGACGAGGATCTTAGCTCATTGAGCTTGTTTACAAACTAAAATGGCCACCAGTTGGCCATCTTGGATCCTTGATCTCGAAATAAATAACTGGCGTAATGTAGGCCATCATTTTTTTTTTTTATCTGTGTTGCCCAAGTTTGAACAACATTGGGTTAAAATGCTTGTCCAAGAATGGGTAAGGACATGAGTATTAAGGGAAATGGGGGTTCTGGAGGCAAGTCCAAAATTTACATGTAAGTGAATTGGGGAAAAGGGAAAAAGTTTTGACCGACACCCAAATTCCCCAAAATTCCTCCTATTTCTCCTTTCCGCCAAGTAAGCATTAACAAATATAAAATCTTCATAGACCACTACTTGGGGAGGGAGTGGGAAAGGGGGGATGGGAGGGGATGGTCCTTTCACATTATTCAACACATATACTCAAAAAGCAAACCAACAATATTTGTTTGTGTATAAATTATACGCATTTCCCTGCTTTAAGTTTCTTTGTTAGGCAGAGAATGAAATGACAAACCTCTCTAATGCCCTTGTCTGAGCATAATCATTTTGAGATTGTAGTAGATTAAATTAGCAAAGGTTTCTTTACATCCTCGAAACTTATTTGTATTATCCACTTTTTAAATAATCATTTATTTTGCGATCTGATGAAAGAAATAGCCGACTGGTAGATTGGCGGCCATTTTAATTGTAAAAAACACCCCCAGTAATTTAATCGTGCTCAATCTATTCTCAGACCATGCAATTACCGATCTTTGGTCAAGACTTGGTGCACAGATAACGAATGATGGCTTAGGCCTAAAGTCACATTTGCACGATGCGGCCGTAGGGTCTACAAAATCTATGCACTAAGCATTATAGGGCGGCCGCAGTATTTCCACGGTCACACAATGTAGCAGTGCACATATGTTTTATTTTTTCGCGGAGCCGCACGGCGTATTTTTATAAATGTGGAGAACCGAAAACCGTGGGGTTGCGTACGGTCTTTGATTTGATGTCCAGCGGTGACCTAGGGCGTCTGCGGCGGCCATAGAATTTTCAAAGGCAGACGCAATGGTGCCCCGCAAGGCGAAAACCGCAAAGGGGGCCCTAAGGCGAACGTGCGGCCAGACGGACGGTAACGAGTGGGTTATTATTTTTTATTTATTTTACCAGTTCTTTTTTATTTTTTTCGGCTTGTCAAATTGCTACGGGCACGTAGAAATGAAAGTTTATAACCTCCGCGCTATAAATTCCACGGCGACCCTACGGCCTGTAAAATATAGCCATACGGCGTTAGGCCACCCTGGAGCCACCTCAGAAACTCTGCGCCGCCGCACATTTCTGTCAATTCCAGGGGGGTACGGCCGCCGTATCCTAGCCTCGTAGAGCAAATGTGACTTAGGCCTTTAGATATATATGCACGTCAATTGTTTTTCGACAATAAGAAATCCAAGATGCCGACTTGCGGCCATTTTGTTACTGTAAACGTGGTCCCCAACCATTTCTGCGGACATGAATGGTCAGATTTGTTCAAACATGGTACAATCACAGTACATGATGGCATAACACCGTGCCCGCACAAATTTAATTTGAAAATCTGATCATACATCGCGACTGGTAAGCTGGCGGGCATTTAGTTGCACAATAAATATGGGCTGGCCCTTTGACTCACACAACAGCAACATTACTAAAACAAACGGGGGCTCTGAAAATTTTATGTCTTTTTTTCCTTCTTACAACTAAAATGGCCACTATCGGCCATCTTTGATCACATCACAAAACAAAATGATGCGTACAAATGAATGCCATCTGTTGTTGTCCTTTCGCCCGAGTATGAATAAAATTGGTCCATACTTGTCCAAGATATGGTTGCGGACCGCCACGCACGAGAAAAAAAAAAAATGAAAAATTCGGGGAAAAGAAAAAAAAAAAAAACAAAATCCATAAGCCCAGTTTCCAGAACAAAGTCCCAACGGGGACTAACAAACAACAAGTATTCTAATGGCTAGCATGTTGAAATGAACTAACCGCGGATGTATCCCACAATGCCGTGCGGTAAAAACACATGACGTTCATCAAGCCTGGGGGCCATTTATGGACCTAATTAAAACTTCCTGTCCCACAAATTGGCTTGCAATGTCAAGGTGACCCCGTATTTTTGTGGGTGTTTGACGCCATTTTCCTTTTCTTTAACCCACGGACCCATTTTCGTAAGATCGTTAAAACCGTATTGGAACCATGGATGGAAATAACGAAACTTTTTTAGAAACGGCAATGTTTAGCTTCCGTTCCACTCGCATGGACTGACACGCACACAGAAGACAGATCTGTAGCAATCCTATCCAAACATGCAAGGAACCACTCTCGTCTGACCTCGATTGGCTGGGGGACAATCATGAGCTTTATGATTCAACCATGCCTTCAATCCTGCATCCGTACGCAACGTCACTTACTCTCTCGTCCAATGCCATTTTCCCTCACCCTAATCAATGGTAGGCATATTTGCTTTCCAATTCGCTCTTTCGGACTTCTTACTGTGATATTTATTGGTACTTTGCGAGTATTTTTTGGATGGTACGATTCTATTTTGGACCGTTTTTCATTCGTATGCAGGGTGTCCAAATTAAACGTTCAAATTCAAACGCGCAAATTAAAGAATGAATTAAATGGGATATAATGATGCTTGTGAATGAAAATAATAGTTCTCACGTTTTATTATCAAAGATTTCCCAAATCACATATGGCATCCATGCACCAATTTTTATCAATCACTTGGTCTCCATAAAACCAGGAAACACTCTTTATTTTGGGGAGAACGCTATTTCAAGTAAATGTGACGTCACGCATCACAGGTGACAAACTGGAAACGAAAGAAGTAAAATAAATCTTTGAGAATTGTTGTGTTTCTTTTCTTGGTGTTATAGTCTTTTCAAATATGTTGTTGTTGTTGTTTATTTCTGGATGTTTGAGAGTTGTGAGGAAGATGATGATGCAAAGGGGGAGGGGTATGTGGACGTGAAGGGAGTCGGGTGAGGGAGGGAACATCCTCACGGAGTTCGGGATATGTGAACGTAACGTGCGCGGAGTCAATGGACTTGTGCCTCACAATCAATTCGCATTGTTTTAGTGTTTGGTGAGCGACCATGACAGAAATGGTTCTTTTTTGAGAAATGTTGTGTATGTATGTTATGTATGGAAGTTATGGAATGTTATGAAATGTTATTGTAACGTTTGGGATGTTACGTATGGGATGTTACGTTTATGGGATGTTACGTTATGGGATTGTTTACGTTTGGGAATGTTACGTTATGGGATGTTACGTTATGGGATGTTAACGTTAATGGGATGTTACGTACGTATGTTATGTTACGTGATGTTATGTTAACGTGATGTTACTTACGTGTATGTTACGTTAACGTGATGTTAACGTTAACGTGATGTTAGTTAGCGTGATGTTACGTTTACGTATGTTTTACGTTACGTGATGTTACGTTACGTGATGTTACGTTACGTGATGTTACGTTACGTGATGTTACGTTACGTGATGTTACTTTACGTGAATGTTACGTTACGTGATTTACGTTACGTGATGTTACGTTACGTGATGTTAACGTTACGTGATGTTACGTTACGTGCTGTACGTTACGTGATGTTACGTACGTGATGTTACGTTAGTGATGTTACGTTACGTGTGTTACGTAGCTGAATGTTACGTTACGTGATGTTACTTACGTGATGTTACGTTACGTGATGTTAGTAGCGTGAATGTTACGTTACCGTATGTTACGTTACGTGGAATGTTACGTTAGCGTGATGTTACGTTACGTGATGTTACGTTACGTGATGTACGTTACGTGATGTTACGTTTACTGTGATGTTACTTACGTGATGTTATGTTACGGTGATGTTATGTTACGTGATGTTATGTTACGTGATGTTATTTACGTGATGTTATGTTACGTGATGTTATGTTACGTGATGTTATGGTAACGTGATTGTTATGTTAGCGGGATGTTATGTTACGGGATGTTATGTTACGGGATGTTATGTTACGGGATGGTTATGTTTAGCGGGATGTTATGTTACGTTACGGGATGTTACGGGATTTACGGGATGTTACGGAAATGTTACGTATGTTACGGATGTTACGTATGTACGTTATGTTACGTATGTTATGGTACGGTTGTATGTATGGTACGGTTGTAATGTTAATGTATCTATGTATGTATGTTATGTTATGTATGTATGGTACGGTATGTATGCATGTATGGTATGTATGGTATGTATGTAATGTTATGTATGGTATGTATTGTTACGAATTCTGGCCTGCTGGCGTGCGAGCGATGCGTAAACATCCAATCACAACCGCGTCGCCACCGGAACGGACATATTCAGTCATGACTCTCGCTGGACTACCGCCAGGAGCCAGTCACGGGTGGGGGTTTTAAACCCTCACCGAACAACCGCCAGTCCTCGCATTCTACCGCGCGAAATAGGGTGAATCGCCGAATTCGATTATACCTAAGTCCCCGGCCGCGGGTAGCTCCGAGGAGTTGTACCACGCCGCAGGTCGGCTCCGGGACCACGAACGCGCTTAAGGCGGCTCGTTCCGTGCTAAGGGAATAACTGAGCGGAGTTTCGCGAACCTGGCGAGGTGTCAGATTATTTATTGGTGTCTACACCCAACTACCAATCCATTGCCAAGTGATGCAAGATGGCACTTTTCAAACAAAAGGAAAGGAAACGCAAACAAAACGGTCACACAATTTTAACAAGCACTTTTTATTTCACACGCAGCTACACAAGGCAAGCACGTATTCACAGCCATACAGTAAGAAATTGCACATATAACAGTCAAAAGCAATGAAAGCAACGCAGAGATACTAACCGAATAAAGCAATGTACAAAGCACTTATTCAGGTTTACTTCAAAGACTGCACCGACAACACACAATTTACACAAAAAGCAAAATACAAGCCACCTCATAGGCAAGGGGGCAGACGGTTCCGTGGACAAAAATGTACGTGGGAGCTGGGTGAGCGGCAGTCCACGAGACCGAAGGGGTCTTACCCGCGCCCTCGTGGCGCGATGGCGGGCTAGCCGCAAGTCCAGCCGTAACGTGCCTGACGTCCGTGCCCCTGGCCGTGTCGGTGAGTTCCTTTAGGCGTGCGTTGCGCAGGCACGTTGTTGGTCGGTCGTACACCACGGTTGGGGTGGGGACGGACGGGGTTTACCGGCGCTATCATCAGTGCGGATGGGGGGGAATTGTTGATGCTCGGGGTGGAGAGAGAGAATGGGCGGACGCTCCGTCCCGCTAGCCGGGGCCTTGGGACCGCACCGACTCCGGCGAATCTCGCCCCCCTGTGCCCCTTCCCGCGTCCACTGCTTCACGTCCGTGACTTCGTCCCTCGACCTCAAACAAACCGAGCTCCGTCCCCTTCACCGTCCGATTCCCGCCAAACACACGACTCAGTACCAACGACTTCGAACCAACGACCAACCAACCGACAACCTCGACGAACGACCTCCGTCTTCACTCGAACCAGCCGCGACGTCGCCTTGTGCTCGCGTCTTGTTAATAGACCGGGGGAGGAGCGTGTAGTAATTCGCGGATCAAAACGCGCTTGAGACCGGGGCACACGCCACCCGATGTTCATCCTTGGTCGGGCAAAAAGGGGGCGTGAGCCTCTCTTGATCCAATTTCCTCCGAAAAGGAATCCACATGCATCGCGCTTGGGGGGGGGCCACACCGCCCGACGCTCGGCCCATTGGACGGAGGAAAAGGGGCGTGAACCTCCCCTGATCCGATTTCCTCTCCCGTAAAGGCATCCATTTGTACTCGCGCTCGACGCGTTTCGGCTCATCACCGAATGGGCCTGGACAGCACGCGTTCGTGTTGAAGCAGGTGGTGTGGTTGATGGTTGTGAGAAGGAGAAAGGCGAAGGTGGTGGGGGTTTGCTGTTGGTGGTTTGGTTGTTGGCGGGCGTCGTTTGAGAATGGGGGTATAGGCGAATGCCCTTGTGGGGGTGGGTTGTGGAGTGAAAGGTAGTGGCGGTTTGGTGTAGTGTTCGGGGGCGTTGTTGGTGGTGGCATTTGGTTGTTGGGGGGGTGAGTTGGTCCAAAATAATGATAGATAAAGAAAAATGGCGAACTCAAAGCGTTGCAGCCCGGATGAATCTCACATATTCCCTCTAAACAACGGGGTGTGGACTAACTACACATGAACTTATCGATATTCTAAACCTGAAGAACTTTCTGTGTATTGCAAATTTCCACAGCGTAACCAAGTATGTATGTATGTTTGTTATGTATGGTATGTAAATGTGTGTCATGTATGTATGTTAATGTATGTATGTTATGTATTTTAATGTATGTTATGTATGTATGGTATGTTGGTAGTAGTTATATATTTATTGTATGTATGTTATTTATGTATGTTATGGTATGTATATGCTATGTATGTTATGTATGTATGTTATGTATGTTGTATGTTGGGTGGTCGCGTCGCTAGACTACGTTACTCTCAGGTTTTCACGTCTGTCTGTGTGTCTGTCTGTTTTGTATTAATGGACAGCTCTGGAGGCCCAAGGAGTCAACCGATTTTGGAATGAAACTTGACTGGCAGGTTTCATACCAAGGACTAGTTCATGCTTTTGAGCACGTTTGCTATGGACCGCACTGTTGCCTAGCAACGACACTGAAATTTTTGAAAAAAAAAATCCGAAAATTTTTTTTTTTCGAAAAAATAAAAAAATCGGCTTTCCGCGTTTTATTGCGCAACTTAACAACCTCTTTGTCAAAAAAAATTTCAAAGCCCGAATCTGTCAAAAAACTGTATGACTAGTATGCAATTATATAGCAACCACCCATGGGTTCGCCTACTGGCTTGGTAAAGTTATGTAGATGTATGGTTATGTATGTATGTTATGGTATGTAATGTTATGTATTGTTGCGAATTCACGCCCGCCGGCGTGCGAACGGCCACGTACTCGAATCGCGGTCACGTCGCCCACCGACGGCACAATTCTGTCATGAACCCTCCTCGGACAACGCCGGGAGCTAGTCCGGGTGGGGGTTTAACCCCAACACGACCGTGCCAATTGCCCACCCACGCAGGATAGGATTGTTCCCAAACTCGAACGCTACTAAGTACCCCACGCGGATGGGTACCGGCGGGCGAATCGTTACTCGCCAGCAGGTCGACTCCGTGACACGAGCCACTTGGGCGGCCCATTCCGGTGCTATCGGGATACCGAGCGGTGTTATCGTCGAACGCTGGACGGTTCAGATTAATTACCGGGATGTTGCACACCACTAAGCGAACCCTTTCCGTGATGCAGATGGAGGGTCAATAAAAGAAGGAAAAGCGACGAAGCAGAGCGGGAACAAGTTCAATAAGCGAAGCATTTTTAATTCACACACACACACCACACATCCCACACACAC
>CM068959.1:63294439-63307414 GCA_035128595.1 Eptatretus atami | reverse complement strand
AGAGAGAGATCCTGTGCGTCGGACGGGAGCTGCCGGACGAGGGTTCAGCGCGGCCCGCGAAGAGAGGTCGGGCCAGGCGCGACCATGCATGACGGTCGCGGGAGAGCGACTCACCAGCCCATAAAAGGGACGTCGCGACTTCTTTCCTTTCTTTTCTTTGGATTTTTGTGCAAATGTCTGTGGTGGCGCCAGTCCTGGCTCAAGTATGTAATTGTTTTAAAAGTGTTGCCGTGTGTACGCGTATTCGTTGTAGCTCTGCATCGTTTTTTGTTACATTTGCTTTTTGTGGCATAATTGTTTTATTGTTATATGTGGCATTTTTGATGTATGGCTGTAATAACAGCTTGTGTGTGTGTGTGTGTGTGTGTGTGTGTGTGGGATGTGTGGTGTGTGTGTGTTGAATAAAAATGCTTGCTTATTGAACTGTTCGCTCTGCTTCGTCGCTTTTCCTCTTTTATTGACCCTACATCTGCATCACGGAAAGGGTTCGCTTAGTGGTCTGCAACATCCCGGTAATAATCTGAACCGTCCAGGTGACGATAACACCGCTCGTATCCCGATCGCACCAGGAATGGGCCGCCCAAGTGGCTCGTGCACGGAGTCGACCTGCTGGCGAGGTAACGATTCGCCCGCGTACCCATCCGCGTGGGTACTTAGTAGCGTCGAGTTTGGGAACAATCCTATCCTGCGATGGGTGGGCAATTGGCACGGTCGTGTGGGGTTTAAACCCCCACCGGACTAGCTCCCGGCGTTGTCCGAGGAGGGTCATGACAGAAATTGTCCGTCGGTGGGCGACGTGCCGCGATTCGAGTACGTGGCCGTTCGCACGCCGGCGGGCGTGAATTCGCAACAATACATAACATTACATACCCATAACAACATACATAACATACATCACTAACATACAAGCCTAGTAGGCGACCATGGGTGGTTGCTTATAATTGCATACTAGTCATACAGTTTTTGACAGATCGGGCTTGAAATTTTTTTGACAAAGAGGTTGTTATAAGTGCGCAATAAAACGCGGAAGCCGATTTTTTATTTTCGAAAAAAAAAAATTTTCGGATTTTTTTTTCAAAAATTTCAGTGTCGTTGCTAGGCACAGTGCGGTCCATAGCAAACGTGCTGCCAAAAGCATAGAACAGATCTTGGTATGAAACCTGCCAGTCAAGTTTCATTCAAAATCGGTTGAATCCTCTGGGCCTCCAGAGCTGTCCATTTTAATACAAAACAGACAGACACACAGACAGACGTGAAAACCTGAGAGTAACGGTAGTCTAGCGACGCGACCACCCAACATACATACATACATAACAATACATACATAACATACATAGCATATACATACCATACATACATATAATAACATACATACAATAAATATATAACTACTACCAACATACCATACATACATAACATCATAAAATACATATACATACATACATAACATACATACATGACAAACACATACAATACCATACATAACAAAACATACATACATACTGGTTACGGCTGTGGAAAATTTGCAATCACAGAAAGTTCTCTCAGTTTAGAATATATCGATAAGTTCAATGTGTAGTTAGTCCACACCCCGTTGTTTAGAGGGAAATGTGAGATTCATCCGGGGCTGCAAACGCTTTGAGTTCGCCATTTTCTTTATCTATCATTATTTTGACCAACTCACCCCCCCAACAACCAAATGCCACCACCAACAACGCCCCCACACTAACACCAAACCGCCACTACCTTTCAACTCCGACAACCCACCCCCACAAAGCATCGCCTAACCCCCATTCTCAAACGACGCCCGCCACAACCAAACCCACAGCAAACCCCCACCACCTTCGCCTTTCTCCTTCTCACAACCATCAACCACACACCTGCTCAACACCGGAACGTCGTGCTGTCCAGGCGCCATTCGGTGAATTGTAGCCGAAGACGCGTCGAGCCGCGAGTACAAATGGATGCCTTTACGGGAGAGAAATCGGATCAGGGGAGGTCACGCCCCTTTTCCTCCGTCCAATGGGCCGGAGCGTCGGGCGTGTGGCCCCCCCCCAAGCGCGATGCATGTGGAATTCCTTTCGAGGAAAATTCGGATCAAGAGAGGCTCACGCCCCCTTTTTGCCCGACCAATGGATGAACATCGGTGGCGTGGCCCCGGTCTCAAGCGCGTTTTTGATCCGCGAATTACATACACGCTCCTCCCCCGGTCTATTAAAGACGCGAGCACACAGGCGCTCGCGGCTGGTCGAGTGAAGACGGAGGTCGTCGTCAGGTTGTCGGTTGTTGGTCGTCTGGTTCGAAGTCGTGGACTGATCGTGTGTTGGCGGGAAATCGGACGGTGAAGGGGACGGAGCTCGGTTGTTGAGGTCGAAGGGACGAAGTCACGGACGTGAAGCAGTGACGCGGGAAGAGGGCACAGGGGCGAGTTCGCCGGAGTCGGTGCGGTCCCAAGGCCCCGCTAGCGGGACGGAGCGTCCGCCATTCTCTCTCTCCACCCCGAGCATCAACAATTTCCCCCCATCCGCACTGAGATAGCGCCGGTAACCCCGTCCGTCCCCACCCCAACCGTGGTGTACGACCGACCAACACGTGCCTGCGCAACGCACGCCTAAAGGAACTCACCGACCACGGCCAGGGGCACGAGTCCAGGCACGTTACGGCTGACATTGCGGCTAGCCCGGCCATCGCGCCACGAGGGCGCGGGTAAGACCCTTCGGTCTCGTGGACTGGCCGCTCACCCAGCGTCCCCACGTACATTTGTCCACGGACCGTCTGCCCCCTTGCCTATGAGGTGGGCTTGTATTGCTTTTTGTGTAAATTGTTGTGTGGTGCCAGTCTTGAAGTAAACTGAATAAGTGCTTGTACATATGCTTTATTCGGTAGTTCTCTGCGTTGCTTTCATTGCTTTGACTGTTATATGTGCATTTCTTACTGGTATGGCTGTGAATACGTGCCTTGCCTTGTGTAGCTGCGTGTGAAATAAAAAGTGCTTGTTAAATTGTGTACCGCGTTTTGTTTGCGTCCTTTCCTTTGTTTGAAAAGTGCCATCTGCATCACGGCAAGGGATTGGTAGTGGGTGTAGACACCACAACTAAAATAATCTGACACCTCGCAGGTCGGCGAAACTTCCGCTCAGTTATCCCTTAGCACGGAAACGAGCCGCCTTAAGCGCGTTCGTGTCCGCGGAGCGACCTGCGGCGTGGTACAACTCCTCGAAGCTACCACGCGGCGGGAAACTTAGGTATAATCGACATTCGGCGATATCACCCTATTCTCGCGCGGGTAGAATGCGAGGCTGGCGGTTGTTGGTGAGGTTTAAACCCCCACCCGTGTGGCTTCCTGGCGGGTAGTTCAGGAAGTCATGACTGAAATTGTCCGTCCGGTGGGACGACGGTTGTGATTGGATGTTTACGCATCGCTCGCACGCCAGCAAGGCCAAGAATTCGTAACAATACATACCATACATAACATACATACATACCATACATACCATACATGCATACATACCGTACCATACATACATAACATAACATACATACATAGATAATTAACATTACATACCGTACCATCGCATACATACCGTACCAATAACATACGTAACATACGTACATACGTAACCATCCGTAACATACGTAACATTCCGTAACATCCCGTAAATCCCGTAACATCCCGTAACGTAACATAACATCCCGCTAAACATACATCCCCGTAACATAACATCCCGTAACATAACATCCCGTAACATAACATCCCGTAACATAACATCACGTACACATAACATCACGTAACATAGACATCACGTAACAAAACATCACGTAAATAACACCGTAACATAACATCACGTAACATAACATCACGTAACACTAACATCACGTAAGGTAACATCACAGTAAACGTAACATCACGTAACGTACATCACGAACGTAACATCACGTAACGTAACATCACGTAACGTAACATCACGTAAACGTAACATACGTAACGTAACATCACGCTACTAACATCACGTAACGTAACATCACGTAACGTAACATCACGTAACGTAACATTCAGACCGTACGTAACACACGTAACGTAAACATCACTAACGTAACATCAGCGTACGTAACATCACGTAACTAGACATGCACGTTAACGTAACATCACGTAACGTTAACATCACGTAACGTAACATCACGTAAACGTAAATCACGTAAGCGTAACATCACGTAATAAGTAACATCACGTAACGTAACATCACGTAACGTAACATCAGTAACGTAACATCACGTAACGTAACATCACGTAACGTAAAATCAACTAACGTAAACAACATCACGTAACTAACATCATGTTAACGTTAACATCACGTTAACGTAACATACACGTAACGTAACATCACGTTAACATAAACATCACGTAACATAACATCACGTAACGTAACATCCCATTAACGTTTAACATCCCATAACGTAACATCCCATAACGTAACATTCCCAAACGTAACATCCCATAACGTACGATCCCATAACGTAACATCCCATACGTAACATCCCATAACGTTACATAACATTTCATAACATTCATAACTATCCATACAATAACATACATACAACAACATTTCTCAAAAAAAGAACACATTTCTGTCATGTCGCTCACCAAACACTAAACAATGCGACCATGATTGTGAGGCACAAGTCCATTACTCCGCGCACGTTACGTTCACATATCCCGGAACTCCGGTGAGGATGTTCCCTCGCCTCACCCGACTCCCTCACGTTCCACATACCCTCCCCCTTTGCATCATCATCTTCCTCACAATCTCTCAACATCCAGAAATAAACAACAACAACAACATATTGAAAAGAACTATAACACCCAAGAAAGAAACACAACAATTTCTCAAAGTTTATTTTACTTCTTTCGTTTCCAGTTGTCACCTGTGATGCGGTGTCGTCAAACATTTACTGAAATAGCGGTCTCGCCCAATAAAGAGTGTTTCCTGGTTTTATGGAGACCAAGTGATTGATAAAATTGGTGCATGATGCCATATGTGATTTGGGAATCTTGATAATAAAACGTGAGAAATATTATTTTCATTCACAAGCATCATTATATCCCATTTAATTCATTCTTTAATTCGCGTTTGAATTTGGAACGTAATTTGGACACCCTGCATACGAATGAAAAACGGTCCAAATAGAATCGTACCATCCAAAAATACTCGCAAAGTACAATAAATATCACAGTAAGAAGTCCGAAAGAGCGAATTGGAAAAGCAAATATGCCTACCATTGATTAGGGGTGAGGGAAAATGGTTGACGAGAGAGTAAGTGACGTATGCGTACGGATGCAGGATTGAAAGGCATGGTTGAATCATAAAGCTCATGATTGTCCCCCAGCCATCGAGTCAGACAGAGAGTCGGTTCCTTGCAATGTTGGATAGGGATTGCTACAGATCTGTCCTGTGTGCGTGTCAGTCCATGCGAGTTGGAACGGAAGCTAAACATTGCGTTTCTAAAAAAGTTTCGTTATTTCCATCCATGGTTCCAATACGGGTTTTTAACGATCACGAAAATGGTCCGTGGGTTAAAAGAAAGAAAATGGTCACAACACCAGCAAAAATACGGGGTCACTTGACATGCAAGCCAATTTGTGAGGACAGGAAGTTTTAAATAGGTCATAAATGGCATCCCCAGGCTTGATGACGTATGTGTTTACCGCAACGGCATTTGTGGGATACATCCGCGGTTAGTTCATTTCAACATGTAGCCAATTAGAATACTTGTTGTTTGTTTAGTCCCGTTGGACTTTGTCTGGAACTGGGCTTATGGATTTTGTTTTTTTTTCTTTCCCGATTTTCATTTTTTTTCTGTGCGTGGTGTCCGCAACCATATCTTGGGACAAGTATGGACCAAATTTTATTCATACTCGGGAATAAAGACCAACACAGATGGCATTCCATTTGTACGCATCATTTTGTTTTGTGATGTGATCAAAGATGGCCAGTAGTGGCCATTTAGTTGTAAGAAGGAAAAAAAGACATAAAATTCAGAGCCCCCGTTTGTTTTAAGTAATGTTGCGTGTGTGAGTAAAGGGCCAGCCCATATTTATTGTGCAACTAAAATGCCCGCCAGTTACCAGTCGCGAGTATGATCAGATTTCAAAATAAAAGTGTGGGCACGGTGTTAATGCCATCATGTAACTGTGATTGTACCATGTTTGAACAAATCTGACCATTCCATGTCCGAGAAATGGTTGGGGACCACCGTTTACCAGTAACAAAATGGCCGCAAGTCGGCCATCTTGGATTCTTATTGTCGAAAAACAATGAACGTGCATATATATGCTAAAGGCCTAAGTCACATTTGCTCTACGGGCTAGGATACGGCGGCGCCGTACCCCCTGGACAATTGACAGAAATGTTGCGGCGGCCGCAGAGTTTCTGAGGTGGCCCAGGGTGGCCTAACGCCGTATGGCTATATTTTACAGCGTAGGGGTCGCCGGGAATTTAGCGCGGAGGTTATAAACTTTTCATTTCTACGTGCCCGTAGCAATTTGACATAGCCGAAAAAAAAAAAGAACTGGTAAAATAAAATAAAAAATAATAACCCACTCGTTACCGTCCGTCTGGCCGCACGTTCGCCTTAGGGCCCCCTTTAGCGGTTCGCCTTGCGGGCACCATTGCGTCTGCCTGAAAATTCTATGGCCGCCCGGCAGGGACGCCCTAAGGTCACCGTGGACATCAAATCAAAGACCGTACGGCAACCCCACGGTTTCGGTTCTCCATCACATTATAAAAATACGCCGTCGGCTCCGCGAAAAATAAACATATGTGCACTGCTACATTGTTGTGACCGTGGAAAACTGCGGCCGCGCCTATAATTGCTAGTGCATAGATTTTGTAGACCCTCCGGCCGCCGTGCAAATGTGACTTAGGCCTAAGCCATCATTCGTATCTGTGCCACCAAGTCTTGACCAAAGACGGTAATTGCATGTCTGAGAAATAGATTGAGACACGATTAAATACTGGGGGTGTTTTTTAACAATTAAAATGGCCGCCAATCTACCAAGTCGCTATTCTTTCATCAGATCGCAAAATAAATGATTATTTAAAAAGTGGGATAATACAAATAAGTTTCGAGGATGTAAAAGAAACCTTTGCTAATTTAATCTACTACAATCTCAAATGATATGCTCATGACAAGGGCATTAAGAGAGGTTTGTCATTTCATTCTCTGCCTAATCAAAGAAACTTAAAAGCAGGAAATGCGTATAATATTATACACAAACAAATATTTGTTGGTTTGGCTGTTTGAGTATATGTGTGAATAATGTGAAAGGACCATCCTCCCATCCCCCCTTTCCCACTCCCTTTCCCCAAGTAGTGGTCTATGAAGATTTTAATATTTGTTAATGCTTACTTGGGAAAGGAGAAATAGGAAGGAAATTTTGGGGATTTGGGTGGTCGGTCAAAACGTTTTTCCCTTTTCCCAATTCACTTACATGTAAATTTTGAACTTGCCTCCAGAACCCCCATTTCCCTTAATACTCATGTCCTTACCCATTTTGGACAAGCATTTACCCAATGTTGTTCAAACTTGGGCACACAGATAAAAAAAAAAAAATGAATGGCCTACATACGCCAGTTATTTATTTCGAGATCAGGATCCAAGATGGCCAACTGGTGGCCATTTTAGTTGTAAACAAGCTCAATGAGCTAAGATCCTCGTCCTCTTAATGATGACGTCATAAACAACAACATGACGTCATTGTGATGTAATGCAGGTTTTTGCGATAAATTATCTGTGCTAATGCCGGTTGATTCCGCAACAAATTCAAACAGCTTTGCGAGTTTCGGAGATTAATGGTTAGGCGATTTCCATTAACGGCGATATTTATGAACTGTCAACTTTTTTCTAGGAGGAATTTTTCAAATTGGAGATGGTTACTGTCTGCGCGGTATTCTTTACATAATATATCCAAGTTTCAGGAAGTTTCGATGAAAACTGTAGAGGCTCGTGAAACAAAAAGTCCACAAGGAAGAAGATGAAAAACCAACAACGTGAGTAAGACTTATGATCTCCACGAGGATCTAAAACCCAATGTTGAACACGTCCTCAACCATTACTCAACAAGCATTTACAGTGTTGTTCAAACTTGGCACAAAGCACAGTACATGATGGCATACACTTTGCTCCTCACTTAATTTTGGCAATCTGATCAAAGATGGCCTACGGACTGGAAGACTGGCAGCCATTTTAGTTGTACATACTGTAAATATGGGCTTTAACCATCAGTAAAATTACTAAAACAACGGGCTATTGACATTTTATGTCTTTTTTTATTTAATATATATAAAGTTTCCCTCATTGTGAAGAAGTTGATGCTTTTTGGTCACTTTCAACTCGTGGGAAATGACTGAACGATTGCCAGCGAAAGACCAAACAGAACACCATCTTTTTTCATTAAAACCAGTGCAGCTGTCCGGCCTCCCTGGGGTATTTCAAGGATGGCGGGTCGCCGGTGCCACTTCACCAACATTGAGGAACATAGCGGTGCTTTGCTCGAGTTGTACGTGTATTACATCCACTGCCCCACTTGCTTTGTACTAACAGCAAACGGAAATGATTCGAAGCAGTACTCTGCTCATCCATGGGTATTTCCTGTATTTCCGATATTCCGTGAGTCCAATTTGCATTGAGGACAGAACAATAATAATGGTTAACTCATCTTGGAAATTTTCCACTCGTGTCGCTAAAGAGTTTAAAATTAATCTAAAAGAGATTTAACGCCTAGTAACAGTTGGTTAAAAGTTCCCAGCTGCAGAACCATTCACTGTAAGCACACACAGTACGTGTGCCAAAGGGCCTTGTTAAGCACTTCGTAACTCATTTTGAAGACGTGTGTATTCAACAGCCCCAATTGTCTCATCTGTCGGGTCTGCTGAGAACATTGTGTGCCCCAAAGTCTTTTTGAACCGACTGGGCAAGCCTACACGTTTGACTTGACGGTGATATGGGCAGAATTTTGTAATTTTGTTAGGATGCTGGCGATAGCTCACTCTCCATTGAACCCACCATATGACCTGTAATGTTGGGTTGGTCGCTAGACTACCGTTATTCTCAAGTTTTCCGTCTGTCTGTATGTATTGTAATGGACACTCTGGAGGCCAGAGGAGTCAACCGATTTTTGATGAAACACTGACGTAGTTTCATACAGGATCTAGTTGTATGCTTTTGAGCACCGTTGCTATGGACGCAACCGTTGCCTCAGCAACGCGGACTTTGAAATTTTTTGAAACAAAAATCCGAATTTTTTTTTTTTTTCGAAAATCAAAAATCTGCTTCGAGGCTTTTATGCGCACTATAAATCAAACCTCTTTCTCAAAAATTTTCAGCCCGATCCTCAAAAACTGGTAGAAGTAATGCAATTATGTAGTGACCAACGCCATAGTTGCGTACGCGGCTTGTCCCATTGACCAGTGCTGACAGATGGGTCATCCGACTAATTGTCCTTCCAATTGACGGCACCACGCAACATTGATGCATCACCGTAACATGTGAAACCCAGTGTGGACAGTTTATATGTCTCTCAGGACCAATCAAACCCAGGCTAATTCAGCTCTCAAATGTCACGTTTTACTTCCTTGGCAGCACCCTGTGGGCCACGTGGGCCACCGTTTGAATATCATGTACAGGATCTATTATTCGATCAATGAAGTTGAGCTGTGAATGGGATTGTGTTTAAAACTCATTCTCTTAAATTGGGACTGAAGCAATGAAAGTATTCCGAGTCGTGGCTGTCACACTCATCAAAACTCGAGGCACGCAGGTTTAAGGCACATGTTAGCCAAAATCATACAATGGAAGCGTTAATGGATGGCAATTTCACATGGGATGCAAGAATTATGAGGAACTTAAGAATTTGGAATACACTTTGGGTACATTTACAGCAGATTCACTGAGCGCTGGAAAAGCAAATGGAAAGCAGTTATTCATTGAGGCTTAAAAACTTTCGCAAGATGGTAATTTTTGATTCATTCTTTTCAAGGTTGTGTCGAGGACGAATGGTGGTATTTTTATGAAGTGGAAATATAAACGTGAAATGAAACTGAAGATATAAAGCAGATCTGTAAGCCATCCAAGATTTTGATTTTCTTTTAGTTCTTGGGTTTCTTAATCTACGTGGGTCCTTCTCATTAATTCCCCCAGAAGTCGTTTAAAAAAAATGCATATATACTATAAAAACAAAAATATCGGATATTGAAGCAGGCTTATTGAGAATATCCAGTTTCAAGGGGACAGCTATCGAGGAAGCCGTGAATCCAGGTCATCTTGCAGAACCTCTACATGATCTTACAACTCGATTACCTCTCCAACCACTAAGAACAATCTTTCACCACGATCTTTACTTTGCCATTTCGTCGGTGGAGTTTAAACTCTTAATTCATGATAATAAGTTCGGTTTGTGGCGAGAGGTAATAATTTCTGTGGCGGCTAAAATAATTAACTTGGGAGATATTTGGAAGTTAAATACAGGAAATATCCTTTTATGACTTGATTTTAAATGAGCAAGGAAAAGGCGGATACATGAATTATGTGTCATTTGATTAAATCCCAGGAGGGTTTCCCGTCTTAACACAAATATCTCCACACAGTCACTCTCTACCTGTATCCTCTGCACAAGTGGGTGTGATCCATGGAGGAAGGTGAAAGTTTAATGGAGGGCAAGGCAGATATGAGAAGATGAAAAGAAAAATTCCCGAGGTCGTGGTAACGCCGGCATAACAATACTGCTCTGGAGACTGTCGGTACGACAGAGTAAGCAACAACAGAGCATTCAGGTCAGGGTATGGAGCATGCGCGGAGCAAGCGCGTCGCTGCAATCCACTTTCCGGCAGTACTCCAGAGGCTCAATTCTGGCAAATCTCCCAAGGATACCTGCTCATCTTCATCTCCATGAGATGCTGATTCAAACCTGCTGGCAAACCAAGAGGTACATGGTCAACCCGTTGGCCTCCTGCCACTTCAATGAGGCTCCCTTGCTGAGAGAATCTGGTGGAGCGATAGCATCAGGAAGAACGAAGCCCACATGGTCCATACAGCCCAAGCTGACGCTCACCGGGGACCATGCAGGTAACAAATCTCATCCGAGTCTTCTCTCAGCAACCGCTCGTTGGACACAATAGTCCAACCACGATTCTCCGAAGAGACCAAAGAAGATTAAGTGTCCCTCTCAGATCCCTGGTTAGAGTCCAAGGTCTCACAATCCATAGAGCAAGACTTGGAAGCACCAAGGACTGAAAACTCGGACTTTCCGTCTCGACGATCTTGCGCACAGGTACCGAAGCGCCACACCTAATGATCCAGTGAATTCCAGACTCCCCAGGCCCGAAACGCCAAACCAGATGTCTGTTGAACCTTGCTCACAGCCAGTAGAGACACAAATATCACTGGCAAGGGAAGTGAAATCTCTCGTGACCTAACATCCTTGCCACAAACAGGATACAGACAGGATTAGGCAAGCATCCAAGATGCATGAACAAGCCTAGATCTTAATTTACCCAGAAACCCATAATCCCAGTGGCTCCGACTCCTCATAAGCACCTCAAGGGCCCCCAAAAGGGATATCTAGAGTCCATGCAAAGATGACTTGCATCATCTGCGAAAATCAATTCAAACGAATCTTGACATTCAAACGATGCACCACAGCTCATCTCTCCAACATCCTCCACAGAAATCCAGTCCATACAAGTGCTGAATAGTGTGGGGGCCAGTACACACCCCTGACGCACTCCAGTAACAACTGGAAATAAGTCAGAGATGGTATCGCCACAACTCACAGCACTCTCAGTACTACGAGAGAGTTCAGACATCAGATCGAGCAGTTTTGGTGGCACCCCACGCAGACCAAGAATCCTCCAGAGGGCATCCCGATTCACTGAATCAAACACTTTACAGAGAATCAACATAGGCTGCAGCAGCCCCTGACCGAAACTCTCAGCTGCGTTCGGTGGAGGACCCGAAGAGCAAGGATACGGTCAATCATTGACCTCTTTGGTGTAAAGCCTGACTGCTCTGGAGCTGGTGCTCAAGTAGATGGTGGTGAACCTTCTCAAGAATTATCGAACAAAGACCCTTGCCGGCACGAGATATGCGTCACCCCTCGTAGTTGTTGCAGGTTTTGCGATGACCTTCCTTTCTCGAGAGGGGACAACAAGGCACCACTTCCAGTAAGTTGGGATGATGCCGTGTTCCAGGGCAGAGCCAGACTGCATGCAACGACATTTGTACAGCATTTCCACCAAGCCTTGGTGAAATTCAGCATGGATGCCACAGATCCCAAGAGCTTCACCCCATTTAAACCGGTTCACCGCCAATCTGTGTTTCCACAAACAAGGTGGACCACTAGTGATTGGAGTGGTCAGCAATAGGGACAGCAAAACCCGTGACATCCAACTTGACAGCTGGTGATCAGCCGGTACAACCGCTCAAAGTACCGCCAGCGGGCCTTCACTTTTGGACTCCTCTGTCAAGAGCCCACCATCCTCTGCTCTGCACTGCAGCACACCGGGATGGCTTGGAGGAACGCAATGCGTGAATTCCCCTGTAAGCGGGACGAGAATCATTTGACCACAAGTGATTGCTCTACCCACCTCACAATCCTCGCACATAGGCTTCCTTGTCCACCTTAGTAGCGGGGGGTGCTAGCTACAGTTTACGCCCTCAGCTCCCTGAACAGCTCAGCTCTGCCATTCAGCCTGGCCCTGCAACTCTGGTCATGGAATGCGCTAAGGGTGGACAAGGAAGCCTATGTGCGAGGAATCTGTGAGTGGGTAGAGCATCACTTGTGGTCAAATGATTCTCGTCCCGCTTACAGGGGAATTCACGCATTGCGTTCCTCCAAGCCCATCCCTCGGTGTGCTGCAGTCAGAGCAGAGGATGGTGGGCTCTTGACAGAGGAGTCCAAAGTGAAGGCCCGCTGGGCCGG
>CM068959.1:63244541-63293642 GCA_035128595.1 Eptatretus atami | reverse complement strand
GAGAGATGAAGCTGTGGTGCATCGTTTGGGAATGTCAAGATCTTTGATATTGATTTCGCAGATGATGCAGTCATCTTTGCATGGACTCTAGATATCCTTTTGGGGGCCCTTGAGGTGCTGAATGAGGAGTCGGAGCCACTGGGATTATGGGTTTCCTGGGTCAAAATTAAGATCTAGGCTTTCAATGACATCTTGGATGCTGCTATCCTGTCTGTTCCTGTTTGTGGCAAGGATGTTGAGGTCACGGAGAGATTCACTTCCCTTGGCAGTGATATTTGTGTCTCTACTGGCTGTGAGGCAGAGGTCAACAGACATCTGGTTTGGCGTTCGGGCCTGGGGAGTCTTGGATTCACTGGATCATTAGGTGTGGCGCTTCTGGTACCTGTGCGTGAGGACGAAAGTCCGAGTCTTCCGGTCCTTGGTGCTTCCAGTCTTGCTCTATGGATGTGAGACTTGGACTCTAACCAGGGATCTGAGAGGGACACTTAATTCCTTTGGTCTCTTCGGAGAATCGCTGGTTGGACTTTGTGTCCAACGAGCGGTTGCTGAGAGAGACTCGGATGAGATTTGTTACCTGCATGGTCCGTGAGCGTCAGCTGCGGCTGTATGGACATGTGGCTCGTCTTCCTGATGCTGATCCTGCTCACCAGATTCTCTCAGCAAGGGAGCCTCATGAGTGGAGGAGGCCAACGGGTCGACCATGTACCTCTTGGTTGCAGCAGGTTGATCAGCATCTCATGGAGATGAAGATGAGCCAGGTATCTGCTTGGGAGATTGCCAGATTGAGGCCTCTGGAGTACTGCCGGAAAGTGGATGCAGCGACGCGCTGCTCCGGCGCATGCTCCCATACCTGACCTGATGCCTCTGTTGTTGCTACTCTGTCGGTACCACAGTCTCCAGAGCATATTGTTATGCCGGCGTTACTCACGACCTCGGGATTTTTCTTTTCATCTTCCTCAATATCTTCCTGCCCTCCATTAAACTTTCCACCTTCCTCCATGGATTCACACCCACTTGTGCAGAGGATACAGGTAGAGGTGACTGTGTGGAGAGTTTGATGTTAGACGGGAAACCCTCCCTGGGATTTAATCAATGACACATAATTCATGTATCCCTCCTTTTCCTTGCTCATAAATCAAGTCATAAAAGGATATTCCTGTATTTAACTTCCAAATGATCTCCCAATGTAATTATTTTAGCCCCACAAATTATACCTCTCCACAAACCGAACTTATTATCATGAATTAAAGTTTAAACTCCACCGACGAATGGCAAGTAAGATCGTGTGAAGATTGTTCTTAGTGGTTGAGAGGTAATCGAGTTGTAAGATCATGTAGAGGTTCTGCAAGATGACCTGGATTCATCGGCCTTCCTCGATAGCTGTCTCCTTGAACTGATATTCTCAATAAGCCTGTCTTCATATCCGATATTTTTGTTTTTATATATATATGCATTTTTTAAACGACTCTGGGGGAGATTAATGACGGAAGGACCCACGTAGATTAGAACCCAAGAACCTAAAAGAAAATCAAACTTGGATGGCTTAACAGATCTGCTTATGATCTTCAGTTTCATTTCACGTTATAATTCCACTTCATAAAAATACCACCATTCGTCCTCGACACAACCTGAAAAGAATGAATCAAAATTCACCATTCTTGCCGAAAGTTTAAGCCTCAAATGAATAACTGCTTTCCATTTGCTTTTCCAGCGCTCAGGAATCCTGCTGTAAATGTACCCAAAGTTATTCCAAATTTCTTAAGTCCTCATAATTGTTGCATCCCATTGTGAAATTGCATCCATTACGTTCCATTGTAATGATTTTGGCTAACATGTGCCTTCAAACGCTGCGTGCCTCGAGTTTTGATGAGTGTGACAGCACGACTCGGAATACTTCATTGCTTCAGTTCCCAATTTAAGAGAACGATGTTTGTAACACAATCCATGTCACAGCCTCCAACTTCATTGATCGAAATTAATGATCCTGTACATGATATTCAAACGTGGCCCACGTGGCCCACAGGGTGCTGCAAGGAAGTAAAACGCTGACATTTGAGCTGATTAGCCTGGGTTTGATTCCTGACGAGACCATATAAACTGTCACACTGGTGTTTCACATGTACGGTGATGCATCAATGTGCGTGGCGCCGTCAATTGGAAGGACATTAGTCGGATGACCCATCTGTCAGCACTGGTCAATGGAGGACAAGCCGGTAGGCGACATGGGTGGTCGCTACATAATTGCATACTAGTCATACAGTTTTTGATGGATCGGGCTGAAATTTTTTGAGAAAGAGGTTGATTATAGTGCGCATAAAAGCCTGGAAGCAGATTTTTGATTTTCGAAAAAAATATATAAAAATATTTTTCGGATTTTTTCAAAAATTTCAAAGTCCCGTTGCTAGGCAACGGTGGTGTCCATAGCAACGGTGCTCAAAAGCATACAACTAGATCCTGGTATGAAACTACCAGCCACTTTTCATCAAAATCGGTTGACTCCTCTGGCCTCCAGAGCTGTCCATTACATACATACAGACAGAGGGAAAACCTGAGAATAACGGTAGTCTAGCGACCACCCAACATTACAGGTCATATGGTGGTTCATGGAGTAGGTGAGCTATCGCCAGCATCCTAACAAATTACAAAATTCTGCCCATATCACCGTCAGTCAAACGTTAGGCTTGCCCAGTCGGTTCAAAAGACTTGGGGCACAAATGTTTCTCAGCAGACCCGACAGGAATGGAGACAATGGGGCTGTTGAATAACACGCTTCAAAATGAGGTACGAGTGCTAACAAGGCCCTTTGCACACGCACTGTGTGTGCTTACAGTGAATCGGTTCTGCCAGCTGGGAACTTTTAACCAACTGTTACTAGCGTTAAATCTCTTTTAATATAATTTTAAACCTTTAGACGACAGAGTGGAAATTTCAAGATGGTTAACCATTATTATTGTTCTGTTCCTCAATGCAAATTGGACTCACGGAAATATCGGAAATACAGAAATACCCATGGATGAGCAGAGTCTGCTTCGAATCATTTCCTGTTTGCTGTTAGTACAAGCAAGTGGTGGCAGTGGATGTAATACACGTACACATCTCGAGCAAACACCGCTATGGTTCTCAATTGGTGGTGAGTGGCACCGGCGACCGCCATCTTGAAATACCCCAGGGAGGCCGGACAGCTGCACTGGTTTTAATGAAAAAGATGGTGTTCTGTTGTGCTTTCGGCTGCAATCGCAGTCATTCCCACGAGTTGAAAGTGACCAAAAGCATCACTTTTCACAAATGAGGGAACTTTATTATATATTAAATAAAAAAAGACATAAAATGTCATAGCCCCCGTTGTTTTAGTAATTTTACTGTATGGGGTTAAAGCCCATATTTACAGTATGTACAACTAAAATGGCTGCCAGTCTTCCAGTCGGCCATCTTTGATCAGATTGCAAAATAAAGTGAGGAGCAAGTGTATGCCATCATGTACTGTGCTTGTGCCAAGTTTGAACAACACTGTAAATGCTTGTATGAGAATGGTTGAGGACGTGTTCAACATTGGTTTTTAGATCCTCTGGAGGATCTATAAGTCTTACTCACGTTGTTGTTTTTCATCTTCTTCTTGTGGACTTTTTTGTTTCACAGCCTACAGTTTTCATCGAAACTTCCTGAAATTGGCATATATATGTAAAATACCCTGCGCAGACAGTAACCATCTCCAATTTTGAAAATTCCTCCTAGAAAAAAGTTGACGTCAAAATATCGCCGTTAATGGAAATCGCCTATACCATTATCTCCGAAACTCGGCAAGCTGTTTGAATTTTGTTTGCGGGAATCAAGCCGGGCATTAGCACAGATAATTTATCGCAAACCTGATACATCACAATGACGTCATGTTCGTTTTTATGACGTCATCATTAAGAGGACGAGGATCTTAGCTCATTTGAGCTTGTTTACAACTAAAATGGCCACCAGTTGGCCATCTTGGATCTGATCTCGAAATAAATAACTGGCGTATGTAGGCCATCATTTTTTTTTTTATCTGTGTGCCAAGTTTGAACAACATTGGTAAATGCTTGTCCAAGAATGGGTAAGGACATGAGTATTAGGGAAATGGGGGTTCTGGAGCAGTCCAAAATTTACATGTAAGTGAATTGGGGAAAAGGGAAAAACGTTTTGACCGACACCCAAATTCCCCAAAATTTCCTCCTATTTCTCCTTTCCCCAAGTAAGCCATTAACAAATATTAAATCTTCAATAGACCAACTACTTGGGGGAAAGGGAGTGGGAAGGGGGGATGGGAAGGGATGGTCTTTCACATTATTCACACATATACTCAAACAGCAAACCAACAAATATTTGTTTGTGTATAAATTATACCATTTCCTGCTTTAAGTTTCTTTGTTGAGCAGAGATGAAATGACAAACCTCTCTTAATGCCCTTGTCTGAGCATATCATTTTGAGATTGTAGTAGATTAAATTAGCAAAGGTTTCTTTACATCCTCGAACTTATTTGTATTATCCACTTTTTATAATCACTTTATTTTGCGATCTGATGAAAGATAGCCGACTGGTAGATTGGCGGCCATTTTAATTGTAAAAAACACCCCCAGTATTGAAGTCGTGCTCAACTATTTCTCAGACATGCAATTACCGATCTTGGTCAAACTTGGTGCACAGATAACGAATGATGGCTTAGGCCTAAGTCACATTTGGCACGGCGGCCGTAGGGTCTACAAAATCTATGGCCACTAGCAATTATAGGGCGGCCGCAGTATTTCCACGGTCACACAATGTAGCAGTCACATATGTTTTTATTTTTCGCGGAGCCGCACGGCGTATTTATAAATTGTGGAGACCGAAAACGTGGGGTTGCCGTACGGTCTTTGATTTGATGTCGCACGGTGACCTTAGGGCGTCCCTGCGGCGGCCATAGAATTTTCAAGGCAGACGCAAGGTGCCCGCAAGGCGACCGCAAGGGGGGCCCTAAGGCGAACGTGCGGCCAGACGGACGGTAACGAGTGGGTTATTTTTTTTATTTTATTTTTACCAGTTCTTTTTTTTCGGCTTGTCAAATTGCTACGGCCAACGTAGAAATGAAAAAAGTTATAACTCCGCGCTATAATTCCACGGCGACCCCTACGGCCTGTAAAATATAGCCATACGGCGTAGGGCCACCCTGAGGCCACCTCAGAAACTCTGCGGCCGCCGCACATTTCTGTCAATTCAGGGGGGGTACGGCCGCCGTATCCTAGCCGTAGAGCAAATGTGACTTAGGCCTTAGATATATATGCACGTCATTGTTTTTCGACATAAGATCCAAGATGGCCGACTTGCGGCCATTTTGTTACTTAAACGTGTCCCCAACCATTTCTCGGACATGAATGGTCAGATTTTGTTCAAACATGGTACAATCACAGTACATGATGGCATACACGTGCCCCACACTTTATTTTGAAATCTGATCATACATCGCCGACTGGTAGACTGGCGGGCATTTTAGTTGCACATAAATATGGGCTGGCCCTTTAACTCCACACAGCAACATTACTAAAACAACGGGGGCTCTGAAATTTTATGTCTTTTTTTCCTTCTTACAACTAAAATGGCCACTACTCGGCCATCTTTGATCACATCACAAAACAAAATGATGCGTACATGAATGCCATCTTGTGTTGTCTTTTCCCCGAGTATGAATAAAATTGGTCCATACTTGTCCAAGATATGGTTGCGGACACACACGCACAGATGAAAATCGAGACAAAATCCATAAGCCCAGTTCCAGACAAAGTCCAACGGGGACTAACAACACAATATTCTAATGGCTACCATGTTGAAATGAACTAACCGCGGATGTATCCCACAATGCCGTGCGGTAAACACATGACGTCATCAGCCTGGGGGCCATTTAAATGGACCTAATTAAAACTTCCTGTCCTCACAATTGGCTTGCATGTCAAGTGACCCGTATTTTGTGGGTTTGACCCATTTTCTTTCTTTAAACCCACGGACCCATTTTCGTATCGTTAAAACCCGTATTGGACCATGGATGGAAATAACGAACACTTTTTAGAAACGCAATGTTTAGCTTCCGTTCCACTCGCATGGACTGACACGCACACAGAGACAGATCTGTAGCAATCCCTATCCGACATGCAAGGAACCACTCTCGTCTGACTCGATTGGCTGGGGGACATCATGAGCTTTATGCAATCAACCAATGCCTTCAATCCTCATCCGTACGCATCGTCACTTACTCTCTCGTCCACCATTTTCCCTCACCCCTAATCAATGGGTAGGCATATTTGCTTTCCAATTCGCTCTTCGACTTCTTACTGTGATATTTATTGGTACTTTCGAGTATTTTGGATGGTACGATTCTATTTGGACCGTTTTCATTCGTATGCAGGGTGTCCACAAATTACCGTTCCATGACTTCAAACCGCAATTAAAGAATGAATGAAATGGGATATAATGATGCTTGTGGATGAAATAACTTTCTCAACGTTTTATTGTCAAGATTTGCCCAAATCATCATATGGCATCCATCACCATTTATCATCACTTGGTCTCCATAAACCAGGAAACACTGCTCTTTATTTGGGGGAACGCTATTTTCAGTAAATGTGACGTCACGCATCACAGGTGACAACTGAGAAACGAAAAAAGTAAATAAACTTTGAGAAATTGTTGTGTTCTTTCTTGGGTGTTATAGTCTTTCCAAATATGTAGTTGTTGTTGTTGTTTTGTTGTAATTGCCGGATGTTGAGAGATTGTGAGGACGATGATGATGCAAGGGGAGGGGTATGTGGAACGTGAGGGAGAAGGCATCCTCACGGAGTCGGGGATATGTGAACGTAACGTGCTGCGGAGTAAATGGACTTGTGCCTCACAATCATTCGCATTGTTTAGTGTTTGTTGAGCGACATGACAGAAATGTTCTCTTTTTGAGAAATGATATGTATGTTATGTATGGTATGTATGTCTGTTATGTATGGTGTGTATGTATTATTATGTCTGTTATGTATGTATGTTATGTATGTATGTTGTGGTGTTAGTATGTATGTAGTATGTTATGTATGTTTGTTATGTATGTATGTGTGTTATGTATGTTGTTATGTTTGTATGTATGTATGTATGTTGGGTGGTCGCGAGCTAGACTACCGTTACTCTCAGGTTTTCCGTCTGTCTGTTTGTTTGTATGTAATGGACAGCTCTGGAGGCCAGAGGAGTCAACCGATTTTGATGAAACTTGACTGGCTAGTTCATACCAGGATCTAGTTCTATGCTTTTGAGCACGTTTGCTATGGACCCACCGTTGCCTAGCAACGACACTGAAATTTTGAAAAAAAATCCAATTTTTTTTTTCGAAAATAAAATCGGCTTCGCGCTTTTATGCGCACTATAAAACTCTTTGTCAAAAAATTTCAGCCCGATCTGTCAAAAAATGTATGACTAGTATGCAATTATATAGCAACCACCCATGTCGCCTACTGGCTTGTATGTTATGTATGTATGTTATGTATGTATGTATGTATGTATGTTATGTATGTATGTATCCTTTCCATTTGCTTTTGGGAATATAATGATGCTTGTTGAATGAACTAACATTTCTTCCAACGTTTATTGTCAAGATTGCCAAAATCATCATATGGGCATCATCACCATTTATCATCACTTGGTGCTCAATAAACCAGCTCCAGTTAAATGTATGTATGTATATTATGTATGTATGTATGTATGAATGCAGAGGTAGCGCAGTTACCTTTGAGCTATCTAGCCGAGGTCGATTCCCGACATGACCATATATTGTCTAATTGGTACTTAGACAAGGCACTTGTTTCTGAATTGGCATCCACCATTAGACTCGGTGTTATAATAATAAATGTTTTGAGCGTTGGCTCTGAACCAGGGAGGTCGGAGGTTCCAACCCGACGACCTCGCACTTCCAAATACTGGTACGTGCAGCTGCCATGGTCACCATTTCAAAAGGATATAGCACGGACAAACAGCCATATGTTGGCAATACAAGCGTACAGTAGGCTTTGCCGGGCCAAATGGCCTCCTCCAGTGTAGAAGTTCCTTGTAAGGGAATATTAGATCTTTGGAAAGGTTGTAATATATTCCTAACAAAGTGTGGCTTCCCTCGATGGACGTGAAGCTGAGTGTTGTGTCTGTTGGTGGACGTTAAAGATCCCACGGTATGTTTCGGTTCGAGTCGATGAGTTGTTACCGGCACAGTGAACAAATGATACAATTTCCTGCCTGACCCACAAGGGACACTGCATCAGCAACATGTGTCAGTCATGTGCCAAGCGCAATTCTGTTCCCAGCAGTCACGTGCGGCACACGAAAGAAACCTCTTGCAAACGGACGCAACGCTGTGCTCGTGTGCTCTCCGAGTCGATGGAACAATGGCACCATCACGTGGTCGTTGTGCACAATAATGAAGACGGTTCACTTTGAGCTGAACTTGGGTTTCTTAAAAGTATTGCATGGACATGGATTAATAATGTGGTTAATTTATCCTCATCGTGTTGGTAATCGATAAATGACAATTAATGAATAATAATAATTAATAATTGTGAGTGTTGTAATAATTAACCAGTGAAGTCGATGGCGTGCCATCGCAAATTCCTGTTACCCACCAAAAGCAAAGTTGAAAGATGGCAAAAGGTTCCACCAGGAAGGAATGACCCAATATCAAATTTTGAGTTGATAAAAAAAAATGCATTCCCGTTTTGACCCCAGTGACAGTAAGTCCCCACCCCTTGGGGCATGAACCGGGGTCCAAATGCCAAAAAACCGTTACATATTGCATGCGTCTCCCAATCTTGATTGCATATACAAAGTTTCATTTGAAAAAGTTTTAAAATGTCCCCGTAATTGCATTTTTTGGTATTTGATATTTTTTTGACGCCGCCCCAGGGGACAAGGTCAAAAAATGACACTGCTCTCGCACCTTCGTGCCAGGTGATCACAAGTACCAAGTTTGGTGAAATTCTGCACAACCGTTGAGATAACATGACGGACGGACAGACAGACGGAAACAGACATAGATGAAGCCGATTACAATATCACCGATTTTTTTTTTTGAAAAAGCATTATTCGTCCCCTACCGGTTTCATTGGAGGGGACGACAGGTTTGCTCTGTCTGTCCGTCCACCTGTGGTTTTCCCAACTTCCTCCTCATACCGTTTAACATATTCAACCAAAACTTTTACGTGGCTTTATTATGAGGAGTTACAGAACAAGTTTGAGTTTCAGGGAGTTTAGTCAATTTTTCACAGAGTTATGCCCTTTTTGAACTTAGAAAATATCACATATTATACATGGGTCAGTGTTCAAATGCCCCTGACCCTACCCACACTGCTTTACACCATTGGCTGGACTCCACCCAAATAAAATCATGCACCGCCATTACATGAGGCAGCACAGATCGGCAGGCCTTAGGCCTGGGTGTTAGTCGATGGCCAGTGCAATCGCAATGATCCCATGTATATAATCACGATGTATTATATATATATATATATATATATATATATATTATATATATATATATATATATATATAATATATATATTGTTACGCTGTGGAATTGCAAACACCATCAGGTCCCGTAGGTGAGGTATTTCTGAAGTACATGTGTAGTTAGCCCAAACCCATTGTTTAGAGGGAATTAATGTGATTCATTCGGGCTGCGACACTTTGAGTTAGGCGTTTTTCTGTTCTACCTTTATTTTGAGCCAACCACGCCCCAACAACAACGCCAGCAGCCACGACCTACCTTCACCACTCGCTACCGCAAACCTCACCACCGCCATTCCAAATGGCATCATGGCCATCGGACACCGCCGGAAACACCTCCACCACCTTCTCCTACGGCCATTCCCGCACCACCTGTGGGCACCGAGCGGCGCGGTATCTTCAGCGATACACGCGAGCCGCGAGTGCAGATGGCGGTTTTTTCGGAGAATTCGGATCAGGAATGCTACACGCCCACATCTGATCCATCCAATTAGGAAGCGCGGGCAGCTTGGCCCCGCCTCCAGACGCATCTGAGGGAAATCGGGATATGCAAATTTGAGGATCAGAGAGATCACGCCCCTTTTCTCCGTCCAATCGGCGAGCGTGGCTCCGCCCCTGAGGTCGTTTGGATCCGAGAATTTGCATATGGTGGTTCCTGGAGCCGATAAAGGACGAGCGCAGTGAGTCGAGTCGGCAGAAGTGGGGCAGATGAGTACGGAGGCGAACGGCTGCGGAGCGAACGGCTGCGGAGGCGAAGGCCGGAGGCAACGGCTGCGAGGGGATCGGCTGAGAGAACCGGGAGGCTCGGGTCCGGGGCGAGAAGTCAGCGACGAGGTCGTGTTGAATCGCGCATCGCGGGACTCGAGCAAGCCAGCCATACTCCCTCCCCAGAGCATCAACAATTCCCCCTTTCCCCCGCGCTGAGAGAGTGCGACAAGGGGGTCCCGTTCCCACTTTACACCAGCAGGTGCCCACGAAACCGCCGTGCAGCGACATTTTGCGGCTCGCCACGAGGGCGCGGGTAGGACCCTTCGTCTCGGACCTGGCGCTCATCCAGGTTCCACGCGCATTAGGCCCACGGCCCAGTCTGACTCCCTTGCCTTTGAGGGGTCTTTTCTTTGCTTTGGTGTGAATGCGTGTGTGGCGCGTGTCTTGTAAGGTAGAAACTGTATAAGTGTTGCCGAGTGTTCGCGTTTGTCGTCGTTAGCTCTGCATTATTGTTTTTGTCTTAAATTGATATATGTGCATTTGTGATTACTGTATGGCTGTATATGTGTGCTATCCGTGTGTGTGAATTAAATGTGCTTTCTTGTGAATTGCTGCCCCGTTTCGCTGCGTCCTTTCTTTGTGGTCTCCATCTTGCTTTACGTAAGGGTTTGAGTGGGCGCGGGGACGCCCGATAATTAATCAGGAACCGTCGAGGCCGACGATAACACCGCTCGGTTATCCTGATAGCACGGAACGGATCGCTTAAGCGGCCCGTGTCCGAAGTCGACCTGCGGCGAGGTGCGGTCGCCCGGTTTACCATCCGCGTGGGTACTTAGGTAGTCGAGTTTGGCGAACAACCCTATCCCACGCGGGTGGCCGGTTGGCGCGATCGTGGTGAGGCCGAAAGGCCCACCCGTGACTGGATCCCGGCGTTAGTCCGGGAGGGTCACGACGGAATTGTCATCCGGTGGCGAGTTACCGCGATTCGAGTCACTGGTCGTTCGTACGCCGGCGGGCGCGAATTCGCAACACTGGTGTCAGAGAGCGGGGAAAACAACTCTCCTGGCTCCAGCTTAATTCATAGGGAATCGGTCCAGGGGTGAGAGAAGACGACCCCGATTCCCTCTAAATTACGAGCGATTAAATTAACCCCTTACGTGGAATAAGATGGCTCGTCAAGGCGACGCGGAGCCCGCGGGAATAGAAATGGATGTAGAGTGTTTAGAATCTATGGCCCAGGACGAATCCCCATGCAGGACATTGGTTGCAGGAACAATTACTCCCCAACCAAACGCAGAGCCCGAAATAGGGGTGCGGCGCCGCGGTGTATAACACCTCCCTCCCCCTCTCCACCAAAACCCCCGATCCTGGCCGAATCGGCTCGGCCGAGTGCACCCGACATGGCCCAGCTATTCGCCATGCTGGCACAAATGAAGGCGGATGCACTCGAAATGAGGAACGAACATGGAAACAAACACAAACGAAATGAAAACGAATATGGAAACAATGCGCAAGGAATGAAGGAAGAAATAAAAGAAATGCGGGTGAAACGCAGCAAATGGGCCGGAGCCTGCAGGCGGGCAGAAGGCTACAACGCGAAGTGCGTAATGGCACGCCACATGTGGAGCGAACGAGCTGGAGGGGGTGCAACGGTTGTCAGGCCCGGCTGAAGGCGGTGAGGAAAAAATAATTCGGGAGACGTGTTGGGCGAGAAGTGTGGAGGTGACGGAAAGAGTGACGGTAACGAGGAGAAAAATTAATTGGGTGACGGAGACGCATGCAACGAAGAAATAAAAATAGTGAGTGTGAGAAAAGACTTCAAGACATGACGAGAGAGTTATAAGCTGGGACGGAGGTAAAAACGGAGACAGAGGAACTGGGAAGACTGATAGACAAACACAAGGCAAGCCGGAAGAACAGTTAGAGCCAAAGCAAGGTCGGAGTGTGCGGAATGAGAAGGAATTGGAAAAGAAAGTTTCTGAGCTACAAAACGAACTGAGAGTGTTAAAAGAGGAAAGAACGAGAACGGAAAATGAAACGTTAAGGAACCACCTGTACAGATCAAACAGTGAAGCGAAAGCCAGATTAAGAATGAGATGCAAGAAAGAGTAATGATGGAAGAACGAATGAGACAGAAGAAGGAAAACGACAATGGAAGGAAACCACGAGATTGCAGAATGAGGAACAAGAAAGAGTACTGAAAGAACAAGGAATGAGACAGGAGAAAGAAATCAGTCAGTTGAGAGAAATAATGAGATTGCAGAACGAGGAACAAGAAGACAGTGAATAAAAAACTGAAAGAGTATGAATCTGAAACTGAACGACAAAAGGAAAAAAAATAGGTTGGAATACGAGGAGAAGTTGAAGGAGCAAGGAATGAAGCAGGATGGAGAAATCAGGGGATTGAAAGACATAACGAGATGGAGAGGGAAGAACGAAGGAACAATGGGATAGAAAACAAAAGGAACATGAAGCCGAGGTTGACCAATTGAAAGAAAAGGCAAGGCTGGAGTGCGAAGAGTAGACAAAGAACAGCGAATGAAACACAAAAAGGAAATTAACCACATCAAGAAAACCATGAAACTGCAGAAGGAAGGGCAGGAGAAGAAACAAGGAAGAGTAATGAGACAGCAGCAAATGAAAACACAAGAAGGAGATTAACCAAATGAAGCAAACCATGAAACTGGAGAAGGAAGGACAGGAGAGGAAACAAGAGAGGTAATGAGAGAACAGCGAATGAAACACAGGAAGGAAAGAGCCAATTGAGAGAAACGATGAGATTGGAAAATGAAGAGCAGGAGAAACTGTGGGAAAGGAAACAAAAACTATACGAGTTTGAAATTAATGAACTGAAGGAGAGAGTAAAATTGAAGTCCAGAGAGATGGAAAGACTCCAGAAAGAAACAGAAACTAATAAATGTATAGAGACGCGGGAGACAGAAAAAATAGAGGAGAGACTGCATGATAATGACGCGGGTAAAAGGAACAGAACACACACACACAGAGGTAGTGGAGGATAATGAGGGTGAGCTGGTGACTGTGTTGTGACCCGGTGGCGAGCACGCGATGGCTGCCTCCAGGAACAAGGGGAGGGAGTATGCCCCCTGAGGCGAATCACGACCAGGTGGGGTTCGGTCGTGCCACGCGGAGTTGAAGGACGAGTGCTTGTGGATGGGTGCACGTGCAGCTTGGGGGTATAGAGGCCCGGAAACCCTTGGGGTGGCACAAATCCCCAGTGTGGTTGTCCCGTGTGTGTGGTGCAAGGTGTGAGTGCTCCCCGCGTGTGGAAGCGACCCCGTGTGGGAGTGGTGGGGTGGCAAGTGTGCCAGAGTGCGTGCCTCCCAGCACGCCGTGTGTGGATGAGGCACCGCGGGTGAGTGCCCCGCGTGTGTGAGTAGTATGGTGTGTGCAAGGGAGGTGGCATGCATGAGTGAGCGGCCGCGTGTGGAGGAGACCGTGTGTGTGAGGTCTCTGTAGTGAGGAGATGTCGGTCGGCATGTCGTGAGCATGCAGCCGCGTCTCCCGGTGTGAATGTGAGTGTGTTGGAGTGGAGTCTGTGCGTCGTAACACGCAGGTGTGCGTGGGTTGAATGGCGACGACGGCGACAGAGGGACAAAAAGACGGGTAGCGGCCGTAGCTGTTGTGGGGACCGTGCCGGGTTCACCAGCACGAGCGCGAGGTCCGTGCTGTGCAGCGCACGAGACCCCCACGTGCTCGCTTGCGGGAGTGAAGCCCGGTCCGGAAACGCCAGCGGTGGATTTGCCGATCCCGCGGACGGAACAAGTGTAGGCAGGTAGACGAATTTGGACCGGATGGTTCTCCACGCGAGCTTGTGTTAAGCTCCAACGGGCAGAGCACATGTTCGCGTGGGAGCCCCTCGGAGTGCGAGGTTTGCTTTTGGGGTGCGCAGGGTGACGTCATGGCTGCACGTGGGGTTGGAATCCGGCAGGAGGGTATCCTGCCGGATGGTACCGTCCAGAAGGACGAGGTACGCGTGCAGCTGCATGACGTCACGGCAAGGTGCAAAGGGCGCGAGCTGTGAGTTGCCGCGCTGGTGCTGCGCATAATTGGAAAAACAAAATTAACACAAGCAGGCCTCGCGTTCGGGTGAACAGGTTCCCGGGTAAGGGGTGGAAGACCCCTTGCCTGGCACAGGGACACTAGTTAGGGGGAAGGTTAGTGATAGTTAGCTTAGCTAGACCGGCTTCATGGGGCAGGGGTAAGTCCTCATGGGGCCCGTGGAATGGATAGGTAGAGGGATTGCAGCAGATTTAGGTGGGGAAATTATTTTAGAGATTCGAGGACAGTGACAGACTTTGGATGTGTAGAGGGGACGTGGCTTAGCTACGTAGGTTAAATGGAACGTGCTGTAGTGTAAGGGACGACGTGGGAGCACGAGGTAGTTAGGGGATGTAGTTAGAAGGATGCAGGATTCAGCGGTGTGGTTGAAAGAGTTGGAAAGTTGTGAGGTGAGTACATGATGAGTGAGTGAGGCCAGCGGTCTGTGTGAGTGGAGCGAATGTGGAATGCATGGTGCGATGAGTGATTGGGGGAGGAGTGACTCCCGCCCAAGGGACCCTGGGGGTCAGTGTAAAGTGAGTTAGTGGGTTAGTCAAATTAACAAAAATGGAAGTCGTTTTGCTGTTGGTGGGGAAGTAGGCTCGAAACCCTTTGGAGGGTGCAGGAGCCCTGTTGACGGGCTGGGAGCGTGGCTGCGAAAGGTGAGTATTGCTGAGTGGTACCCCGGGCACCGGGCTAGTCGGCCGTGGTAGGCCAAGGGCCCATGGGGGGCCGGGTTAGCGTAGTGGCACGGGTGCGCCTGCTTGGGGCGGGGGCCCGGAGCGCCGTAGCCGCGTGGGCAGTGTCGTGGGCACGGGTGACCCTCGAAAGGGGCCCGGGGCGCCAGCCTGCCACGTGTGCGTTTCAGGGAGTTGCCATGGGGCACTCTCCGGTGTTTAGGGAGCTGGTAGGCTCGGAGGCAGTGTAGTGCCCGGGGTGCCATCGTAGGGGATTCGCAGAGGGTCGTGCCTGCCAAGGGACCACGCGTCCCAGCCATGAGACCGTGTGAGGGCACGAGGGAAAATTGGAGGGCGAGGGCCGAAATTGTAAGGACACCAACACAGGCAACGGGAATCAGGGTTTTTAGAACCAATAGTGTAAGCGAGAGGCGCTTGTTGAAAGCCCGGGTAGTTTAACAGTTAAATGGTTAGGGTAGATTAGGAAGTGTACCCCTCCGCACCATCCATCCCTTCGCTCTCGTTGTGGGCCGCTGGACCCACTTTGGGTTGAAGATCGCTGAACTCTTGGGAGCCATCTTGAGGCTTGGTTGGGCCTCAACACAGGACGCTAGCTCTACCTTATTCCCTCCGGAAGGGAACGTAGGGGTTGGAGTAGGCTAGGAGATGATAGGTTAGCCGAACAAGGACGATAAAGGGGGTTAGGGACGATTTATAGTGGGGAAGGGATGAAAATAAAAACAAAAAAAATAAGTTGGGGCTAAATTGGGTTTTTACAAATAAGGGAGTGGGTATGGACAGTGACAGGCAAAGGCGATAGGTGGAGGGAGACCGTAGGGTAGGTCCGAGCCCGCCTTCTGCGAGTGGCCAGCACCACCGTACTCCCTCCACCAACCTGCACTGCACGCAAGAGGCCGGCCAACTTCATCGGCTGGCTGTTGTTTTTACTGCAAGGCCTGTGCCGGCCATTTCGTCTGCCGGCTGTGTTCGCCTGCAGCGGCCTTGTTCTGCAGGCTATGTTTGCCTTCACCTTTGCCATTCATGCCCACTGCCCATGTTCACCAGCCCCGTTCATTTTGCTTTGCCCCCCTTGTTCATTGCCATGTGCGCCAGGATCGTCGTTACAACAATTTGCAAGCTGCAGGAACTGTCCTGTTGGCAGCTGCAACACGGGCCTGCAGTGGCAGCCCGTGCACCGGTTTTCTCTGTTGACTTCTTCTTGTTTCCTGCAGAGTCCATTGATCCTGGGCCATGGATTAGTGTAAATTATAAGGTTAAGGTTAAGTTGTGTATTGTAAATATGAGTGCGCCCCCGGCATGTCGTTCTAGCGCCGGCAATTTTATTTAAGTTGTCTGTGTGAGTGAGTTTGTTTAGTTAGTTACTCAGCCCTCAGGTTATTTATTTTGGGGACACGAATACCATGAATGTCGCACTCAGGGATCCGTAGGTAAAACGTACTAGGGGAGAACTACACATGATGGCACACGATAATTTGACGACTCGGGACGAGTCTGTAAAAAGGGGAGGGGGTAGTGTTACGGCTGTGGAAATTCGCAAACACCATTCAGGTCCCGTAGGTGAGGTATTTCTGAAGTACATGTGTAGTTAGCCCAAACCCATTGTTTAGAGGGAATTAATGTGATTCATTCGGGCTGCGACACTTTGAGTTAGGCGTTTTTCTGTTCTACCTTTATTTTGAGCCAACCACGCCCCAACAACAACAACGCCAGCAGCCACGACCTACCTTCACCACTCGCTACCGCAAACCTCACATCACCGCCATTCCAAACGGCATCATGGCCATCGGACACCGCCGGAAACCCTCCACCACTTCTCCTACGGCCATTCCCGCACCACCTGTGGGCACCGAGCGTCGGGCTATCTTCAGCGATACATGGAACGTGGAAATAGTGCGGCCGCCGTAATTTTTGGGGGGTTGGCAAAATTAATTTTTCATTGATAAGAGCCTACGGAAAACGCACGAATAACGCAAGCCCCACGTACGCCCTACGTACGGTCGATGTGGAACACATCTACGTCATGGCTAGGCTTGTCGAATTGCTACGGCCAACCTAGAAATGAAAAAAGTTATAAACTCCGCGCTTTAATTCCACAGAGACCCCTACGCCTGTAAAAGATAGCCATACGGCGTAGGGCCACCCTGAGGCCACCTCAAAACTCTGCGGCCGCCGCACGTTTTTTGTCAATTCGGGGGGGGGGGGGTACGGCCGCCGTATCCTAGCCGGAGAGCAAATTGGACTTCATGCTTTAGATTTTGTAGGTCCAGATGCATATCCCTCTTGTCAGTGGGATACAAAACGTAAACTGTTGAGCCTGGCAAAGGTATGCGCTTTACCGAGTGCCATTCTAGTACGATATTGAATGCTAAAATGGTTGCTTTGAATAATATAATGATGTGTCAAATGAAGCAGATGAAGGACATGTTGCTACAGAGCAATACATTTTTTTTTAAGAAAGAAGGAAATACCCACTTGTTATAACCAGATACTCCAAAAGAACGGTTCAAGTGAATATGGGTGATTGAGAAAAGAAATGGAAAGGAGTGTTGGGATAAACAGAATTGAGTTTTGCTGCATATACTGTACCTTATTTAGATCTCCATGGCTAGGAACTTTGAAACATCGAACTTTTGATATGTTGACTGAAAAACAGACTTACATGAACTGAAAGCAAGGGAACAGGGCAATTCTTGGACACAATAAACAAGGAAATGAACCAAGAGAAAAAAAGGAATCAACTCTTTGGTCGACATGAATGGTGGACACGGACCAAGGAGTCTAATGAACACAAGCATCAAAGAATTCAGAAGAAACCCGAGGTGCAATGAAAGTGTGCGGTGCGCACACGTGGTCAGGTCAGAGTCCCTGGAGGCCAGTTCATGTGGAGGGGTGGAGTGCTTCTACTTCTCTCGTTCTCCCTCCCCCCCCCCACCCTCCACCCTTTAATCGGGAGAGTGGGGGCTTTGAAACATCCTTTCTTTTGCCTTTCTCTCTGTTGACCGAACCTACAAGGAATGAGGGTCCTCATGCCCACGCATGCAACCATAGGTACAACTTTCTTTAATTCCACCGGGAAATGACTTTCTGTACATATCTCACGGAGATGCATACTTAAAATGTACAGACAGTTGATGGTTGTGGCTTGCTTAGCCCATTTGATTAAGAAACAGGCATATTTAATGTCCAGTCCTTTTGAAGGATAAGCAAATGAACAGCAACACATCCAATGCACAACGATATACTCGTGCATCACTTTACCATCACAATCACAGGAAAGCAAGGAGGCACAAAAATAAAATGGATAGTTGAAAGCAACATCTCTCATCTCTCTCTAGATTGGGAATAAAACAGAACGCATGCTCTACAAGATATGAATGGAGCTCGAGAAGTAAATACATAAGCAGGCAACTTCAACAAAAAGAGTCCTGAAGCTTTTGGCAAGTGAGATACAAGGTCAATCACAATTATCAAATATGGGTTTAAAAAGCTCTGCAATGTCACTGTACAGACATAACAGAAGTAAATAGACACCTTAAATTTATTCATTTCATCTGTATAAAGCAAGTTTGACTCAATGATTTGTACTAATATTCAACTACAGTATTTATTTGCAGAAATGAGTTCCTGGGTCATATATGACAATTAACTATGCCTCGAACCCAGGAGCACACGACGATCAATCGGGTGATTGTGCAATTCACCAGCGGAGGCAAGGAATCCACAGCTTCCCATTCTGGTCGACCTGGGCCCTCAGAAAGGTGTCTTCAAGCTGTCAAGCAGTCCAATGAGAAAAACTCCCCGTTGCGAGGCAGCAGATGTTGCAGAGGTCCAAGTTAGCTCAAGAACTGCCATGCGGTACCTTCATCAACTGGGCTACTATGGGAAAGCAGCTCGAAGAAAACCTCTTCTTAAAGGTAATGTTTTTTTTTCAAAGCCAGCCAACATTCAAATGAGAAAGAAGTGGGCTGACGAGATGGCCACCAGACCATTGGAGTTTGGCAAACTGTCATTTTTTCAGACGAGTCCCACCCAATTTGCTCAATTTTCTGACTGGACGCGTATGGGTCTGGAGACTTCCCAGTCAAGAGTTCTTTTTGAACCGATTGCAGCCAACTGTCAAACACGGTGGTTTTTCAATGATGGTGTGGGGAGCAATCTGGAGCTCTGGTCGGTCAGAGCTTGTGGAGTGTGTTGGCAACATCAACTCTCCGATATACATTTCTATTCTTGAGGATGGACTTCTCCCCGTATTCTCCACTGGTCAGATGGTCACAAACAACACTGTTTCTGGAAGATCGAGCTCCATGCCACACTGCAAAAAAGACCAAAGAATGGCAGGACAGAAATGGGATCAAGTGACTTCCATGGCCAAGTCGGTCTCCTGACATGAATCCCATTGAACACCTCTGGGCCATATTGGATCGAGCTGTGCGGAAAAAGTCCAGGAAACTAACATCACGGGCCGAATTGCTAAACCTTTTGTGTGAAGCCTGGGCAGAAATCCCACAAGAGAAAATTTCAGAACTTGTTAGTTCCTCGAACTGCCTGAAAGAGTAAAAGCATTGAAATCTGCAAATGGCAAGTCTACCAAATACTAGTGTATGTATTTAAATGGATCAAATATACTTCAAATGTTAAATAAATAAATTCTTTAAGAATCATGATGTCTATTTACTTCTGTCATGTCTCTGTGTGCCCCCTTAATGCTCCCTCTAAATTTTAGCATCCCATGTCTCATGCCTCCAGACATTATCATCGAGCTGTTTCTGCTAGTCACTCTTCTTGATGGATGTCATCAGCATTAACAGCAAAGTCTGGGGTCGCTCTCATTGACTCTTCCCCCTACAAAAGTGGTTCGTCCACTTGTGGGCACCAATACATGAGAATAGTTTAAATGCATTAACTTGTGCTGGCATTTTTTTTCCTTTTATTTATTTTCTCCCTTAATGTCATACTCTTCTATTTTGTAGTGTTACTAACTCTACCTCTATGCGCCGAAGGTTTTTGTTTTACACTACTCTTGCTGTCGTGGTGTTGCTCAGCTTTACAGCTTCACCAGTGTTGGTTTGCTTTAGTCTCGTACCAACCAATCTGTCTCACTGCTGTGGACATCAAGTCCAAAATTGCCATACAAGACGTGTTGATGTAAACATTTTGCAAACCATTGCACACTGTCCCTTATGGGTGGTGGTTCTGGCCTATTAAGATCAAAGGTACACGCACGCACCCACACAGTGCGAGCAATGACAAACAAGCACGAGCGGTAAATGTAAACACCTTTCTCAGCCTTGGCTTTCAAATGAACAGTCCTTGTGAGCAACAAATGCATCGTGGGTGCTGGTTCTCAGCGACGTCGAACACCCCGAAGCACCAAGTTTGAAGTGGGCACGCAAAGTGCCCAAAGCGAATGCCAAGATAATTGTGTCATTAAGTATTCAAGGCAAAAAACCTTTGGTGAAAATGCTCACAGCGGGTCTGAAAACAGCATCAGTGGAATTAAAAAGCTGTTTACCGAATGCGCCTCCTTCAAGCAGCAGATTTGCATATCACCCCAGCATGCCACGCCTCTCACCAAAATGCAAGATGCATGCAGCAAAACGCTGCTCGGCATTTCATTGCCACCGCGATTACAAAATCAACGTCATTAGAGTACAAAATGTTTCAGAATGCCTCGATCTAACTCACCCTGGTCTTTCTTTACAGCAGTTTAATGATGATGCTTCTTCTCAACCTTATCCTCACATGATGTGGACCAATTCATCAATTGGAACAATCTAACTCTACTCGATCAATATTACTTTGTTGTTTCCCTGCATAAATCCTATTTGCTGCTAAACTCCTGTATCGTCTCTGTCCACCTGTTAATCAGTCATCGCGTTGCTTTCATTTTTCATTTCCATCTTCCAAACCTCACCCACGCTGAGCCTTTCTTCCATACCACAAAATGCTCGGTTCCAAATCTGAACCAGCCACGCTGTCTGTCAACAGTCAATTTTGCTCTTTTCCAGAGCCGAAGCAGTCTTCGCCAATGTTTTCCGCACTCGCATCGCTGTCAGACGAGCAGATGGATTGTGGTACCAGCACTCCTTCATGAGCTTAGCCAGTGCGCTCAGTGTCTGCAGCACACAATACAGAACATTGCTAAATATCCAGAAGACAAAAGCAAGCAATCTTGGCAAAATATTCTGTTTTTAACACAATCAAGGAAGAGGGTCAAAAGAATGACAGAGGTAGGGAGGGGATTGGGTGGACAAGAACAATCAGACGTACTGGATAAAAATCACAAAAAGGGAGAACTGGATCAGTGTAGGGGTGGGGAGGAGAGAGAGGGCACGAGGGTAGCAAAAAGCCAAAAAGATAAATAATCGGTTTAGGGGAGAACACGAGGTGGTAATGTGCTGGAGAATTGAAGAACTAGAAATAAAAGCAAGAGACAAGAGACTCGAGCAGATGCTTCCACAGATGAGAGAAAATATAAAACTTAAGACAACCAATTGCACCGTTAATTTAGACCACAAAACAGCCGAAACAGAAACCTTTTATATGGAAGGAATCTGACACAGGAGACAATTTAGCCCATCACACGTGTGCCATTTACATGCTCAATTAACTTTGATGTAGTGACTCCATGGCATTATGACCATTACCTTCATCAATCTCAAGATTCACCTTCTCTTTTCATTAACATCTCCAAACCATTTAATTGAGGCAGATATTATAGCCAGTGAACCTTATATAGAAGAGCCTACTCTTCTTCACCGTTTCTATCAGAAGGTGATCATCTCTTCCTCCCTGCGATCGACTATATGATGGAGCAGACCATTCAAAACGGCGGCAGCCTATGTGATGCCAGCCTGGGAAACGACCAAATTGTCTCACATTTGGACGATGCTGATGATGTGCTTCTTTCAGAAACAGTAGACATTTTCATTTTAGCCCTTTAAATTTTGCAATAGTTTAAATTTTGTTTTTGCATCAGCATCGCCATTTAAATTTTGCATCATAAATAGGATTACAAGATAGCTGGTCAAATTTTTTAAAAAAGAAAAATTTAGTCAATGGAGTGCCACAACATACCACCTTCAATCGCAGTGAATGATGACCACTCTGTGTCGACGGTGACAGAATTCCAAGATCTTCAATCGAAAGTATTGTCATGTCTGGGTGGGGTAGACACCGACCTGGACGGAGAGCCAAATGGTTCTACCTTGGAGGCGAACACGTGATCCTTGGAGATTATGGCGCACGCGAGATGGGGGTGGCAAAGACACATACCAAGCATGTTCACCACGATGGAGGACAAGGGCTTATACTCGAACCCACGACAAATAGACAACACAAGCAAAGTTAATAAATACGGGGTTTAATAACAGAAAACAAATGTTTATAATGGAGATTAATCAAAATAGGATAATAATGAAACGTGAGGTAACCTAAATTCCTATTTGAGGCACCTCCACACAGACAAGTGGACACAGACAATAAATAAAAGAATAATCCTCCCTTTTTTCTGGAACTTAGCTGTGTGCCCAGAGATGAGTTTCTCAAGCTTGGGGTTCACCAAACCACGTCGTCACTGCGCAGGAAAATGCACCCAAAATACCGGGAAGCATAAGGGAGGTAGTTCGTGCGGATGGTCCCTTCGTTAAGGGCCCAGAAGTTGTCGTGAAAGTTCCCCCTCACGATTGAGATCGACGACGCCGCTGCTCTCTGCAAAATGGCGCAGCCTTCTTCCCCGATGGCACAACACGAGGCTCCGAGGCGCGGTCTCACACAACCCAGCTAAACAAACAGTCAATGGCCAGTGCCTTGCTCCATCACGCAAGCAAATTCACACAAACGAACGGGATTCGCGCCGTCTTTTCTGTCGTGTCGAGGGCGGCCAACCAGAGCCTCAGTCTCAATCGCGTTCCTCACAGAATCTCCCTTTTCGCTCCTTTTCAGTGTCCCGACTGCCAATCCTGCCTCAATCCTCCTCTCTCTCCCCCCTCTCACTGCGTCCCATCCATCATCCACCCCAGGGGCATGGTCTCGCTAGTTGTCATTCCTGGAGGCGGGTTTTTGCCTGCTCGGAAATATCTGGCTCGGTTGTTGTTTTAAGGACGTGATTCGGTTTTAATCGCCGGTCTTGTCAATGCAAAAACGTAGGAAAAGGTCACAGGGGCAATCACATACTGGGAGAAATTAGCCTTAGACCCTACCTAATTTAACACAGCACCAACCCCCCCGTGTGGTGACACACACCACTTAAGCTCACAGTTTCCCTACTTAATTTACATCGAGATGTCTCCTACACGTCCATGGGCCATACTACTCCATACAATCCTACCTTTACTATGAAGTTCCTCTATCTAACCCACAAACATAACAGTATCCTCATCTGGAGACTGCATGCCAGAAGTATAGCAATGTGCTGCTTTAGCCCAGTCTACTCTAGCCTCTATCATCCAATTGGACAGCTCCAGTGAATCAAAGTCTCGAGCTGCATTTGTACGGAGCACCAATCACACCCGTATTCTGCTACGGATCCGAGACTTGGACACAAACAGCTACGATTAAGGCCTGTATCAATGACTCTCATATCAAAACCATTCGGTGGATCCTGCAAATCCCATAGCATAATCACCAAACAAATGAAGGTGGTCGCCAAATATCCCAACTGAACGACTTCGCTTCCATTACCAACTGTGCCCAACTGCGCAGTCACCAACGTTGATGCGTTAATCACACCCTTTGCAGACCCCTCTACTGAGTACAAGTGTCCAAGAGGTAGACCGCACACCAGATGGAAAGACACCTTGACTCCATTTAAGCAGCACATCGGTTTGACGTGGCACATGAAGACATTAAAAGTGGCACAACGCAGGCTCACCTGGAGATCTCTCATTACTGTGCTACGTTATGGCAGAAACATGCCAAATTAATATTTTTCTTTTGAGACACCGTGGGATCTTTAACTTCTAACATAAATGCAGGTGAGACAGGCTTTCTGTCCCGCATGCTCAGACATTCAAAACTCCCAGCTGATACTGCATCAGGGTGGTAGTTTTAAGCTGTTTTTACACTAAAAAAAATAATAATAATGTGACGTCATTTCGTAGAGATTGCATTTTTATGAGGGTGAGTTTTGTTGGTTGAATTTTTTTTCTTCTGTGATTGTGGATTCTCAAGAGACTGTGAATCCCTTCGGGGCTGAGCTCCCTCATCAGAACAGAGTGGAATGAAAATTCCTTCTCCTGCTTCCCACGGTGGTTAGCATACTTCAATCGACGTGCTGTTGATTGCACACATTGTTCTTCCTGTCTGCCGACGCAGATCGACACTAGCTTTCACGAGAAAAACTAGTTCTTCCTTCTGTCATTTCCCCCCATAGCGATATAAAGGAGTTGGGCCATGCATGGCTGGATATCTGATGATGTGAGAGGGGGGTAACAATCAATCAATCAAAAAATAAATAAATAAATAAATAAGTAAGTAACTGGCTTGTATAATCAGCAGGGGATTGCAAAACGGCATTGCATGTGATGAAGTCCCTTTTCATCATGTGGTCTTTCTTCAACACGGATTGGCAATGCTATTCCATTTACTCATGCAACGTTGTGTGCAAGCACAAATCGGGTTTGACTGGTCAACACAACTTGGTATGTCCCTTTTGCACATGTTGCTAGAGTGAACAACAATGCTATGACTCACAACATCAATTATCAACTCCTCGAATCCTTTGTTTAATGTGCGAGTGACTCCAACTAAAACTTATCTCAATAGGACTGAACCACATCACCGACAGCAACTCGTGTACAAGAGCGCAATTGTCACTTCCTGTGGCAAAACTTTCACCGAAACTTTTATCAAACGTCATCCGACACATTACCTCCTCGAGCTCTCCAGCAAGCAAGCAACAGGTGAAGTATCTTATGCGAGGAAAAGATGAAGAAGAAACAGCCAATTGCCTGTTACAAGTTGTCCTCCCAAGCACTGTCGTTCCCACTTTGCTTTCCCTCCATGCTTCTGAAACTTACCGGATCAGAGAACCACCGATTGGGGATGTTCGGTCTCTGCTGTTCCGCACAGACAACTTTCTTCATGTCATCAAAGTTCGGGTCATTCGGGACGCAGTCATGGAAAGGCACACGATACTCCTCAGCAATACCTGTGAACACAATCGCATCATTCCAAGATTCCTGAGTGAACTTTGGCTTTCCTTATTAGGCTGTGCATTCCTCTATCGTAACATATTTCCTCTTGAGAGGGTAACTTGTTTTTCCAGAAATAAAAGATCACGATATGTGCTTGCAATGAATTGTTAGCACCAGATTATAAATGGGAAAACATAGGGGCTATACCCCTGGGCGCTCCACCTGGTATAATAACGATACTGAGGAGGTAGTCAACATTGGATGGAATCATCAAAATGTACCAATGAATCAACGTTATTGCAAATACCTATTTTGGGGGGCAACCTCCCCCCCCCCCACCCGTAAATCCCCTTTGACCCCGATCTTATAAATAGCGCGAACAAACTTTGGTACATCATGGGTGATGAACGTTGTGGTAAAGTTTCATCGAAATCACATGTGTAGTTTCAGAGAAGAAATTGGGGCGACGCACCATCCCATCATACTCATACGAGTAGTTCGCTCGAGATTCTGGGATCCCAGATTCTATAGACTGTGTTGACACGGCTCCTTGTCTGACGTGAAATAAAGGTTCAAGATCCTCAAAGGATTATAAATAGTAAGCAAAGATTTAAAGTATGTTCATTTTTTAAGAAGTGAAGGCACGCACCATTGCTGAGGGTGCAGCGTGACACCTCCCATAGCACCAGGCCAAGAGCCCAGATATCAGCACGACGGTACGCATCAAAGCAGTCCTGTTGCAAGCTTTCGTCTAGAACTTCAGGGGCCATGTAGCGCACAGTTCCAACACGTGGGTTCATTGCCACATCCAATCGGTCACCCTCTTGGGTGTGCATCACAGCAAGACCTGCAAATGGAACAACACTATTGGATAAAACAAACAAACAAACAAAAAAAACACAGAAATGGTCATCACATGAGGACAATAATGGAGGCCCATACTCTTCACAGAGCTTCGAAGTGTTCATGACGGGTCGAGAAACGTTTCCAGGCTCGGACCATTCCTGGACAGATCGACACTTCTGTGCAGGATACTTGATTGAAATGGAAGGAATTTGTGATTTGTTCAGGGTGCCGGCGGTACCTTGACTGCTCTTTGTGCAATACACCACGGGATCTTTAACGTCCACCAACAATCAGTGTTAGCAGATGGGTCATTCAGCTCAACGTCCTTCCGAGGGAGGGCGTGCTCATTGATGGCTCACTCTGCATGTGAAACACTAGTGTGACAGTTTATAGCTGGCTACCCAGGTGAGACAACTCAAAGGCGAGTACATGTACCTCTAAAGCTATCATCCCAACCCATGACAGAAACAATTAAAACGGTACTCAAGTAAGCGCATACCTCCACCAGGCCGAACAGTTTACGTGTTGTATCCCACCGATAGGCCGGATCTGAATCCGGTTGTTAACCAAAATCTAAACGGATTGTTCTCGTCACCTACACAACTCATCCACCAGGTTTTGTCTGAATCTGTCCACAATTTTTTGAGATATCGTACTATTTATAGTTTTTGGCCCTATTTCTCAATGATGAAGAATCACTTAAAAATTTTTTTAATAGCATCCACATTCTCACCAAAATATAATCAATTCGTCCTTGTCATACACCAAACCTGTCCACCAAATTCTGTCCGAATCCGTACATAACTTTTTGAAATATCCTGATCACAGACAGACAGAAAGACAGGCAGACAGGGGTGAAAACATAACCTCCGTCCACCTTTGGTGGCGGAGGTAACAAAAAAAAGCATCCGGAAGAAAACTGCGATATTTTCGTCTCTTCAGCAGTTTTCTCTCAGGCCCAGGTGAAACAAATCCCAACCGAGTTGGTCATTAAACGGGATTATCACAAGAGTTACCAGAGTATCCTTGCCAAATGTATGAAAAGAAAAACAGACAAGTAAAATCAAAATCAAACTGGCCCACAGATGAACCCACAACCTGGGAATAATACCCGTTAACAGGGAAATGTGAAATGTGCCCGTGATGGAGAACCGGTGAAGAATGTTTCACTGTGAATACCGAATGGCAGAACCCTGAGATGTATGGAAATCTTGAATGAACTGAAAAAAAAAAAAAAAAAACACAATAAAGCGACTGCACATTCATCCATAAATCTAGCTCTGCGTACTGCCGCTGTGGTGGTGGTATGTGGTATGTGGTGGTATGTGGTGGAGGCAGCATATGGAGATCTCTTCCAATTTGATTGTGATCAAATTTGATTGATGACACCCTGTGATTGGTGACAAGGATGCCATGCTCTACTCAGTGAGTGATTCACAGGAGATTACAGTGAAGCAGGTTGCATCACATCCTCGAGTCAGCGATGAGTGTTGCTGCATACCGGGAAGCACAAATCTGGAATTTGGCCACAGTGTACCAGGACACGATGGCCTACTTTTTCTAATTGGCACAGTGGTACCTTTAACTTAAACAAGCAAGTACTTGCACACAAAATATACAAAGGTAAAACAAGAAAACCATGTAATCACCGAGGTCAGCGATGCAGCAGGTGCCATTTGATCTTACGAGGATGTTTTTGGACTTTAGGTCACGGTGGGCGATGGCGGGCTTTCCGCGTGTACCCAGCACCTCACTGTGCAGATGAACAAGGCCCGTAGCAGTAGAAAGCACAAAGCGCAGACAAGCTGGGGTTTCGAGCGAACGATGTTGTAGCCAGTCGTAGAGCGAACCCGATTCATGGTACTGCGTGATAAGCCACAGTTGTGTACTGGAGTTCCGCGATGTCATATCTGAAGCTATGAAAGCTACACAAGAATAACGGTCATGGTCAATATTTAGTACAGAGCTGACAAATGGAATCCAAGAGTAAATGGAACTTTAAAACAGGGGGAGCCCATATGGAACATCGTGCCTATGCTACATAATCACATGAATCTAACGTATTAGTTCATTGAATCCGGGGTTGGGAGGGTATGAACAAACATTTCCAGCACATTAATCTAATATATTAGTACTGTATATTGACCGACTCCTGAGGGGGGATGAAAGGAGGAGTAGTAGTAGTGAGAAAGGAGAATAGTGGGGCAAGCACAGGAACATCACCAGGCTGATACACGCACACGGGTCTGTACGAAAGTATTGCCTCTTATTTTATTTCTCACTAAATACCTAGTGCCCTTGTAGTTGTAATTTGAATTGTAGAGGGCTTACATCTGCCAGGCTGAACAGTTTACATTTTGTATCCCACTGATAGGCCAGATCTGGATCTGGACCTGAACCAAAATCTAATCAACTTGTTCTCATCACCTACTCAACTCATTCACCAAGTTTTGTCATTATCCATCCATAACTTTTTGAAATACCGTGCTATACACATCATTTTTGGCCTTATCCCTCAATGGAGAAAATCATTGAAGAAATAAAATATATATTGCATCCGAATCCAGATCTTCACCAAAATAGAAAAAAAATGGTCGTCACACGCCCAACCTGTCCACCAAATTTTGTCCGAATCCGTCCACAACTTTTTGAGATATCGTGCCGACAGTCAGACCGGCAGATAGGGGTTGTAAAAATAACCTCCGTCCACCTTTGGTGGCAGAGGTAATGAGCACAGCTTAAAGATGCTTGTAAATGTGTTGCACGTAAAATAATTATCCAGATCAAATGGGAGGATGCAGAGAGATGTGCAGGTGTAAGAATCTGTTTGTACTTGCACTGCAAAATGAGAGGAAACAGTGTTTGTTTCTTTAATTTATTGGATAAGAGGAAGACTTAAAAGCACTAGAACGGCACGGGATAGAGCGTATAACCTCCGCCAAGCTCAACACTTTATGTTTTGTATCCCAATGATAAGCCGGATCTGCATCCGGATATTCACCAAAATCGAATCAATTAGTCCTCGTCACACACCCAACCTGTCCACCAAGTTTCCCCCAAATCCGTCCATAACTTATTGAGATATCCTGCTCATAGACATAGACAGGCACACAAACGGGTGAATACATAACCGCCACCAAAGGTGAACGGAGGTAATTACAGGGAATATGTAAATATATATGTGCCAAATATGAAGTTATTTTTCCACAAAGTCTAGATCAACTGCAATGCACTTTAATGGGCGCATCAATTAAACTCTTGTTTTTCGGTGTCACTGCGGTTGCAAGCTGACCACTGAGGCTCGTCGTCGATATCGGTTTCCCCGTTCTTGAAACGTTTTGCCCAATGTCTAGCGGTGCTCACAATCAACGGTAGAGTCATCATACACATTCTTTAAATGCCGATGAATATCCACTGGAGGAACCTCTAATGAAGTGAGAAATTAAAAAAAAAACTGTGCTCTGCTTTGTATGCACATCTTAGTGGTGCAGCCATTTTAAAAGCATGGCATGATGTTGGCACGTGACCGATCACAGTGCCGCTCAACTTAAAATGGGTGGGAGATACACACTGTTCATTGCGATTTCGCGTCACTTTCCTTTCACGACACTTGTTACGAACTGGAAAATAAGAAGTATTACTGTCGTACCGACCTGTGTGTGTATTTATGTGTATGTATAGTACGTACGTACGCACGCACGCACACGCACACACACAATAAGTAACCTTAAAATGGTGATATAAATTCGAGAATGTAAAGTGTGAAGTTGTAGACGACATTTGTTATATCTATGTGTAAGAGTCATGTTTTGCCTGTTTATATCTAGCAACATTGAGCGAATGAAGTCAGTAGAGCAGTTCCAAGATGGCGGCTCCCTTAGAAGCATGCACCAGGGAGGAGCAACGTTCTGTCATCCGTTTCTTGGGAAGTGAGGGTGTAAATCCCAGTGAAATTCATCACAGAATGAAGATACACCATGGTGACGCGTGTTTATCGCTGCAGCAGGTGTATGACTGGGACATGAAGTTAAAAAGTGGAGTGTCCAGTATGGCAGACGCTGCTTGCTCAGGCCGGCCTAACACAGCCGACACACCAGAAATGGTTGCAGGAGTTGAGCGCGTGCCAAGGGAAAACCGTCGCATTATGCTGGATCAAGTGGTCTCAAAATTGAACATTAGTAATGGTTCAGCACACCATATCATTCACAACGTGCTGGGGTTCCGCAAAGTGTTTGCAAGGTGGGTGCCGAGACAACTCACACCCAAACTGAAAGAACAGCGAGTGGACACGTGTGAAGAACTTCTGCGACTTACGAAACAGAAGGCGACGCTTTATTACAGCGTGTAGTAACTGGGGATGAAAGCTGGGTCCACTACTTTCAGCCAGAAACGAAGAGGGCAAGCAAAGAGTGGCACCATTCAACTTTACCAAAGCCCCAAAAATTCCACACACAGCCGTCCGCTGGAAAAGTAATGCGGACGCTCTTCAGGGATAGCCGAGGCCCACTTGTAGATCATTACATGTCCAGAAGGACCACAGTCAGCAGTGCATCATACTGTGACCTCCATAAAAATCATCTGAAACCAGCAATCAGCTCAAAACGTCATGGACGACTCACTACCGGTGTTTTGCTACAGCATGACAATGCTCGGCCCCATACTGCCCGTGCTCCAGCTGCAACAATCGAGGACATGCATTTTGAGTATCTTCCTCATCCACCCTTCTCTCCAGACCTCACCCCTTTGGATTACCACATGTTTGGGCCACTTAAAGGAGTCGCTTGGTGGAACCACTTTCCGATCCAACAAAGAGGTCCAAGAGGCGGTGCATGATTGCCTCTACACAAGCAGCCATAAGATTTTTTTTTTCCTCGAAGAATCCAGGCCTTAGTAAAGCACTGGAAAAATGCATTGAATGCAATGGAGATTATGATGAAAAATAAGAGTTGTTACACACGTACATGCAATAAACAATTTGTGAAAAATACTTTGTTACCGATTGTAGACGGGTCAATATACTGCCTGACCCCAAAAAAATTGCAAATTTTTGTTTTATGCTTATTTCTAGTAGTTTTATTGATGTGGAAGACAACATATTAAAAGTTGGACAATTTTGACGCATGGGAAAGTCCCTCAGTGACGTCAGAAAACAAGATGGCTGCCGGCAGATAAAACGTCAAAAAATTGACTGATAATCATCAGACCACTAACAATTTAAAGTTAATTTTGCACCAATATTTGTATTATGATCGTTGCGGTAGTTTATGCAGTGCTAATCCTGAGACCATTCGCAATTTAAAGTAAATATTTGCACAAATATATGTTCTTTGATTGTTTCTGCCAGTCTATGACATGGAAAGCAACATATAAAAAATTGGACAATTTTGACACATGTGGAAGTACCATATGCCTTCTAGTCTTAGATTCCAGTTTCATCGTCCTCCTCCTCCTCCTCCTCTATCTCTGGTTCAACACTCATATTGTCACAGTTGCTGTCCTGGCAATGTCCACATGCACTGGTGCATTCTAATCCATGCTTCCTACATGAACACCTTAGTTGTTTGCACCCCCCTGAACAGTTGCAGTGAATCATCTGAAGTAGTATGTCTGGAGCAGGGCTTTTGTCTGTCATCACTGGAACAAGTTTTCTCCTTCTACCTTCATCCCCACTCCGTTGGCTCCATTCCACAACAAAGGCCCATCCATTCCATTACCTGGTAATAGGTCCGCAGAGAATGAAACTTGCAGGCAGCGGATGTCGGGGGCAGTCTTTCAGGAGTGACAAATGCCTTAGCCCTTGCAACCTTTTTGCAAGAGATGTTGTATCTGATCGATGCCAAGAGTCGTTCTGATTTGCTTTAAACAATGCCACCATTGCTCTGCAGCCTGCAGTTTCAATACCATCCTGACTCTGCTGTGGTTTACAGAACGCCTTTGAGCTGTCTATCAGTTCCTTTTCTTTCTTGATGATTCTTTGAAAGCCTGACTTCTTTCCAATCCCAAAGACACGAGACGTTGCGTCACAGCCAGTTAATGCATGAAGGACAATATATCTCTGCAGGCTGCATTTCCAAGTATCTGCTGAAGGACTTTGATATTGTAGACATTTGATTTTGCCTTGTCAGAACGGATAGAGTTCAATGCAGTTTGTCTCCACCATACAGAAGAGCAGGAGGAGAAGGAGATCTGTATCTTCTCCAATGAGGGTTGTAGATCTGGAAGCCGCATTTGCGACGGCCGCTTTTGCAATCTACAATCAGCATCTTCCTCTGCTTGGATCACCTCACAGCCTTCCTTGCGCAACACCTCTATAATCAACAGTACCATTGCCTGCTTGTTTGACTCATTCGACAGAAAGTCCTCCTTTTTCCCAACAAATTTTGTTGCTCCGTAATGTTAACCTTGGTGGCATTCTTGTTTCTATTCCGACGTTGATGAGAACAGTCCTTTGTGCTTGGCCCAGCCTCATAACCATCAAACACAACAGTAGCTTTGCCATAGTGTCTGACTGTAAATGAGGCATATTCATCTGCAATGAACTGTAGGTGAATCCCTCTGTCCACTTTAAGCGGTGAATAAGTGATCCCCCGTCAAGAACATAGTGATCTGTTCCTGGAACTGTCTGGTTGACAGCATTGTCAGATTTGGTTGTAGCATAATTCCTTATTGCCTCCGCCAACTGTGGTTTATCTGGCTGGCGCAGGATGTTTTTTGCCTCAAAAAGAGACATTGGGTATGGGCAGAGTTCATATTTCATCACTTCACCTATCTGGAGATCTCCCGTCTGTGACACGACTAAGAACCTCTGGATAGTAACGCTGGATCTATTGTGCGGTCCTCAGCAACTTTGACTGCCCTGCTGGATGCAAGTGTCTTGACTTTAGAACTCCTTTTGTGTGAATAGGAGTAAGCTGGGTGATCATCCATCTTCTTGACAATGTCACTACCTACTTTGAATAGGTCATGAACATTGACATCCTCATTTGCAGTAACCCCTGTGATGATATTGCGCAATGACTTGTCATCAGAAAATGGTGTGAAGCTGTCCAGTTTTTCGGCAACTTTGCCACGATCAGCTTCATCTCGACTCACCCTGGATGTTGTCAACTCCTTATGTTGTTCACTTGTTGAGTAGCTACTCGAGGTCAGTTCTTGCATAGCAAGGTTGTAGGAGGACGATATGGTTGAAGACAGAGTCCAAACTGCTCTCTGGTGCTCTGACAATCCCACTTCTCAAGTCAGCCCCCTTGGCTTTTCAGTGAGCGCATTAATGTCTGTTCTATCACAAGATCAGAGCCTAGGCCAGCCCAGTATTGGTCACTGCGCCGGATTACATGATAACCAGATTGGAACTTCTGATGAACCTCAGGGTTGTCATCCTCTAACGCAAGCATCTTCTCGAGATAGAGTCGAACTGACTTCAGGTAATTGGGATGGCCAGCAGCTGCAAATCGGCAAGCAAGCTGATATGGCTTGGAGATGCATCTCCCAGGACCCCGTCCGATCAGCTGCCACAAGTGCCCTTGCAATTCCCAACACGCTGGTAGTTGATCCAAAGTGCACTGGTTTTCGAGTCCTTTGCAAGTTTATTCCTTTCCTGATTCAATCTATTGTCAATGAAATGAATGCACTCTGATTGCAACACAGACTCTACAGTCTCCAGGGTTGCAACACAGACTCTACTCACTTTCGACAGTCTCCAGGGAAATGTACAGTCGCTCCAGTTCTGCCACTTGTTCTTGAAACCCAGGGTCAACTTCCACAATCTTGCCAACAAACCTGACGTCTAAGACACTGATCCACAAGCAAATGGCCACGAAAAGCACGTTGCACCGCTTTCCCACTCAGCATGTGCACAACAGCATTTTGACCATACACTGTTTCCAGGATCTCTTTCAGTCCACTTTCATCCATCAAACTTCCAATGGCACCCAACAAATTCATTAATGTGTGGAAGCTCCCAAGCAGTAGCACTGCATTATGGATTGGTGTATCAGCAGGAAGAGCATTCACTATCTCAGAGGCCTTCCAAAACAGCGGTTGGTCAAATGTGATGATTGCTGGCATGTTGTGTTTTGATGCAAGTTTGCTCAGGTAATCAAGAGTTGACAAGATGCAGGTTATGTCACCTGGGTTCATATCAATCATTGGAGAAACTGTATTGAGGCTTTCCCTGGGTGATCACACTCCTCATGCAGAAAGTGCATCATGCCTTGCCAATTTGGTGCACTCTTTTCGAAGCAAAATGACATCTCCCATAATATGTCAATTGTGCGATCACAAATTGATAACAAAGGGAGGGGCTGAAATTTGAGGTTCGGTTGATGTGCTCTGCATAGCGGTAATCTATTATATTGATCTTCGTCAGTTCGACGAGCTTCCTGTCAGACATTTTCTTTCTAGATATGATGTGGCTAGATTGCCGCCCTGGTGTAATAGCTGCTATCATGCCCATCCCATGAAAGGTACCCTTTCCATCCAACGTTATGATGTTGTGGTCCACATTATCTCCAGCAAATAACAAGGATGTATCAAGAATGTCGGTGTCACCTCCAAACACATCCGGAGCAAGAGAAGAGGCTGCATTTACTTCAAACCGTTGCACTTCGGAGTAAGATGAGGAAAAGCCAAAGGTTGATAGACTATCTATCAAGAAACGAGACCTATACAAGTGATGCATTTGCACTGCAAGACCAAGCTGCAATGGTGCAATTACAGCCCTTGGACGCACTGCTTGGATGACTGCTTGTCCAATACCAGCAACCTCCCTAGATGTATCTTTCCCGACCAAAAGATGCTGCAGCAAGAATCGCAGGCTAGCTGGGACATACCCCAATGCAGCAGTAAGGCTTAGGTCTGCAGTAGTTGGGTATGTATCCCCATGTGGTGCAACTGTTGTTTTTATGTCACTTTTTATTAGTTTTGCAGCAGTCTGAAAAATTGCACGTTTTTGTGCTTCTTCATCATCTTCTCGTGTGTGCATTGAGTGGTCACGGAGGATCTGGGATGTTTTTTTCTTGAATGTACAATGTCTTTTAAGCCTCTACCCTCTGCCATGAATATAGATTCACCATATCGTTTTTTAAGCTGTTCCTCATGTATTGGTTCCCATATGCATTGGATTCACTATCGCCCAGGTATTGTTCCATTCTAGCCACAGGTCTGTAATTGTTAACTCTTCCTCATCATTGTCTTCAAGAAAAGAGCACACCTTATCGAAAGCCTCATTCTGGTCACTGTCCTTAGGCCTTCCCATTTTTCGTCTTTGTTTGACTCAGTCGGCTTGAACCGTTGTGGAATGTCTCGCATTGTGCGAAAATTAATGTTGCAGGACTTGTGGTACACACAGTCAGCTGCATGGAGATCACCCTCAAAATATTCAATGCGGCCTTGAACAGCAATGGCCCATTCATCGCTCCTTGTTTTGCAATGAACTGATATAGTTTTAACAAATGCGTCAGTCTTCACGTAGCCAAAACTGGCTGTTTTGCATGGCCTCGCTTTGGGTCCTCTTCCTTAACTTCAGTGCCGCAGAAAAGGCAATGTGTTTTACTGTCATATGGTCCCAGGGAAATGCGAGCACTCCTCTTGACTGATGGACCTGATTCCGCATGATCCTTCTTGGTTAAAGCAATGTCCTTTTTGTTTATGTGATTCACTCGGCATGATTTGTGAACACTGGTACAGCTAGAATTCTGATGTCAACACCCTTTCGGCACTTGCACGGTTGATGCCTTCTGCTCCTTTCTCACGAACTAATACTGTTTCCTCACAGTCCAATCCCCTTTGGCATAAAGGGCAGGTTCTCTTACCATATATAAGAGTTCATTTTCTATCTCTGAAAATACAAAAATGAGATCTTTTAGAAGCATGCAGTCAATTTACATTTGCCATATACATTGAATGCCATCAGAGCATTCTCCGCCCCTGAAACCGAGATATTTATGTAAGATATATATTAGGAGGAAACATACTATGGAATAATCTGCATAGTGGTTCGTTTTCGACGTAGTGAATCGTGCATGGTTTTGTGACATTTTTATCATGTCAAAAAATTTTACTTTCCCATGGTCCATTTCTGTCCAACTTTTGATATGTTCCTAAGTAAGTCTTAAAAATATAGGAAATGCAATAAAACAAAAATTTGCAATTTTTTTGGGGTACGGCTGTTCTGGTTGTATATTGACCCGTCTATTGACTGGCCATGTGTGTGTGTGTGTGTGTGTGTGTGTGTGTGTGTGTGTGTGTGTTGCATATATATATATATATATATATATATATATATTATATATTTAGTTATTGATTTCAAAATCAGATCTGGCTAATGCATACAACATTCAGGGCCTCAAACAGTTATTTCCATGAAATGCATGTCCAGGATAGACCCATCCCCTTGTCTGGTGGGATTCTAACTTTGATGCGTTGGAGAAGAGTATAGAACAGATTCCCTTTCTTATGGGATGGCCTTTTCCTCTTTACGACACATTCATGCACGCGAGAGATAGCCGTTGGGCTAACGGAGGCTCGTTCTACCCCCTTTCCATCGGCTTGGAGGTGGACGATTTATTTACACTTTGGACTTACTTACAGGACATTTGATTAAGCACACCGCGGGCTTTTCCTGAGCAATTATTCTGATGGTAAAATATGGCTGTGGATCATTTACCTCACCCACATCTCTTTCATCGACGTTTGACATCCACCTTTTTCCATCGACGTTTGACGTCCCGTTCGGTAGCTCTATGGACGCTGACTGGCTCTTGTTCGTGTCGGGTTGAACAGAGAGGTGATTGTTGTTGTGGACGTTTTGTGAGCGCTTCAAGGTTTCGCTCGGTAATTCTGGCAAATGGCTGCTTTCTGCCATTCGTCCAGCACCCCAAACATGGCATCGTAAACCAGGCCTGTGTTGATTTGGGGTTGCATCTCGCTCTGGTAAGGAAGGAATGATCGCGAGGTTGAAGGTTGGTCACGTGCAACGATGCGCCAATAGGCAAGGTGGATTTGGCTGAAGTCTGCTTGAGGATTCACCTACACTGGTCGCCTATAAAAAGGATGGGAGGACAGCTTTCCTGACAGTTTTGTGACGGTTCCTTTCAGCTCCAGTCAGTTGGTGAGTTGGTGACTTCCTGACAGTTTTGTGACAGTTGGTGACAGCTGTTTACAGCTCCCCACAGCTGCTTACAGCTGTCCGTTGGCTACGGCTCCTGGTGGCTCCTGACGGATGGACCGTTCCTGCTGGTTCTGCTCGTACCTGATTCTTGGCATCCCTGGTTCCTGGGGGTGACGACGTGACGTCGATTGGTGTTCGAGCCTGCTTGCGAGTGGGTGCACAGCGAGGCAGGGCGCTGGCAGCGGATCAAGGCACGCTCACACATTTTGGTACATTTTATTTGACGCACAACTTCTACCTTGGTAAGCTGAGACCGGATTTCTTTCCCCCCTGAATGATCTGCTGGGTACCCTCGTCTCGTGTTTAATCGTTAAGTAAGGCATAGTGATAAGCATCTGCTCTTTGTCTGTTTTTCTATCAATGCCTGTTTAATTCTTTATTTGCTTGAGATTATTTTGATTGATTTGAATTCACCTTTTTTCACCACAGAGAATTAAAAAGTTCTTCAGTTTATTTATTTTTTTCTTTATAATAAATTCCTTGTTGACGTTTCAACCTGTCCGTGCTTGTCCTTTCCTTCCATTGATCCAGCATTGTCTGAACCTAGATAGACTGGGAGGTAGTTCCCAAACTAATTAACCTGTCATAGTCGGCACACACCAGCGGATAAACGCTTAGCCGCCCTAATTAAGATCTAATCAAGATAAGATTGGTGCATTGCCGAGGGTGCGCTCCCCGTTCAAGAAGCCATGTGACCTCTAGTTAAACAACAAATTAGACGGTGGACACTGGAACTCGTGGTTAACCTATTGGCATTCGTGGTTGTAAAGCAACCCATCGTACCACAAAGTTAATCGTGAGCGGTGGCCCAGGTCCGGCTCTTCCGAGGAGAAACGAGGATTAACCCCGTAATAATACACTCGGTACCCGTGGCTGTAACAATATATATATATATATATATATCTATATCAATTCTAGTTTCAACCTATTGACTGTTTATTTTGCCACTACTTCTACAGGGAGGCCATTCCATGCATTAAATGCACTCCGACCCCTACCTTACGACCGTCCCAACTGCCCTCTGTACCTTCAGGCCGTGGCCACTGCTCCTGTCACTGTCCATTCTGCTGGTCTATTTTCTGTAAATGTCCAGTTGAAAGTAAATTTGAAAATATCTGTGAAAATTCTGCAGCTCACCAAGAATGTTTTCATGCTGCAGAAGCACAGTGTTGTATATCTCCGTTTCACGGCACCATGACTTCTCATCACGTGAAGAAAATATTTTTACAGCCACATTGGTGCACTGCCAAACACCTCGCCGCACCTCACCGTACCGCCCCTTACCTGCGTCATTCGGGACACAAGAGGAATATTTTCATTTAGGAAAAAAAATTTCAATATTGCGAATCCTACAACAATGTTCAGCTCAATATTGGCACGTTACAAACAGTTTGTTTAAAACCTTCAGGTCTGCAGAGATTAAACCAACAGGGACACAATTCCGGCATCACATTGCAGTGATTATAAGAACAGTTAATAAATGAAAAGCATTACCAATACATTCCATTAGCGTTATCTGGCGGGCAACGGTTCTCTGTACAAGGAACGGTAGACCTGATCCACTCCCTGACGTGCAAGAGTGATCCATCAGGTCCTTCAGGGTGGTGGGGAGGAGGTAAAAAAACAAAAAAGCCAAAAATAAGATGTAATAATCATCAGATAAACATAAAGCACATGTACACGTATAACAGCACTAAGAAGAGTACATACCTCCACCAGGCTGAACAGTTTACGTTTTTGTATCCCACCGATAAGCCGGATCTGCATAAGGACCTTAACCAAAATCTAATTGGCTTGTTCTTATCACCGACCCATCTTATCATCGACCAAGTTTTGTTATAACCCGCCCAAAACGTTTTGAGGTATCGTGCTATACAGTAAACCCTCAAATATCGCGAGTTCCAATATCGTGGATAATTTCTACCAATTGTGGGCAACCGATTGTGTTCCGATTTCATTTTCACGATGTTTCATTTTGGCCAATCGCGGTTTTTGAGCTGAGATGAGTTGTTTGTGTCCGTGTGTACAATTACCTCTCATTACAAGCCTTTTGTTGTTACTCCCACAATGTCAATTTTTGTAATCACACCAGCATACGTGAACGAAGCTAAATTAAGTAACGAATCATCATCAAACAGGATATAACATGTGGAGATCCCTGTAATACAAGATCTACAATATCTTGTAGACACACGAGTTAATAATGGCGCCCAAAAGTAAAACAACGGACAAAATTAACCGTGCCAAAAGTCAGACCAAGGTTATGACATTGTGTGAAGAAATTGAGTTGTTAGATACGTAGGCAAGAAGTGAAAGTGTGGTTTCTATGGGCCGCCATTACGGATCAATGAATCAACTGTGTGTAACCGCGAATCAAATATCCATGCAAGGGTTCCTGCCACCAAAGCGCAAAAGGTTAATTCCAATCCCGTGATCCTCATATTGAAAGGATGGAAAAAAAAACGCTTCAATGTTTGGATCGAGGACCAAACAGAAAAAATGCCTTTGAGTGGACCGGTGATACCGGATAAATTATTGTGGATTTACCAACGTTTTCACGAGGCATCCGGGGCCAAAGGCTCCAGTTCAACCATGGCTCATGAAATGAATCGAGGAGAAGGGATTTATGCCGGAGCAGATTTTTAATGCCAGAGATGAGATTATTTTGGAAAAGGATGCCATCTCATACCTTCCTGGCCAAGAAGGGAATATCTGCTTCGGGTAAAGGTGGCCAAGGATCGTTTTAACCTTCTTTGTGGCAATGTAGCAGGTCTCTTTGTCATGCTCCTGATGATCCAACAGCCATTGCAAGTTCTACATCCACATCTTTCTAACCTCCACCACCCCCATCCCCATAGCAGCATCATCTCAGAGCTAAGTCTTGTATTTTCCATTTACGGCAGAGTACAGTACGAATGAGTATGTAATATGTTTACCCTCACCCATCTCAATGTTTTAGAATAAATTTAAAAGGTGAAACTCTTGTGTTTTTGTTTAATTTACACTGTCTTTATTGTATTTACCTATTTATTTCAATCGTAATAAGTTTATTTCTGACGACCGTCAATCTTCTTCGATATTTTCTCGAAGCCCAGGAACCAAACCCCACTCTTCCCATTGGCCCTTGGTTTCCACGATTGCGGTTTTAACTATTGCAGCATTTTCCAGGAACCTAACCCCCACAATATTGAAGGGTTTACTGTATATCGTTTTTGTCCCTATCGCTCAATTTATGAGGGAGACAGGTTTATGAAGAATCACTTTTTAAATTCTCCTATCAGAATCCGGATCCGGATCTTCACCAAAATCTCATCAATTCGTCCTTGTCACACGCCCAACCCGTCCACCAAGTTTCATCCGAATCCGTCCAAAGCTTTTTGATATATCCTGCTCCCAGACAGACAGACAAAAAGACAGACAAAATAACCTCCCCTTTGGTGGAGGAGGTAATGATAACTCATCAATGAATCAACCAGTGTGCTCCCGATGCACGAGTGGTTCAGAAGTGGCAGAATCAAGGATATTATGACTGCGATGAATAAACAAGGAAAATGTATTCATGTTTGCACTTACTATGTGTGACAATGAAGTTCCAGATCTACATCTACTTTAAAACATTTTGCGTACTTGAGGAAAGACCGATCCTTTTAGCCTTAGAGTTTACAAACACTTACAAGGAAATGGAAACAACCGAGTGTTTATACATCTGTTACACTGGTGTTGAACATCTGATTGGCTGGAAAGCAATTAATTAAGCAAGTGTTGTTGGTTCACCTTTCGTAGCCAAAAATGGCCCTTTGCATTTTACTCGTGAACATCTGTATACACGAATTTGTTTATATTGTACGAACTTTTACCAACACAGCAACCGCATATGCATTTTGAGATAGCGAGCATAGCAACTTGATGTCGAAGTACAGTATATCCAAAAACACCAGAACGTTCGCTACCAGCGGTTTAAGCAGGAATTTGTAGTTTGTCCAGGGTGCCAGAGACAACTCTTCGTGAAAGACATTGTGAGATCTTTAATGTCTCACTAACTCATGCAAGCAGATGGGACACCCGGATTAACGTCCATCTGAGAGAGACACTTTGTGATTCAAAACCCTGCTTGCAAAGCACCGATGGACCAGTTTATTGGCAGGTCAGGAATCAAACCCACACCTGACAGCTCAAAGGTAAGCATGTTAACTATGCACCCTCTTGTTGGGACCTAATTGTACTCTTAAGTCAACAACATAGCAATTCAATTTCACTTGATAATTCAATTTCTTTTCTGTAGTGATCAAAGGTGCATGGAGGAGCTTCTGCATGTACCCCTGCAGTACAAGGGCAGTTGGAGACATTTGAACTCCTTTGACTTCTATACTAACACGCGCACGCGCATGCACACGCACGGTCCACATCTCAATCTATTCATAATTCCAGCCAACAACATCAGACCTGAAACGACTCTCGGTAATGATATCCGTTTCCCTCCCACCTACATCCCTCTCCCACTACCCCCTTTTAAAATAAGGCTACCTCTTCTATTCAATGACCCACACTACTCACCTCCAGTGTGCCGTCACCCATGTTGGAAGCAACCAGGCCCTCAGTGACAGCAGCTCTTTCCACATCTTGTCCCAATGCAACGCCACCCCAGGCTCTGTTCTTGCCGACCGCTTTGTGAAGAACAAGCACAGTTATTGCCACACCGCACAGCAAAAGGCATGGCCCAGCAACAAGCACCACCAACATCCAAGGCCTGAAGCTTGTTTCACCATCTGCCAGATAACACAATTGCATGGGTGGTGTTTTGCAGCAAGAGTTCACAAGTGAGTGAGATTAGATTAGAGCAATGTATTTTCTCCTGAAAAGTAGTACTTGGGGATACATTTCTAAAATTACCATGATCATCATCAAGAACCATGGTCTATGGAGCATGGGTTCTGCAAAACAGTTTCTTGACTATCCCGTCGGTGGCTACTCCAGCGAAGGACACTCAGCTGGGGGAACAGGAATTTGGAAATTTGAATTTGTTGAGGGTGTCGGTGATGGTTCACGTACTCTTCACGTAGGACTCCGTGGGATCTATAACTTCCAAAAACTAATCTCGGCAGACGAGACACCAGTTTTACGTCCATCCGAGGGACGGCACAGAAAATGATGAATCACCCTGCCAGTGAAACACCGGGATGAGAGTTTATAACCAAGTCGGGATGCAAACCCAGGCTAGAGAGCTCAGAGGTGAGTGTCCATACCTTTAGGCAATCCTGCCAGCCCATCTAAAATTATCTGTACTTTAAATCAAAGTATGCAACTATGCATGTTTGAACAATACTTCCTCGTAATATTTTTGTAAGGGAAGTTCGGCATCCCATCAAAATTGAACTTTACAAGTATAAGGTTGATAAAACACAAAGCAAGCCTGGATTACAGAAATATCGCTGCAACTACATCCTACTAACCAATGCCATCAAGCAAACATCAATCAAGCAATTGATGAAAACTAAAGCAAAGGACCCCAGTCTCAGGATAGCACAAACATCCCAGGTGCAGCAATCAATCATCTCTAGTGAGGATACCTCCTCACTTGATTAAAACAAGTCTTGAAAGTCCCTGAAAATGGGACATCTCCTCTGTAACTACACAGCAATGTACTTTTGAATCAGCAGAACGAAAAAAAAAAGTTGTACATTGCTTTATCTTTTGCTGGGGTCAGCGACACGGCCTATGCCATTTAAGTTTAAAGTTAAACTCTTCCTCAATTTTGAAATACTATTTGCCAATGTTTTCCCACATCAAAACTCATTTTACAGGATCTCCATCTTGATCACCCGATCCGTACCATCCTCCAGCACGACTGTCAGATTCTGGTTGCATAGGTGTCCCACACAACAGCGAACCACCAGCAGGTCAGAGGGTGAAGTGCGACATATCATGCCACTTTGTTCTGCATCACGCAAGCAGCCAAGCTTCTGAACAACTCGATCCTGTTCCAGAACAGCGGCTGCAAAACAGCTCAAGCCATGGCAGTGCTTCTTGTTACCACAAGTCCCAGCGCAGACACATTCATACACCTGGGGAGGCTGCTCCACTTTTGTCTCTGGCTCTGGTGAAATCAATTCCGGCTCTGGAGAAACAAATCGCACACCCTAGACATTAGGAAAAACACTCTTGCATGATAAAAAAAATAATTGATATACAGTACATGTTATTGACTTCCATCACAAAATGGAATGCGAATTGTCAAGATCAGGCAAGCCAAATCCTACCCAAATCCAAGTTAAGAGGTCTCAAATTGGGGTCTGAACCCAAAGCAATAGGTCCTAAGTAAGAGCCCTAAAAAAATCTCAACTTGTAACAACCCTACGAAGTTTGAATTTTATCATTGTGATCGCCAAGAAAAACATCACAAAATATGGTGGAAGAATGAGAATATTGTTACGGATCTGGCTCAGGGGGTAAATGGGGAATATATTATAAGTTATTTCATAGTGCATGTTCGCATAAGCGTACCGTATGTAGTTACTGTAACGAGACAGTGTCGAATGAAGTGTTTTGAAAGCTCTTGTCCTTCTCTACCTAAGTGTTTGTGTCTAAGCCCCGTCTTTCACCTCCATGCATTCTACAATATTTCCAGTGTAATCCATTTGTTTGTATTTTTCCATTCCATGACAGCAGGGACAAACTGTGCAAAAGGTCATGGCGAGTGAGGACCAGAAGAGTCTGGAAAGGTATGTTTTGGGTCGTTATCTTGCTGTAGGATGAACCCCTGACCAACGAGGCATAGACCAGAGGGTATTGCATGGCACTGCAAAATGCTGTGGTAGCCCTTTTGGTTCAGGGTGCCAGTCACTCTGTGCAATTCACCGACTCTGGATCCAGCAAAAGAGCCCCAGATCATCACGCTTTCTCCTCCATGTTTGACAGTCTGTGTCACACACTGAGGAACCATCCCTTCACCTACTCGACGACGTACAAAAACCCTGCGTGATGAACCGAAAATTACAAATTTTGATTCATCGGTCCATAAGACCTTCTTCTCAGTTTTCAGTAGTCCACTGGTGGTGCTTCATGACCCAGGAAAGCCTCTTTTTCTTATTTTGCCATCTTAGGCATGGCTTTCTTACTGCCACTCGACCTGTCAAACCTGCAGCCCGAAGTCTTCTCTTCACAGTATAACTGAGACTCCTTACCTTCAACCTGTGTGAATCTGTGCTTGAAGCTGCTTTCCTGTGAGCCGCCTATCACGCAAGCTGTGACTCTCAAGAAACTTGTCTTCTGATTGTTTGTGTCTTTGGGTCTGCCAGACCTCTTACCTGTCAGAGTTTCCTCAGTTCTCAAGTGCCTTTTGATGGTGCAGGAACTGTACGTTACTGACACCTTGGCTTACTTTGCAATTTCTCCAAAGGAAAGACCGACACTTTTAAGGGTTATAATGGTCTGTCTGTCAGTCTTTGTTAATTGTCTTTTTCTCACCATTATGATAGCAATATACTACTTCCTGCAGTGCAATATTGTTAAAATAATGCTTCAGAGGGTGCAGCATACACAGTCTGTTCCAACACTGCTTTTATACAGACAGAGGGTTTGTAACTAATCAGCAAAAGTTGGGACACCTGTAGAAATTGTTTGCATCAACTTTCAAGGCTAATTTACTTCCATTGCTGCAGAACAGCTGCAGTTGCTCTTACTTGTTCCCTGAAAAGGCCTTTTTTAACAACGCTGAAATTTACATTATTTTTCAGTTTTTGGTAACCAAAACTTTTTTTTTAACCTCTGGCAGTTTACCGCTTAACTTTGTACCATTTCAGGTATTCACTGGACTTGAACTGCTTAAATTTCAGTAAAAACTGAAAAATGGGGTGTGTCTAAAACTTTGACTGGTTGTGTCTATTTTATATTCATATATATGTATGTAAAGCAACACACACACACACACACACACACACACACACACACACGATAGGCATCATGCCTGGTGTTGGCTTGAGGCTAAAGTGGTGGGCTTGGGATCTGAGGGTCCTGAGTTCAAATCCCACTCAGTGTTGAATTAATACCAGGTGGGTTGACTCTGCCTGTCATCCTTCTGAGGTTGGAAAAATGAGTGCCAACTTGCTGGTATCCTGTGTCAGAGTGGCGACCCGTCCAGGATTGTTCCAATAGCCAAGGAGACAGCTTAGGCAGCACCAACGCTCTGCACAGAGTATGTCCCAATGGATGGATGGATGGATGATAGGCATCAACTGAAAAGTTCCTACCATTTCCTGTTAATCCAAGCGAGCGGTGACAGTGGATAAACACACAACAAACTTCTCCTTTTAACAATGTATTCAAAAATCGAATACAATACTTTCCCTGTGCATTCGCAATCCCCAGATATTACCTAGAAGAACCCAAACCAAATAGAGAATCTCCATTAGGGAAGTCTGCTGGTACATCTGGCTCTCGCGTAAATACAGCTGGCACAAGCTTTGTGTGTTTTACGTCGCTGATGATGTCCTTTGTCGCAAGAGTTGGTAACCATTACTTTGTTGGTAACGGTGCACAGCATCGTCTTTCCAATTGTAGATGTCCATTAAATGAATCGCCGAGCTTGTCATGTTCACAAGAGGCACTACTGCAAGGTTTAAAGTGCACTCACTAGTGGCGATGGTCGAGGGTTAGGCTAGCACGTGCCCTTCCACAGTTGCACATCGTCAGGAGTCTGCAGTACAGGTAGCTGTAACATCTCAGCCCTGTCGGCAAGCTGTGAAAGTTCTCAAACTCTTTAGTTGTGCAGAGGCACACCCATTTCTCTCAGATACTTTTCAAAGTATTTTCGACTATTTAGAAGCTTTGTGAGACATTTTAGGTAACAATGCTCATCTCGCACACAGGATATACTTTAGCATGACCCGATGGCCGCTGTTGCTTTCTGTGCATGCATGGAAAGCATTCTGGGGCAGATCGCATCATCATTAACTTAAACTAAATGAAACTCCTGTCTTGGGAATAGCGTGTTTAAGGTGCCATCAGTAAAGCAAGTTGCCGACAAAGCTCTGCTTAGCTATTTGGCAGATTTGCCAACAATTGTCCAGTCTTGACCATCATCGCGTATGCAAATTCTTTTTCTCAAATCACCTGATGATGTCCTACCTTGGACAGTTGAGGCCGGCCATATGGAGAGGAGCAGCATCATAAGCAAAGTCCAAACTGCATTACTCTCCATGCCCAGCAGGTCCACCTGTGAACAAACAGCTTATCAGCAAACAAATATTAATGAAAAAACAAATATTCACCTGAAACTTTTGTTTAAAATACAGGGGTCTATGCTCATGTAGTAGCTAAATGACAGAGGAAATCAGGCAAAGATTGACAGGATAACAGGGAAACAAAGAAAGATGAAATGACATCGTAAACGAGTAGTTGAGTGGATGTCGGAACAGAATTTGGAGAAGAAGGGGTGGGTAGGGAAGGGGTAGTCGGTGAGAGTAGTATATGCTGATGTGTTGTCATTTGGGGAATCATCAAAATTTTGGGTTAATTTTGCCAACCTAATTTTTTATAGTGACTATGGACCATAAATTTATAAAAAATTCAGGTTGGCATTTTTTGGCCGCCATCTTGGATTACTGGCCACCATCTTGAAATTTGCTATATAAAAACACATTATTGCCCATATCTCGACCAATAATAGTTGGATTTTGATGATGTTGATTTCTAAATATGTATAATTACACACTGGCCACATTGAACTACAACTACATTACCTTAACCATGATGTTGAGTCACCAATTTAAAAATTATATCATTTTAGTCTGTTGTAAGGGTTGAATTAGCAATTTTCCTTATATGAAGAAATTTAAAGTGTGAAAACAGTTATTCATCTGAATCAGTTTCTTGATCTGACATGCAGTCCTGTTGGTATTCATACAGCTCTCTGATTGGCTTCACACTGCACAATTCTGTGCACTCTAAATTGTTTTGCTTGCAAGAACAACGAGCATTACACAAACTTTTGCTGCAACCACACCTCACCAATTCTGTAACTGATTCAGGGGCTGGAGGCATTTTGGACAGAATTGGTTTCAGTTCACTGGTAGATTCTCGATACCATCCAAGCTTTGTTGGGTCAAGACGACAGGCTTTGGAACAAGTACTTCCTGCCACACATGGCACTGTAGATGAGCTCGGCGAATGTGTTCCACCATGTTCTTCCTTGTTATTCACTGCGCAAGCTATCTGTGAAACACGCTGAAGTGTGTGCTGTATGACACTCCTGCACCAGCATGGATACAGCATCAATAATCTTCTTCTCCGCGTGGCATGATAGCAATACAGGACATGCCCAATGTCAGGTTTCAGTGCCACTGCGAAACACAGAGGAATCTGATTTGGTTTGATGTAACCTGTCTGTTTGATCTGTAAGCTTGCATCATCTGCTGTGTATATGTTACTGCATGAATGTCTGATACTTTCAGACCGTACATTTGACTGGGCCGTGCTCTGTCCTTGAATTATCCAACCCAACAATATACTTAACTCTTCAGGAACAATAGTTTCACCAACCAAGGAACCTTTAAATTTCAAGCTATTATTTATTAACCTCCGCCATCAAAGATCGGAGGTTACTGTTTTCACCCCTTTCGTGTGTTTGTTTGTTTGTTTGTGAACAGTATTACGGAAAAAACTCCTCGACGGATTTCGACGAAACTTGGTGGGGGGTTAGGTATGGTCCAAGGATCATGCCATTAGATTTTGGACTTGGTCCAAAATCCAATAGGCCGCTATGGCGGCCATTTTGAAAAAATATTTGAATTTTTTTTTTTGCATTTCCACATGTTTTAAGTGATTTCCAACCCCCCCCCCCCCCCCCCCCCCCCCAAAATTGTTAGAAAAAAAAATTTTTTTGCAACTTTTTTTTCAACAAAATTTCGATTTTATTTTTGCATTTTACATGTTATAAGTGATTTCCAACAAAAAACATGCCAAAATTATAATTGCGGCTGATTTTGAACTTCAGGTGGATATACACACGTAAAATAAATTTCTGTCTCAAGGAATCCAGTTATGACGAATGAATTGAGTATGTAAAGTTAAAAGTAAAAGGGAAAGTTGCAAAATATAACCATGTGAGCACTGTTGACGTCAAATTGAATGAATAGGATATCAGTTCACTTGAGTGACCTAGCAGTATTGCGGAGGAGGTTTTGCACTCTACACGATGCTCCCCCTCTAGTTCTGTTCTGTTGTTCTCCGTATGATTTTTGCAGTAGTAAACATTGCTTGTACATCTTGTCTATCAGTTTTGTTTGCAGCATTATCTACAGCAGCCTCACGGGCCTTACTTGAGTGAATTAGTGATGGTTTAGTGCGGTCACATGGCGTGTGAATTCCACATCATCGATATTCTTTTCAATAATTTCCTTCAGTGCAGCACGAGTGGTAGTTCTGTGTAACCATACATCATCATCATATTGTCATAATCTTGTTGTACTTTATCAATGCCTATATATTCACCAGAGCTGAGTTTATCTGCAAGGCAACTGTAAAACTCAATTTCTGCAGCCAAGAAATTTACAGAATCATCTGAATCCTTTTGGTCTTTTTCTGCAACTGGTTGCTTGACCGGGTTGTATTTTTTCCACTGATTTGCCAGGCAGGTATTATGATACATCAAATCTCTAGAAAGTGGGTCCTTTGAATTTATCAGTTCACTGTAGTTCACCCTTCCACTCATCATTGTTGCATTTTTGCACAATCACTGCCATTTTTTCACCAACATTTTGACTTGACATCTGAAGAATATCTGTATTTTACCCTGACAAAAGAAGCACTCACTTTATTGAACTTCCTTATTTGGGAACGTGTGCATCGTACTGGTGCAGAAGAAGATTGTGTAGCGCTACAAGATCTAAGGCGACCTCTCTTTCGCTTTAGCTGGGTAGAGTTCTGTGTAGCGAGGGCTGTTTCATACCGCCTGCTAGATCTTCCAAT
>CM068959.1:63194942-63227723 GCA_035128595.1 Eptatretus atami | reverse complement strand
GACTACCCAACAAAAAAGGATGAAAACATAACCTCCTTCACCTTAGTAACAAAAACGTTATCTGTGAAGTCCACACGAAGGTCAGCAACAGATGTCATGGCACGGCCAGACACGGTCCACGATGTGCAGGAATGGACACAATAATGGTTACTCAACGTAATGGGCTGGGTAAGCCATCTCTCCACGCCATTGAAAGAGCGTCGAGGCATGGGGGATGGTGATGGTGCACGCAAGGATGCACTTGAGTCTTTGGGAAGGTCATGAGGGTCTTCAAGAGCATGATCACGAGATAGGTCATTGGTTGAAACGTCCGCAGGGTGCAGGAGTGACACGGGGTTGACTGCAGGCAGAGGTCGGATCCAAATCAGTATGACATGGGGTCATGGGGAGGCAGATCGCGACAGTTCAGAGGATAATGTGGCTGGTCGGAGGGTCAGGTGTAGCTTGCAGAACACTACCGCTGTTTGGGCCACACAGGAAATCCGTGTGGAGTGTGGAGCTGGCAATTGGGGTTGTGGAATCAGAAAATACCTTGTAACATTCGTTTGATCGAACATTATATGGCTTGTTACCCTCGCCAGAGAAGAGGGTAGTGTGTTTGGGTCCGTCTGTTTGTCTGTCTGTTTGTTTGTCTGTCTGTTTGTTTGTCTGTCTGTTTGTTACTTGCAAAATCGAAGATTTTTCAAGTATATTGGTTCATTGATTTTGTTATTCTGTCTGTTGGGTCGCCGAAATAGGTGACCCTTATTGTCTAATTCTGTCTGTTTGTTTGGATGTTTGTTCGTTTGTCATCAGCATAATTGGTAGTAAACGTGGGCGATTTTGACCAACTCGGGTGGTAGGTACATTTATGACCTAGTGCTTTCGAAATTGTGATGGTTGCTAGGGACGCTTTGGTTCCCTAGCAACAGCCGAAAAACCTTACAAATCGGTACCGTTCACGCGAAATCAATTCGAAAAGCCATTGTCCCACGTAGCTTATGAAATTTGGCATGCATCCACTACAGGTGATGCTCTACCAAATATATTTCCGGTTTTTGTGATATATGGAATAGTTTACCCGCAGGCCCCCTACAAATGTGGTATGCCCGAAATTGCGAAGGACCCCTAGCGACAGGTGAGGGCATCGATCCGAATGAAACTTTGCAGGTTCATAGCACGCAATGAGTACTAAACTTTGCCTCAGGACTATTGACCGATATTGCTTAGGTCAGGGGTCAAAGGGCAAAAATCGATAATATGCGACGAGCTGGAGGTGCCTTCGCGCCAATGCTACTCTCCTCAGGGTTATGGTCAGAATGGTCATGAAAATTCACACTAATCATCTGGAATGCATTGTGCACAAACGATCGCCGGATTTTCGATTTTATATTCTTTGTTCACCACAGCACCCCTCGAACTTTTGGGATTTCCGATATCAACCGCATTTTTGGTACTTTTCATTCAAATTGATACCGAGTAGTTTATCAGTAGATGGAACTCGATGAGATTTGGTATGCATAATCTTAAGGTGATTCTCTATCGCTATATGACATCCATTTTTTTCTATATCTTATAGTTTCCAAATGGTAATCTCTCAACTTGGTGTCGAGGCTTGAGCATTCCACGCTGAAAATCAAAGTACACTAGCTCCAGACGGGTTAACCGAATCGAATGAATCTTTACATGCTTATAGACCAGTAATGAGTACTACAACTTTGCTCATTTGCATAATGACCTATCTCGAGTAGGTCAGGGTCAAAGGTCAATAAGTGCATTTTTCGGGCGAAATTACCATCAAGGCACCCTTGTTCCTACACGGATTAACCGATACGAATGAAAGTTCATAGGTACATAGAACTCAATGAGTACTACAACTTTGCTTCAGGACATATTGACCTATCTCGGCTCGGTCAGGGATCAAAGGTCAATGAGTGCATTTTTGGGCGAAATTACCAAATGCCCCTTGCTCCTACACGGTTTAACCGATACGAATGAAAGTTCATAGGTATATAGAACCCAATGGTACTACAACTTTGCTTCAGGACATATTGACCTATCTCTGGCTAAGTCAGGGGTCAAAGGTCAATAGTGCATTGTTGGGCAAAATGACATTCAAGCCCCTGCTCTACAGGTTAACCGATCGAAGAAAGTTATGACAAGTATCAATGGGTACTACAACTTGCTCAGCTATTGACCTATCTGCTAATCAGGGTCAAAGGTCAATGATGATTGTTCGGCAATGACCTTCAAGCCTTGCTCAACACGGGTAACCGATTCGATTGCAATTCGTAATTAGTGCTAGATAACAGATCGGGGTCAAAGGTCATCGATGCTCGGCGACCCATGCCGCCTACCGGCTTGTCTGTTTGTCTGTTTATTGCCGACAGGTCACAATTTTAGCCGATCTTCACAAAATTTCACCACATGTAGAGTTTGTCATAAGGAAGAAGGCTATTGTTTTTGAGGTCAAAGGTCAAAAGGTCACAGAGGTCAAAGGTCAACAACTTCAGTGAGATTTCTAAAATCCTCAATTTTCATCCGATTGATGTGAAATTTGAAGAAGATTTATATTCACGTCCATGAATTCAACCACCAATTATTTTGTGCGTCCACATGGACAAAAGGTCAATATCAGCCAAGGGTCAACAACTAAGGTGGCATTTCTAACATCCTAATTTTCATCTGATTGACTTGATTTGAAGAGGATTTATATTTCAGGTCACTGAATTCAACAACCAATTATTTTTCGAGGTCAAAGTAGGCCAAAGGTCAACATAAGTCTGCATTTCTAAAATGTCAATTTTCATCCGATTCACTTGAAATTTGAAGAGGAGTTGCATATTTGGTCATTGAATTCAACCACCAATTATTTTTGAGGTCAAATTTGTTTTCGCGGATTTTGCAAATATCGTGCTCTGCATGACGTCTCTTGTTTGTTTGGATTTTTTTTTTTTTTTTTTTTTTTTTTTTTTGCTATACAATGTAGAGGCTCGTATGAGAGCTAACACACAACGCACAGCAAGGGGGGCATTGAGACAAGAGGGGCGGGAGTGGAAGGGACAAAACAGTGGGGAACAGACACATTAGCGTGATCTGTGGAAGGGAGAGGGATGGGGATGGGATGGGGATGGGACGGGGAACATGGGGAAGAGAAGTGGACATACCGGGACTTTCAGGAAGGAAAGCAGGGGAATTGAAGGGAAGTGGGTTGGGTGATTTCGGGGTAGAAAAGATCGGGATTTGGATGGGGGATGATAAGAGGTGGTGTGTGAACAGCTGTTTTGAAAGCCTGGAGGAAGAATGGGAAAGAATAGAGTGAGGGAGTTTATTCCAAAGGCGGGAAAAAAGAGGAATGAAGGAGTGAAGGTGAGCATGGTTCGGTGATTTTGGTAGTTTTACCAGAAGGGGTGTTGTTGGCGGACCTTGAGCGCCCTTGTGCAAATGTGGTGGGACAAATGCAGAGAGAGCAGGGGGGCAAGGCTGGAGAGGAGAGCGGTAGAAGACAAAGACCACCGACCAACCTGCGGTGATTGAGATGAGAGCCCAAAGACTCAGCTTCATTGCGAGGGAGATGCCGATAGATCCTAATGCCCTGGTTTCGAACAGCGTGAAGCCGAGAAAGGTGGAGGCAGGAGCACCAGCCCAGAGGGGAGAGCAGTAACTCCATTCAGGCTACGGACAAAAGCTTTGTAAGTGGTCAGGAGCTCACAAGGGCCGAGAAGGACTTTGCACGACGGCGGATTCCCAGTCGGCGACTGGCTTTTGAGGTGAGGTTGGAAATGTGACTTTTCCCAGGAAAGGTCATGGCAGATAGGTAGACCCAGAAGCGCTTGAAAGAAAAAAGGGCTTCTTTCCAGAGGATTGTTGAGAAAGTGGATGGGGGGGTTTTCAACGGTCCTTTCGAAGAGACATATTGAGAGTGTGGAGATTTGTCTGGATTGAAAAGACATCTTCCAGTGTTGGACCAGTTTGTGATTTTAATCCAGAATCTGCCAGTTGAGCGAAGAAGCTGCTGCTTGCCGGTCTGAGGGATGACAGATGGTACGGCAGAGGTGGAGTCATCGGCAAAGAGATATAGAGGATTTTCCAGAGAGTCGGAGAGATCATTGATGAAAACCAGAAAAAGAACAGGCCCAGAACGCTACCTTGAGGAACTCCAGCCTGCACAGGAAGAGGGGATGAAAGAACTCCATTTAGGGCCCACACGTTGACTGCGACAGGAGAGGAAGTCTGCGAGCCATGGTGGAGATGGCCTTGGATACCATGGGAAGAGAGTTTGGTGAGTAGTGCAGGGTGCCAGACTGTGTCAAAAGCACGTGATATGTCCAGGGATACGGCTCGGATTTCCGTGTCTGGCATTGAGGACCTCCATCCATGGATGGGAGAGCAGATGCAGCATATCCAGGGTAGAGTTGACCTGGTGTGAAACCAAATTGTGGATCGGAAATCAAGCCATTGGAGAAGAGGAAGATTTCATGTCTGAAGCGATGATGATTCCATAACCTTGCTGATTGATTGGGAGAAGGCTGATTGGTTCTGTAGTTACAGGGATCTGTTTTTGCACCTTTTTATGCATGGCAGTGATGTTAGCAGATTTCCAAGCAGATGGCAGATGACCTTGAGCAAATGAGAAGGTGAATAGAACAGAGAGAGGGTGAGCAAGGGCAGAAGAGCAGGCTTTGAGGACACGTGGGCTGATGCCGTCTGGACCGGTTGCAGAATCTGAGTCGAGGTTTGAAAGCAAGCTCTCCACCTTGTTAGAGAAAAGGACACAGAGTCCAGGGACAGTTGGGTGCGACTGGGTAAGGTGGGTTGAAGAAGTGATGGTTTAGGACACAAGATTTAGCTGCAAACACCGAGTTTAGACATCAGCTTTATCACGTGCGGTATCAGCAGTGCAGCCATTTTGAGGTAAGAGGAGGGGATGGAGGGGGAACTTACACAGAACAGATTTGATTAAACGCCACCAGGATTTTGAGGAGGGGAGAGAGGGTTTGAGAGTTCAGACTTGAGATGAGAAAGATGTTGTTTTCTGGCTCTCCTGAGGGTAGATACACACTTGTTCCGAGCTTTGTGGAAGAAACTGAGATTGCCCACAGTTGGGTTTGCTTTCCCATGAGGCAAAGGCAAGTTGTTTCAGGACAACTGCCTGCCACAAGCTTCAGTTAACCAAGGGGGAGGAAAGGGATAGACAACTGAAGACGAGAGGGGATAATCTGTGCATGAGGCTAGAGCAAGTTTCTTTTGAAAGAATATCCCAGGATGAGTTGATGTTTGAGAAAGTAGTGATAGGAGACCAGTTCTGTAAGTTTGATAGCTGCTTGGAGACCCTAGCCAGTCGGCATTGCGTGAAATGCAGACTCGACGGCGGTGAGGTGGTTCTCTGATAACAGCCGAGAGATGTCCACTTTGACAAGGACGTGGTCAGAAGAACCGATTTGGAGCGGAGAGAGAGAGCAGCAGATTATTGTCAGGGAAATTTGTCAAAATCAGATCTAGAAAGAGATGGAGTACCATTGAGTTGAGATCCGGGTCGGGAAATTGACCGATTGAGGTCAGTCCAAATGAGTCACAGAAAGTTTTGCTGAGTACCATGACAGGTGAGAGAGGTACCCACACTAGCCAACTGGCGTGATGACAATTGAAGTCACCACATAAGAGGAAGAGAGAGTATTGGATGAGAAGATAGAAGATGGTCCATGTTTCGATAGTGAGGTGTAGATGGGTCATCACTGTTCGGTGGACGGTACAGTATACATATAAACATGAGGTGGGAGTTGGAGGGGAAGCCGTAGCCAGAGGTATTCCTGGGTGGTGTGGGGGAGTGAGAAGCAGTGCAAGGTAGAGTGAGGAATAGAGTCTTTGATGAAGAGAGCAACACCTCCACCAGGACGAGGCTCAGGGTCTTGTCAAACCGGAGGAGGGAGTAACCTGGGGAGAGATACTTGGGAGTCAGACCACGTCAGGGAGAGGAAAGTTTCTGTTAGGTCAGATTATGTTCTGGTTTGTCAGTGGCAGCCTGTATGGAAAGATCTGAAAGGTTTGAGCGAAGGCCCCGGATATTTGAGGTCCACACTTTTTAATGAAGAGGTAGGGGAGGGTTTGGGTGCAGGGGGTGGGGGGGGAGGGGAGGGTAGGACAAGGGACGAGGGGGGGAGGTAAGGAGGGTTGTTGAAAGAGTGTGGGGGATTGCAGAATAGCTAGAGGGGGGGCCGAATGAGGAGGAGAAAAGGCTCTGTGGTGCTGGGGGAGAGGGGGGACAAGACAAGAAGAAGGGCAGTTGAGGATTTGAGGAGGTGAAGTGAAAGAGATGGAGGTGAGAGGGCAGTGGAGGGAGGCAGCTTGGTGGATGAGAGGGGGGCAACTTTGAGAAGGATTGAGTGAGGGGATGAAAGTGGGAGAAGGTTGAGGGGGAATTTTGAGAAGGTGAGAGGGAGCTTGGAGGGAGAAGAGTGGATTGTTGCTTGAGGTGAGAGTGGGGGTAAGGGGGGTGAGTTGGCACTGAAGTTGGAAAAAAGAATGGTTGATGGAAAGTGAACATCCATTGCAAACTGTGGTTTTTAAAAGTTTTAGGTCGGAGATGCGATTTAACACAATTCTTGATGGATGCAATGAAGGGATATGTAGCATATATTCGCCTATATATGCTACATATCCCTTATTGTCGGGTTTTCCGTCTGTCTGTCTGTGTGTGTCTGCAACGCGAGGCTCCACAGCATGAATCAGCGAACCGATTTCGATGAAACTTTGCCAACATGTGCAGTATTTGTTGGGAATGTGCGCGTTTGAATTTCGTTGCCTAGCAACCACCCGTTGCCGTGCAACGGCCGGACACCGCGTACAGTATTTTCAATATGTCCTTCAGTTTTGAATGTAGAGAAGCGAGACTTCGGAATTAAACACTTCGAGAATTTAGAAAATTTTACTTGAGCCGATTTTTGATTGAGGTTTTATTTTTCAAATGGTAGTCCTTCAAAAATCGGGTGTCTATTTACCGTCATTTTTTTATTGAGGGGCTATGGAAAGTGGGCGGAGCTTAGGGAAAGTGGACGTGGTTGATGAAAAGTGGGGAGTGGCGTAGGAAAGTGGCGTGGCTTATGGAAAGTGGGCGTGGCTTATGAAAAATATTGTGTGGCTCAGGAGGTGTGGTCAAACAAGACATTGAGAGAAGTTTATCGGGTTTTCCGTCGTGTGTGTGTGTGTGTGTGTGTGTGTGTGTGTCTGTGTCTGTGTGTGTCTGTGTGTGTGTGTGTGTGTGTGTGTGCAACGCGAGGCTCCACAGCACAAACCAGCAAACCGATTATTTTTCAAATGGTAGTCCTTCAAAAATAGGGTGTCTATTTACCGTCATTTTTTATGAGGAGTGCCAGTTGGCAAAATACGCAATAGGAAACATCTTGCCAGGCAGAGGAACAATTGTATGTGAACCAATACGTCTTGGCAATGAATCTTCGTCGTGGATCCAGTCAGAATGAAAAGCATCGTATCCAGCGCTTCGATCCTAGCGAATCCCTCGTCGCCTACCGGCTCGTTTGTCTTGTTTGTCTGTCTGTTTGTCCACACAGAAATTTTGTGTTTTCTCTGCAACTGCTTGTTGGATTGAGACAAAATTTTCACTATTGGTGCGACCTACTCATATAGAATGTTTTATGATAATTATGACGTCATGTCACGTGGTGTTGCAGCCATGATTGGAAAAACGGAAAAGTTTTGGACCTCTGTATCTCTTAACCCGTGCCAAGGAAAAAAATTGATACTTGGCACATGGCAAGTACTCCTCATGGGGAATGAGTTCGATTTTTATGACTTCATAGGTGGCTTCTTTATGACGTCATAATTACATATGCAGAACACCACATCCGATCAGTATGAAAAATGTTGAGGGTCGTCTGGGGATAAAATGGTCCACAGAAAAAAAATCATGACATCGTCGGTCACGTGATTCGACAGCCATATTGTTTAAAAAAAAAACCTTCAAAAATTTTCTTCTCTGAAGTGGCTGAACAAATTGAGGCGAAACTTTTCCCATATGACCACCTTTCCAGGAGGAACAAAAGGTTCACACATATGATATCATAGGTCACATGGTTTGGCAGCCATATTGGATGTACCCTAAAACCTATACATATACACCACTCAAAAGAAGTCCTGGCGAGGGTCTGCGATCTCTCATTTCTCTTTCTCTTGTTACGTAATTGTGACAGGGATAACTTCTTCACTTGACACCATGGATGGTCGATCGATGTGATGAGGTTTTGTAGTCTTGTGCAAGTCTTATCCCTGTCATGTGCAAAATAGTCAGGTAGACAAGATCGCCAACTGTTATTTCGGGGTAGGGCAGGGCTACACCCATGAGTTCACTGTATTTATGGTTCTGAAGCTGAGCACTGCGTTGACCCTTGATAAGACGCAAGTCATCAATAGGAATGGTATCCCTGGTGTTGGCTTAATGGTTAGGGTGGTGGGCTTGAGAGCCTAGGATCCTGAGTTCAAATCCCCCTAGGCTGTTGAATTAACACCAGGAGGGGTTGACTCTGCCTGTCATCCTTCTGAGGTCGGTAAAATGAGTGCCAGCTTGCTGGTATCCTGTGTCGGAGTGGCGACCCGTCCAGGATTGTGCCCAATAGCCAAGGAGACTGCTTAGGCAGCACCAACGCTCTGCACAGAGTATGGTCCCAATGTATGGATGGAATAGGAATGGTAGTGTTGTGGAATTGGTCTCTCTGGTAGAGCATTTCGTGGGAGGACTAACCGCACCGACACAGCCTGGTATTTAAACGGGAGCACACCGTATCGAGGGTGACATGAAACAGGGCCGCCACATGGGTTCTCACATTTTAGTTCAGACCGCAATTCACTGCCAGCATGTTCTACTGGGTTTTTGTTGAGGTTTTTCACACGACCTACTTCGAGGGTAATTCCAAGGTGTGAAAGGTGGTCACTTTTCCTCACATGACAAGTTACCTGTTTTCTTTCTTTAAACCAGCGGACCCATTTTCGTATCATTAAAACCCATATTGGATCATGGATGGAAAGTACAAACAATTTTAAAAACGTAATGTTTAGCTTCCATTCCACTCGCATGGATTCACACACGCAGTGACAGATCTGTAGCGATCTCTATCCGATATGCAAGGTACCGTTCTAGTCTCCCTCTGCTCGAACTGCAGTACATCTCGGGATGAGCATGGAGGAACGCAATGCACAAACTCCTCTGTCAACAGGAGGAGAATAACAAGGTCACAGGTGATGCTCTACCCCTTCACAAAGTCCTCACACATAGGCCTCCTTGTCCACCCTCAGCGCACACACAGTTTTATGCCTCAACTTCCTGAACAGCTCAGCTCTGCCATTAAGCCTGACCCTGAGACTCCAGTGTCCCTTGGGTGAAGGTTGTAGTCAAGTTTCATCGAAATTGTGTGTGTAGTTTCGGAGAAGAAAGCAAATACATATTTGAGGAGGGGGGCAACCCCTCCATAACGCCCTGAGACCTCGATTTTTTTAATGTCGTGATTAAACTTTGTACATCACTGGTGATGAAGGATGTCATGACGTTTCAACGGAATTGTGTATGTAGCTTCTAAGAAGAAAGCAAGTACCTCTTTTTTGGGGAGGAAGGGGGGGGGGCAACCCCCCCATAAACCCTCTCCGTAGACCCCCTCAAACCCCGACTTCTATCAATGCCTTGAAAAAACTTTGGTACATCATCGGTGATGAAGGTTGTCGTTAAGTTTCATTAGAATTGTGTGTGTAGTTTCTGAGGAGAAAATACCTATTTTGGAGGGCAACCCCCCGCAGGCTCCCATATGAAGGAAGCCCTGCTTCCTCTTCATCGCCAAGATAATCGTCGAAGCTAACCATGCTGATGTAGTGTATTGCACGATGCGTTGATCTCTTCCATTGATCTCCTGCACATTTTTCCCGGTGGTGAACCGACTCGACCTCATGAAATGCAATGTCTTGCCACATGCTTGACATTTTTGGAACTCGGTGGGGCATCTGCCAGGCGGGTGGTCATAGGTGCACTTCTCACATGGATTGGTGTTTGTCCACCAGTGTTCTTGGCGTAGTCGGCAATCACCGAATGATGTACGTGGGTTGCCTCTAAGTTGGGGGTCTCTGGCTCTACCAGCACTCAGAGGTGGTCAGGCCTGTTGGACCTCATGGGCGTCGGAAGACAAAGCTTCGGTGATAGTTTTAATTTGCTCAGCACCGAGTTCTCTTATCTTGCAAAGGTCGATGCAGTTCTCTAACATGAACTTATCCACTTGAAGCAGCTTTTCAGAGATTATGTCAGCTTGGTGTTCACTTAATGGTTAGAGTGCTTGGCTTGGGATGTTAGGGTCCTGAGTTCGAGCTCCTGTTGCTGTTGAATTAACCCCAGGTGAGGTTGACTCAGCCTGTAATCCTTCCGAGGTTGATGAAATGAACCCCAGTGTACTGGTAATAGGGGCAATGCATCAGTGGCATAGCTGTGCCCTCAACCAATAATGCAACCAGAAGCCACAGGCTGCACAAGAGGAAGAAGTCGCCCACATCGTTCATGACGCCACACACAATTCTATCTGTGATTGATCACTCCTCCAGCTTATCATATTCACAGTCCTTTGCTAAAATCAGTTCTCTCCCTTCCTCTGGGCACGGGAGTTGAACCGGAACACGGTCACGTTCTTTCTTGGCTCGGAGAAGGCCTGAAATTTATCCTTGAGCAGGTCTATTTTGTCTCGGTCTTCTGAGGCAAACATCATCGTCGCGTTTATTGCCTTGGGCGCCTGAATCCGCCACATGGAGGAATGTGGAACATTGAACATCGTTACGTTTCTTCCTAAGTTCCACCACCAACGCGGACATTTTGTAGGCCTGAATCCACTCCTAGTTTTTTGAGACATTCCCCTGAAGCGATAAATGTCCTGGTGGCTTTAATCCAGACATTTCATTTTTACTTCTGTCATCATCTAAACTGTAAAGTATCCAACGTGCCCAGTACGCTACAGGCCTGTATAATACGTATTTTCCGTTTCCCATCCGTAGGGCCAGGGGGCATGTTCAGTTGTCATGACAACACTTTACAATGCACTACATTACAGTGTTAGTGTTTTCTTCTTTACCCTTGGAATCCCGCCAGTCATTGGTAATTCATTTTATTGTCGTCTTTGAAGCTTTAACGACGTACATCAGTGTGGCGTATCCGAAGGATTGCGGGGCGAAAGGCCAGACACCATATAAGTCGAAGCTCCACGTTTATGACGCAGGGAGGCGCACACTGCGCATGCGCGTGGCGGAAGCTTCACAGAACTTGACAATCAGGATCCGGAAGGGCGGGGTGTGTGAGAAGCGCGTCACTGGCCGGGAATCTGGATTGTCAGGAGTGTAGCTTTGTTGACAATAAACCTTGGAGGTGGACTTCAAGGAGTGATACTCAGTTCCGGGGACATTACATCTTCCCATCAGTCGTTCGGCAGGCAATGGCTGAAAATGCCTTCCAATGGCATTGTGCGATAATACAGCAACCACGTGCTTGGCCGGATATGATATGTCATCAGTCGGAAGGTGTTACCCATGAGGCAATACAGAACCACAGGATATGATTGTTTATTCGATGTTTAACGTCTGTATACGTTTTATTGAGACTCCCTGTAATGCTTCCCTTGCCTCAAATCACCGTCAACTAACAACACAAACACGCCGAAGGTAGTAGTTTACGTCGTTAACATCATCCCAATAGTTAGAGAGAAAAAAAATTATTTGGAAAATTGAAAAATGTAAGTGGAAAACAAAAACAACTAGAGGGGGAGCACTCGGTAGAGTGCAAAACCTCCGCCGCCAATACTGCTAGGTCACTCAAGTGAACCTGATATCCTATTCATTCAATTTGACGTCAACAGTGCTCACAGAGTTATAGTTTGCAACTTTCCCTTTTACTTTTATTTTACTACTCAATTCATTCTCATAACTAGATTCCTTGAGACAGAAATTGATTTTACGTGGGTATATCCACTTGAAGTTTCAAAATCAGCCGCAATTATAATTTTGGCATTTTTTTTGTTGGAAATCACTTATAAATGTAGAAATGCAAAAAAAAAATCGAATTTTGTTGAAAAAAATTGCAAAATTTTTTTTTCTATAAAATTTTTTTTTGGGGGGGGGGGGGGGGTTGGAAATCACTAAAACATGTAGAAATGCAAAAAAATAAATTCAAATATCTTTTCAAATTGGCCGCCATAGCAGCCATATTGGATTTTGGACCAAGTCCAAAATCTAATGGCATGATCCTTGGACCAGACCTAACCCCCCCCCCCCCACCAAGTTTGTCGTGAAATCCGTAGAGGAGTTTTTCCGTAATACTGTCACAAACAACAAACAAACAAACAAACAGAAAGGGGTGAAAACAGTAACCTCCATCCATCTTCGATGGCGGAGGTTAAAAACTGTAAACGGCTGTTGAATCAAAAGAACAATGGAGGCACGAAGCACGCTGGGAAATGTTTCTCCACACCTCCTCTGCCATTTTGTGCTTTTAAATGTTCTTGAAAACGATGACTCGGTTGATGTAAAATGTCTGCACGTTTAAATGTTGAGGTGTCCGATGTTATGAAAACCCAATATTAAATTGGGAACTCGTGGTTGTTTGATTTTGAGGAAATTACGTGGTTCGAGGAGGTTCGAGATCTTAAAAATGCTTATTTGTGCTCGAGAAGGATCCTTTCCCAAGCTGTTGGAACTGTTTAAAGGGAATTATGGATAGATGATGTTCAAAGATTTCCCGTGGTGGATATCATTAGCAAATCCTGCAATTCAGTAAACTCGCTCCGGCTCGACGGGACGAGAAACTGCTGGAATGAGGGTTATAAAGTGAGAAGGAAACGCATCGACTGGGATCCGGAACAGGTGTTTCCAACGACGTCCTCGTTTACTCCATATAAAGGCAAACAAAACGGACACGTTGCTGCACCAAGTGATGGTGTTGACTATCTTGTGTTCGTTACTGGAATCGATATACAGATGGACTGTGGGAATTGATCTATAGTCCATTCGTTCCTTTTCCTACCCCAAAAAACCACAAGATAATCATTTTCCACACTTGCACAGCCAACGTTCCTGACCTTATCTCAGTTACCAGAACTCCCCATCTTTTCCCCATGGAACTCCACACCTTTTCAAAATCCCTGCCAACCCTACGACGCTACGCGCGTAGCGTCGCGTGTCAAGCGAGCACCTCGTGCTTCGTCCGTTTCAGCTGCACGACGCCTTGTCACGTGCGTAGCGTCGCGTGTCAAGCGAGCACCTCGTGCTTCGTCCAATTCTATTGTGCGTGCACGACGCGCAGCTTCGTTCCTTCGCTCTTGTAAACGACGACTGGATTGGGGCATTGTTTCAATTATATCAGACCAACCGTATCATAAATGGCCATAACTTGGGAAACACTCGGGAAACACTTGAGAAACAGCTGAAGAAGAACGATATCAAACCTTGAAAAGGCACATACTCAGGTCCCCAGCGTCAATTGTGACATCATATCAAAAAAAGAGAAAAAAAAAGAATTGTGATAGTGACGACACTCTTGACGTCATAGCACCATGTCCTGTCATTGGTTGATAAATAAATGGCCATAACTTGGGAACCGCTTGTCCGATTAATATCAAATCTTGAAAAGGCACATCCTCAGGTCCCCAGCAATATTCCTGGCAAATTTCAATTAGATCGGAACAGTGGTTGTCGAGAAACGGCGGTCGCAGACACACACACACATACAGACAGACAGACAGAAGACTAACAACCGATTCTGATTTATAGATAGACTAGTACGGGCCGTAGGGGCGTAAACGCGACTGGATTGGGGCATTATTTCACCCTCTCACCACCCCCCCCATCTCTCGCCCCTCCTCTCTCCCCTCTCTCGTTCCAGTACCTCTCTCGTGGTGAGGCGTGCCAGTATGTGCAGCTTCGTTCCTTCGCTCTCTGTAAACGACGACTGGATTGGGGCATTTTTTCAATTAGATCGGACCAACCGTATCATAAATGGCCATAACTTGGGAAACACCTGGGAAACATACTCAGGTCCCAGCGTCAATTGTGACGTCATATCAAACGAAGAAGAATTGTGACGCCCTCACTCTCCACCTCAGCTCCCTAGTTCATCCTTCTCCCCTCTTCTGCCTTCTCTCGCCCCATCTCACTTCGCCCTCTTGAATTGTGAGCTCTCTCTCACCCCTCCTCGCCCCTCTCTGCCCCTCTCTCTCAACCTCTTCTCCTCTCTCCTAGTCGCTCCTTCTCACCCTCCCTCTGACACCCCTCTCTCGCCTCTCATCTCTCATCCACCCCCTCTCTTCGCTTCTCCCCCTAGTCTACCTTCTTCTCTCCCCTATCTTCGCCTCTTCTCCCCACTCTTCCGTCCTCCTCCTCTCTACTCTCCCGCCTCTCTCCTCTCCCCCTCTCTCTCTACGTCATTCCTCCTTCCTCTCTCGCAGATATTGGTCGACAGATAATGGCGTAACTTGGGAACCGCTCGTCGATTAATATCAAACCTCGAAAAGGCACATCCGCAGGTCCCAGCAATATTCCTGGCAAGTTTCAATCAGATCGGACCGTCAATGTGCAATAAAAAAAATTTTTAAAAATTAATTGTGACGTCATATCACCGTGTCTTGTCATTGGTCGACAGATAAATGGCGTAACTTGGGAACCGCTCGTCCGATTGATATCAAACCTCGAAAAGGCACATCGCGGGTCCGGCAATATTCCTGGCAAGTTTCAATCGAAGAGGAAGCATTGTGACGTCATTCGTGATGTCATAGCACGTGTCCTGTCTGGTTGACAGCAATATATAGGTCGTTATTGGTTGACAGACATTGGTCATTGTATCACGTTATTCTTTTTATTCAATTATTGTGATATTATTGTGTACTGCCATTATTGTGCTATTATTATTATGAATACTAGTGCGGGCCCGTAGGGGCGGGCCCGTAGGTGCGTGCCAGTATGTGCAGCTTCGTGCCTGCAGTATCAGGACCCCAGCATCAATTGTGACGTCATATCAAACGAAGAAGAAGAATTGTGACGCCCCTCTCTCCCCCCTCCTCTCTCACACTCTCTTCGCCCTCTCTCTCCCTCTCTTGCCCCTCTCCCTCCCTCTCTTCCCCTCACCCTCTTCGCTTCTCTCCCCTCCTCTCTCCTCTCTGCCCTTCTCTCTCCTCTCTTGCCTTTCTCGCCTTCCTCTCCCCTCCTCTTCCTCCCTTCTTGCCACCCCTCTCACCCTATTCTGTCCTCCTCTCTCTACCCCTCTCTCCCTCTCTCTCCCTCCCTCTCTTGACCCTTACCTTTGTCCCCCTCTCTCTCTCCCTCCTCTTCCCTCTCTCTCCTCCTCTCTTGCCCCCTCACCCCCTCTCTCGCCCTCTCTCTCCTCTCGTCCTCTCTCTGTAAATGTATTCACAAATGTCTACCAAGCACAACGATTAATTCCAACTTGGGAAAAACAGCTTTCAAACCCTTGGGAAACAGCTGTTTTCCTTGGGAAATTAAAACCTTGGGATTAATTAATATTTGAATAATAATAACCTTGGAGATTTGGCATACCCAGGTATGACACATACCCAGAGAAAGGCACATACCAGGTCCCCAGTGTCGATTGTGAGTCATACCAAAGAAGAAGAAGAATTGATGTCGTCAATCCTTCAAAATTTTTTTTAATTAAATAAACATTATTTGTGACGTCCTAGCACCGTGTCCTGTCATTGGTTCACAGATACATGGCCGTAACTTGGGAACCGCTCGTCCGATCGATATCAAACCTCGAAAAGGCACATCCGCGGGTCCCCGGCAATATTCCTGGCAAGTTTCAATTAGATCGGACTGGCGGTCGGCGAGAAACGGCGGTCGCAGACAAACAGACAGACAAACACACACACAGAGATTGCTGGAATTATAGATAGATGAAAAATGCCGATTTTACAAAATTCGACCTCAAGATAACCTTTCACCTCAATAAAATAGGCTTCTCTCAGTTGGTTGTCTCCATTTACAGGCTTCAGGAGATGGGAGGAAGTTCTCCCAGAACTCAAAATCTCCACCTCCTTTTTGGTAAAAGCTCATGATTCACGAACTAAATTGTGAAACTTCGTTTTCATAACCTCGTTCCAAGGGCTCTTGTACCTCGTTTGGAGTGATATTCCCTGGAATGATTTTTTAAGTTCTCAGTAAGTGTTTTATCATTCCCGTAGCTCTATCACTGGTAAAATTTCAACTTTCTTTAATTTCCAAATCCTCTTGACCTCATTTTTCATGTCATTTGGTCATTTTCCTGATTTTTGTGGCATTTAGTCCAAAGTCATAGGGAACTGAAACTCCAAACAACAATGCTGACTTTTCCTTTTTGTGTTTGAGCACGACGTCCAGACGGAATGCTTTGTTTGCAATATCAACACTTGATGGGATTATCTTGTCAAGTGTGAGCACATGTTTATTTTTTTTTAAATATCTTCTCAGTTGTGAATGCTTCTACAACTTGGTAAAGTTTCATGACTATCGGTTTAGAATTGTGACCTGTAGATGATGGACAGACAAACAGACAGGATAACAAAGTCGACCGACCAACATACATGCAAATCTTCACTTTTGCAAGTAACAAACAGACCCAAATGCAATATCCTCTCCTTTGGCAAAGGTAATCTACACTAATGAATGTCAATGTGTGTGTCCATGTGTCTCCTCCATAACTCAAAAACCATAAAACCTAGCAGCCTGAAACTTTGCTTACATACTAAGAAAACTCGAAGGAAGTGCAAGAGTGAAAATTGGATGTTTGGGTTAATGAAAACACCCCTTTGAAGGTAATTAACGGTCTTCTTTAATTACATCCTTTGTCAGGTGCCATCCTCGGCCACCTTGCTCTCTGCGGTCTTAAGGCGTTTCCTGGGTAACTTCGCTGGGGTCTGAAGCCGTCATGTTTTTTGGCCTGCTCAACTATACCTTGACTTGGAACAAGCCGCAACGATTTCTTCACGATAAAGTTTTTTTTCTTCACTTTCCTCACTCATATTATCGAATGCCTGTTCATTACAGCTATGAATGGCGCAAATTTTTTAGGGCCACATTACTCACCATTCTCCTGCGCTGTGCACTATCAAGTTCCGTTCAAATCTGGCAACAAAAAAAATTATAAAAAAATCAATTCCCGATTCAGTCAAGTACTCTTCGGGAGAATTTGATCAATGCAAACAACCTCAGCGGTATAGTTCGCTGGAGCTATCTTTTTTTTTTTTCTTGAAATGATTTTTTTCATCAACCGCTGTCACAACAGGAACCTAACGGTATACATCACATTTGTAAGTACTCTCACTGAATAATTAAAGTGTATCATCAAAATATTATTTCGGTTTTGAGGATCGGATACATCATCAGGATCAAATGCGTTGGTTGCTTCTATTAAAAATAATAAGAGTTCCTTTACAAATAACTTAAACACAGGAGGAGGCCATTAGGCCCACCCAATCCTGTGCTAGTATTGCCAACCTATGGTTGTTTGTCTGTGCTCTATCGTCTAAGTGCTGAACGTCAAGCAAGGAAACATGCACCATTTTTTTTAGTCTTTGGCATGACTCGGTCAGGGTTCAAACCTCCAACCTCCCAGATTCAGAGTGGACACTCCAGCCGTTACACCACCGAGTCTGGTGTGAAACCGATACAGCACATTAAACCGCCATCGTCAGTGGTGGGAAGGTGCACAGAGGTACGAATAAATGAGAAACCTTCATACAGCAGGCCAGTTCTGAAACCTTTATGTACACAGAGGTGCGGTCAAAGGGAAAACGTCCAACTTGCAAATTTCAGGAGGCAACAATTAGTGTGGTTCACTTGGGCAGAGAGGCAAATAAATGATTGCTCTCATGTTCACGACCAAGGATGCCAGAGGAGGGCAGACATTATGCATGTGAACGGCGATAAGCTCAAGAACGCTTCTGTCGTCGCTCAATCTTGCGCTGCTTTTTGTCAGGAGCCTCTTGTTGCTGAGAATCGCTTCCTGCAGTTAGCCAAGGCCTCAGCGCATGCTGCCAAAGCATGTAAGCTGCTCGTGCTGGAGCCTGCATCGAAAGGAGATGCAGATTAGTGACATTCTTCCTTTAAAATAACAAAAACATTTGAATGTACAACACAAAATAACATCCTCCTCTTCTTCAATTCCACCTTGCAGTCCCTTTGGTATTACCTATTCATTGTCAGGAAGTGAAAGGAGAGAAACTTTATAATTTGGAATATTATTTTTCAGATTTCTTGGCTTTACAAGAAGGAATTTGACTTTTGAGTGACAATCAGTGTATAACCTGCACTGTTGTATGTATCATGCAAATATGGCCATTCAGCTGGGTGTCCCTTCTGATGGCATTAGTGGGTGGACGTAAAGATCCCAAAGTGTTCTTTGCAAAGAGTTGGTGAATTGTCACCGGCACCATGGACAAATTACAAATTCCTGTTCCCTCAACCAAGTATCCTGCGTCGGAGTGGCCACCCGTTCAGGATTCTAACCATAATCCAGAAAGTACTTCTGAAGAACCGACCCTTGGTTCTAAATGGCGCATAAATGAATGAATGAAAAATTCCTTTTTGTGTGAACTTGATAATTTTCGATTATATGTGGCTTTAACTGCTATGCTGCAGCAAACACCATGTTCGTCGAAATAATCTGTTTTGGATGCAACATAATCTCATAGTGTACCATCAACTTTCTGGTGAAATGACCTAAATCTAGTATCACTGCTCACCTTCACTTATTTTACTTTTTCCCCCCACCTGTGGAACCAACTTCTACACCCTCTTCAATCTCATTCTTCCCTCCAGGTCTTCAAGACAGTTGTTCACCACCACCTCTTATCTTCCCCCATTCAAAACCTCGACCTTTTCTACCCCCATTAATCCACCCCAAACCCACATCCTTCAAATTCCTTGCTTTCCTTCCTGAAAGTCCCTGTAATGTCCATCTTGTATACCCCGTGTTCCCCGCCCCATCCCTCTCCCTTTCACAGATCTGCCAGTCGCTGTTCCCCACTGTTTTGTCCTTCCCTCTCCCGCCCCTCTTGTCTCATGCCCCCCTTGTTGTGCATTTTGTGTTAGCGCACATACGAGCCTCGACAATGTATACAAAAAAAAGAAAAAAAAAAGAAGGACATTAGTAGAACAAACATCCTGGAGGAGCTGAGCAGCTTCTGAAAACAGATGGTGCTAAACCGGAGAATAGGTGGTAAAAACACACAGAAAGGCTTTTCCCTCTCTTCCCGTTTATGTAACTATCTTCCAAAGATGGTTCAAATGCATTTTTCCCTCTAGGAGTCTAGGGCTTCAAAGCAGGAGGTGCAATGACATATGATTCCATCCCCCCAATACCAACCCAGAATTATTCTTACCCCCATTGACCAGACCTAACCCAACCCTCTTACTTGCAAGGTCACTAATTCCTCCCCTCCTATGTCTCTCTCCTCTTTTCCTGTTTGTTCATTCCCTTGTTTTTTTTGTAAACTGTAACCCTAATGCCCCACTATCAGCTAGTTGTCATTATTTCCCTTTGTCACCATACTCTTCCATGAACCAAAATCAGTATGAGATCGGTAAATTAAACAGATTCAAAACAACTTGTATAAAAGAACAAGAACAAGAACAAGTAAATTGTATGGATGAAGAATAAATAGGAAGGGAAATCAGGGATTACAAGTGAATGTGAAAATTAATGACCAGAATGAAACTTGTGCAAAGTGAAAATCTGAGGAGTTTCAACTCACGAGTAACCAGAGGAACCAAAAATACGTCGATAGGCAGCTGAGAATGAGCACGATGCAAGTGAGTAGGATTACATCCTTGAGATGCCTGGGGACACACACCATGGACGGACGCACACATACGCACACACACACACACACACACACACACACACACACACACACACACACACACACACACACACACCTCAAAAATTAACTTGCTAACCAATGGCTGAAAATCAACTATCAGTACCACTAGAGCAGCACTCGTAGAGCGCATAGTCTCGCCTCGTGTGCTCATTCTGAACAAAAATATCAGTGAACTGAACATGCTACTATTATGGTCCATATACCTGCATCATCCATGCACTCTATTATGTCACATACATTGCCATTATACACAGCTTTATTGATTGGTTATTACTTCTGCTACCAAAGGTGGATGGAGGTTATGTTTTCAAGCATCTGTTTGTGAGCAGGATATCTCAAAAAGTCATGGACGGATTGGGCCGAAACTTGGTGGACAGGTTGGGGGTGTGACAAGGACAAATCGATTCGATTTTGGCGAAGATCTAAATCTGGATTTAGATTTTAAAGCGATTAGTCACGAGAATTTTAAAGCGATTCGTCACCATTGAGACGGGCCAAAAACGCTATATAGCATGATGCTTCAAAAAGTTGTGGACGGATGATAAAACTTGGTAGATGAGTTCGGCAGGTGACAAGAACAAGCCGATTATATTTTGGTTAGGGTCAGGATGCAGATCCCGCCTGTTAGTGGGATACAAAACGTCATAGCATGGTGGAGTTATGCGCTCCACCGAGTGCCGTTCTAGTTAGGATATTTAACGACCACTTTTGTGCACATTAAGGCTAAATTGTGTCAATGAAGGTGAATATAAAAAAAAATTCAAACAATATTCCCCGTGGCTAATCGATCATACGTAAAGTTCTGTATCGATCTGTTAAGCAGTTCTGGAGAAGGTATTTAAACGTTTTTATTTTAAATCCAATATGGCCACCAGACCACGTGACCAATGACATAAATTTAAATTCTTCACTCACATCGGGTCATAGATCAGATATATGAAGTTTGATTTTTCGGACAAGGATTTTGAGTCAACCAATTATGGCTGGAATACCACTTCACCAATGACATCATCACTCATCCTATACACCACATGGAGAGTTGATGACATATGCCACGTTTCAAGTTTTTTCGTTGACTGGTTTCAGAGAAAAAGATGTTCAATTTTTCCCGTTTAATCCAATATGGCTGCCATACCATGTGACCTATGATGTTCGACCTATCAATACAATATTCCTCATGGGGTGTTCCTCCTACGTTTAAAGCTTTGTATTGATCGGATATGCCTTAGCGTCAAAGGACTTATGAATGCCTCCGCAAATTTGTGAAACGGTCTCTTACTGCGTTTAGTTATTAATTAATCTCTACCGTTCAAGGTCACCAAAACGAGGTGAAACTGACGGCACATGCATGGGAAACAGATGGATCGAACACGTTTCTTCCCATTTTAAAGGTTTATTTACAATGAATATGGAGGAAAAAAGCTGGAAGAGACGAGTAATTCAGAACAAAACATGCGAAACAACACACATAAAGAAGGAGAAGGAAACACACAAACTTATATACAATTAAGAGAAATAAATATAACCTAACTCATATTTGCACAAGCATTCAAATTGCAGGCGAGGAATTTTCCTTTGACTATGCGTGCTGGAGATGCAGGACTCCCTGCAACCTGTTTTCGATGCATGAGCGAGATGATGAGAGCCAGCTATGAAGCCAGCTATGTGAGCCAATGATGAAGTCAGCCAGTGACGAAGAGCACCTCGGGATGTGCACCCTGAACCAGCACTAGTGACCCTCTCCGAAGGCGCTTCTTCCTCCCACTAATTCTCCATGCCTTTTCTCCTCTGAGGTTTCTCTCGACCCTTCTCCCTTATTTTTCCTCTCTGCACTTCAGGAGCTTTGGTGTGGCCTCTCGGCCCTCCTCGTCATTTTCGGACGCTCTCCGTCCCAGCAACAGGGCGGCCCCAATAAAAAAAACATAAATAGCCCTGTTTGGGACTGACGTATTTTCCCAAAGAGGGGGTGAAAATGAGGGATTATGGGGAAGGGGCCATGGCCCCACTTTCTGAAGTGGTACGGTCATGGGGAGCACAATTTAAGTTAATGGCACGGTCCTTATGCTTCATGAAGAGTTTGGTCTGCATCAGGCCATCGGTTTCTAAGAAGATTTTAAAAGAAACTAGACGACCCATGAACCCGTTGGGTTACCGTTGTGACAGCGGTTGATGAAAATAAAAAACACAAAATTTTAATATTATTTAGTGGTCAAACTTTAACTTGAAGAAAATTTGAGCATTTACCTCAGGAGTCATCGTTCGGCCAACCGGTTTCTCGAGGTATATCAACACATTATCTATGGTTTGTCCTTGTGTTTTATGGATCGTCATACCAAAACTTGACTGAATCGGGAATTGATTTTTAAATAATTTTTTTGTTGCCCGATTTGAACGAAACTTGATACTGCACACCGCAGGCGAATGGTGAGTAAGGTGGCCCTAAAATTTTTGCGTTATCGTGTACCGTTTTGGCTGTATTTCGAGAACATACATACAAGATGAGAGTTTTAGTAATATATAGATATTAAGTTCTGAATCAAAAACAAAGGTTCTGTAATATTAACAGTGAAATAAAGAATTGTGGAGACAAAATACTTGCGTCAATTTCAACTTATTTTTCGAGAAAATCGAGTGTTATTTGAAAAAAGTGCAAGGGTACCAATATTTGTGGCCATGACTATATGTACATAGTACGTACGGAAGGACAGCCAGACACCGGGACCCACTCTGAGCTTATTTCGGAGAAACAACCTTCTCAACAAATTGCCTGCGACTGGGCCCTATATCGCATTACACCACAGTGGCTGGCACACACTGGCTGGATAGATCGTGACGGCCTTTTTACACATGTGTGACACGTGCCTTTTTTGATGGGAAGTTCTCACCTGGCCCCACTCACAAGCAAGAGGTGTTTACGCACACCCTTTTTTTTTACCCTGACTATAAATTACATACACTGCCTCAGTCTCACGTGTAACAAAACGACTTATTCAGACTGGTCCCTGTTACGTGGCAATGTAACGTACTCAAATGAAATGGACTATTATACACTTACCACAGTCTTGCAATGAATCATACCCCCCCTCCAACTTCCCACGTAACAATGCATAGACGCACATGCACACACAATGGTCTCGCATCCCCTTCGGGGCAAGATTTTGTAACCACAACATCAATGATAAGAACGTTTGTAACATTAATGAAAAGTATTTCAACAAATCTAAAAACACCTTTGTCGCAAATTCTTCATGAACAATTTTGTTAAGCAGTGTATTGATGTTCTCTGCACTGTTTAATGCCGGTATGTCGATAATGAGATCTGGTGTTGGCTTAGTGGTTAGGGTGGCGGCTTGGAATCCTAGGGTCCTGAGTTCAAGCCCCGTTGGCCGCTGAATTAAAAAAAATACACCAGGAGGTTGACTCAGCCTGTCATCCTTCCGAGGTCGGCAAAATGAGCACCAGTGTACTGGTAAGGGGACACTGCATCAGCGCATAGCCGCGTCCCAACCAATGATGCAACCAGCAGCCACAGGCTGCACTCGATAGAGCTAGAGAGAATGCCGGTATACCTGCAATTTTCAATGGAATTAATTGCTTATTATTTAGGATTTTATAATGAATGAGGCAAGATAGGCTTTCATACGAAGTCCGTGGAATATGCATTGTCGCTCTGGGCTGCCGCTCCTACTTCCCCTGTCCTCTCTTAATGCACCTTCCCACTCCCCCCCTCACCACCGCATCTTCCCCTCCCACCACCTGCACCTTCCCCCTCCCCCCACCACCTGCACCTTCCCCTCCCCCACCACCTGCACCTTCCCCCTCCCCCCACCACCTGCACCTTCCCTCCCCCCACCACCTGCACCTTCCCCTCCCCCCACCACCTGCACCTTCCACACCCCAACACCACCTTCCACCCCCCACCACCACCTTCCACCCCTCCCACCACCACTCCTTCTCCCCACCTGCACCCTCCCCCATCACCACCATTCCTTCTCCCACCTAACCCCACCACACCAGCTCCACTCCTCCCACCCCCAGCTCAACTCCCCCCCCACCCACAGCTCAACTCCCCCCCCACCTCCACTCTTCTCCTCCCCAGCTCCACTCTTCTCCCCCCCCCAGCTCCACTCCTTCTCCCCCCACCCCACCGCCAGCTCCACTCCTCCTCCCCACCACCAGCTCCACTACTTCTCCACCCCCACACCAGCCTCACTCCCTTTCCCATCCCTCCCTACCTGCCCCTCTCTCTCCCCACCAGCTCCACTCCCTTTTCCCCTCCACCAACCCCTCTCCTCACCCCCCTCACTTCCACTCCATACCACCACCCCCCCAACCACCACCACCACCTCCTCCACATCTCATCTCTCCAACTCTCCTTTTTTGTCAGTTTTTTTAAAAACTTTAAATGCAACTACAGCAATGTAACTATGCAGAGAATTAATATCCAATTTTTTTTTTTTCTTGTTGTTCCAAACAAACTACAAATGGCAAAACAAGTTTGGTACATTGATCTCAATGGCAGAAACTCCCAACTGAAAAATGAGTGTTAGTTCAGATCAGCAAGGAGTAACATACTCTGCTATGCCTTGTTCCATATTGAGGTCGATGCCACCATCCATCAAGCTGCCATCAGGGGCGTACAAAGCTCGTGCCATGCTTGACATGGCCAGGTAACTGAAAACATTTACAGCCAGGGCAAAGACCAACAGAATCTGCCAAGAAAACAGAAATATCCAAACAAAGTATGAGAAATGAAACTATGGTGGAATTACTAAGCGGAATATTAAACATATTATATACGTTTTTTGTAATGTCCATTTAAAGTTAAACTCAAGTATAGTTCCTTTGAGCTGTCTTGGGTCTACTGTGGACCCAACTACAAATGATACTTCTGGTGCTTTGCATGAAGTGTGTTGTATGAATGAGTGGGCTGTTCATTGGAAGCACAAAGCAGGGTGTCTTAACACCTAGAGCTGGTGGACAAAATAGATTCCATGACACCATTTTAAAAAAAACAGAAAAGAAAAGAAAAGAAAAAAAATCAAGAGTTGACCGCCAGGGATGGTTATAAGACATGTGTTGGTCTGTCATGGGCCTGGAACCGTGAACCAGAATACGACTAAATTCCTTGACTTTGCAAGAAGTCATGGACTTAAGGTGGCTGGGTTCATGGTTTCAGCTCCCACAGCCTCATTGATAGACTTGGTATTCCAACGCTGGTGGTGTGATAAAGGAGAATGTTCATGCGCTCGTTGGTGGTCGCTCCAGGGATTCAGAACAGAATTTCAGGGTCTACCGAGTGCTCAGTTTCTCAATACCAACCACAGGCTTGTTGTGCAACTCTGAAGTTGCAGCTCAAATCCAGGAAAATGGTACCATCCCAGCCTAGGCTGGATGATGGCAAGCTCAAGGATGAGAGGTAGCTGAAGAGTTTGTAAACAGGCTGAGTGGGGATTTTGTGGGGCCTGGGTGTTTTGGAGAATCCTGACGAGTTGTAGGTGCGTTCAGGACTATCATCCTTGATGTTGCCGGTGGAAGTCTTGGAACCCACCGTCAGGCGAAGAACAACTTTGTCTTCCAAGGGACACTGGACATGGACCAGAGTTGCAGGGCCAGGCTTAATGGCAGAGCCGAGCTGTTCAGGGAGTAGAGGCGTAAAACTGTACGTGTGCAGAGGGTTGACAAGGAGGCTATGTGCAAGGAATTTGTGGGGGTAAAGCATCCAAGTGATTCTCATCCTGCTTTCAGGGGAATTCATGCATTGTGTTCCTCCAAGCCCATCCCAAGGTGTACTGCAGTTAGAGCAGAGGGTGGTGGGCTCTTGACAGAGGAGTCCAAAGTGAAGGGCCGCTGGGCCGGTTACTTTGAGCGGCTGTACCAGGCTGACCCACCAGCTGTTGAGTTGGACATCAAGGGTGTACCTATCCCTATGTCCGACCCATAGAGCAGTGTGGTGAGGACAACTGCCTGGTACACTTGGATTTTAGTGTGAAGATGGATGCCTCTAACTCTCCACACTCTGAGAGTCGACCAAAGGCTTTTTAGGCTTTGTAAATACAGTTGGCTATGTCTGAATCCAGGTTGACATCATCTTGGAGAACATTGCCGAGGTCGGTGAACTGACTGACTTGCTCAAATTCTACACCCTTAATCGTTATTCTTGGAACTGGTGGCGTTTGCTCAGGTGCTGCTTGTATCATGACTTCAGTTTTCCTAAAACTGATAGTCACTCCAAATTTAGTAGTAGTAGCAGCAGCAGCAGCAAATTTGTCACAGATGTTTTGCAGGCTCTCGGCTGAATGCGCCAAAAAGGAACAGTCATCTGAAAACAGGATTTCCAGAAGTGCCTCTGAGCTGACCTTGGTAGGTGCATTGAACCTTCGCAGATTAAACATCCGGCCACTGATCCTATACTGTATGCAGATTCCGTCCAAGTTCCTTCATGGCGTTTGCTAGAACAGCTGCAAAGAAGATGCTGAACAGAAGATGTAAGCACACAGCCTCGCTTCACACCATTTCCCACTGTGAATGGTTCGGATGTGTCTCCATTGTTACACACATTGGCTTGCATATCATCATGAAAGCCGCGGATAATTCTCACGAAGTGTGGTGGACAGCCACACTTCCCGAGAATCCTCCAGCGCTTCCCTGTTGACTGTATCAAATGCTTTGGTAAGGTCGAAAAACACGGCATACAGGTTCCTGTGCTGTTCCCTACATTTCTCTTGGGCTTGTCAGGTGACAAATATCATATATATTGTTCCACGACCGCCACGGAACCCGCACTGTGTTTCAGACACCATCTTACAGGCAATATCTTGAGCGAGTCGATTAAGCAAGACCCGAGCAAGTATCTTGCCAGCTGTGGATAAAAGGGAAATGCCATGATAGTTTCCACACTGGGCTTTGTCATCTTTTCTCTTGTATACAGGAACTACAGTAGCATCTCTGAAATCCTGTGGCACTTGGCCCTCAGTCCATAACCGACTGGTAAACATGTAATAATGTATTAATGAGTTCCTGGTTACCACTCTTATAGACTTCACCCGGCAGGCCATCTGCACCTGGTGCTTTCTCACTGGCGCATTGGCTGATGGCCTTTTTCACTTCATCTATGCTTGGTGGGTTTTCAAGTGACTCGTCTATTGGGTGTTCTATGTCGGTGATAACCTGATCATCAACTGCTGAAGGTCTGTTGAGCAATTCATTAAAATGCTCCTGCCACTCGTTAAGTATGCCGACTTTATCAGTCAGTAAAGCTGTACCATCGCTTGATCGTAATGGTGCAAGGCCAATACTGTGTGATCCATAGATTCATCAGAGGGCATCCTAAAAAAATTTGGTCTCTTTCTTCTCTGCATAACCTTGTGTTTCTTTTTACAAGGAATTACAAGGAATTTGTATGCACAGGAGGAGGCCATTCGGCCCATCATGCCTGCACCACACCAATACCAGATTTAATAAATCCATCAATACCCCTTCCCTTCGTGTACAGCCTTTTGGCTGCTACACTAGCACTCATTTCACCGACCTCGGAAGGATGACAGGCTGTCAACCCCCTGGTGTTAATTCAGTGGGAAACGGGGCTTGAACTCAGGACCCTAGGATCTCAAGCCACCATCCTAACCGTTAAGTCAACACCAGGTTACAATTCTTCTGCTTTTCTATTCCACCACTAGCCCTTAAGATTGCGGTGTTTTGGTTGGAACTGTTTGCAGATATTGTTAAATCGTCGTTTCTTTGCAAGTGAGGCCAAATCACTTAGGTGTTTGCAAAGTGCTTTGTCTTTCTCATTTAAGAGTTAGATGATTTCTTGATTGCTCTCATCAAACCAGTGTTGATTTTTGGATATAGAAGTGCCTACAGTTACATAGGCCACAGTGTAGGTAGCTTCCTTGAACAATAACCATTTTTTTGTGGCACAGAGAGTTTTTGCATAGATTTCTGAAGATTGGAAGTTACATGTAAGTGCTTCATTTAATGCATCCTTTGTTGTATTCGTCAACTGAATGATGGCAAGCTGTTTCACTTGTGTAGTTGTCTGCACACCACGACTCCTTTTGGGTCTCTCATGGATCCTCATCCTTGAGCGAAGGAGTCGATGGTCAGTGTTACACTCAGCCCCTTGCGTTGCATGTGTTATGGTGATGTCACTCAGATCTCTCTGGTGAGTGATGACATGGTCAATCATAAGCCAGTGTCCAGACCTTGGGTGTTGCCAGGTGGTTTTAAACTTAGTTGATTGTTTGAAAGACTGTATTTGTAATGATGAGCTGGTTGGTTGCACAAAGTGAGAGCAGACAGAATCCATTACTATTCTGACCTCCTGTACTGTTTTTGCCGATAATGACTGGCCATATGTTGTGGTCTTGGTCAACCCTGGCATAAAAAGTCTCCCAATATGACTAGCTTGTCTGTTTTTAGTACTTCTACGATAATGCTGTTTAGTTCAGCGTCAAAATTATCCTTTACCTCATCCATTTGTGTCATTGTCGGAGCATACACACTGAGGGTAATATTTCCTGCTTTTCGGGGGATGCAAAGAGTTGTGGTCCTATCAGAGAATCCCTTTGGCAAAGTGTCGAGCTGTCTCACCAAACCAAACTGGTCTTGATGGCAAAGCCAACACCTGCTTCTCATCGTTCACCAGCATCTCGTCCCTTCCAGAATATAGTGCACCTTGACCCCATCTCTGTCAGCTGGCCTTTGTATTTTCGTGTTTCACTTCGTGCTACGATGTCAATATCATAGTCACCAATCACTCAAGTTATTAGTGCAGTTCTCTGCTGAGGAGACCTGGACAACATACCGCCGCCACATAAAACAGTTATAGGCTTTCCATCAGCAGTGTCTGCGCTCAATCATGCGCATCTCATGGCAACAGCGTGTATGCAACTATGAAGTGCTGGAGTGAGCCAGGTTGTCTAGTAGAGGCAATGCTGATGAATGCACAGCTACACTGGATTGGACATGTTGTTCATATGCCAGATACTTGTCTGCCAAATTTCGCTTTGTTTTATGGACAGATCAAAGATAGCAAACAACATCAAGGTGGTCCAAAGCGTAGATTCAAGGATGTGATGAAAGAACATCTGAAAGAGACCAACATGGACTATACGTCTTGGGAGAATATTGCACGTGACAAAGAAAAATGGAGAGCAGCAGTACAGTGGTGTGAGAACAGCTGAAACCAATCGTGGGAAAAAACTTGAAGGAGAAGCGTGCTCGAAGGAAGGAACCGGTGCAAATAGCAACAAATGAAACAGACGCCACATGGATCTGCGGGGTGTGCCAGAGTGTGTAGATCAAGGATAGGGCTTCACTCGCATGAATGTGTGCACAGAGGCCAATACCTCACCTAACTATTTTGACAGTCATCGTCGACACCGACGGACAACCATCATCATCAACAACTATCCCTACTGATGACCCTCCAATCAACTGTGAACCCCCTTTGTTTGTGGAAACACAGGCTGTGATGAAACAGTTGAAAGGGTGTAAAGCTTCTGGGATCTGAAGCATCCTTGCTGAACTTCTCAAGGCTGGTGGAAATGCTGTACTCATGTCGCTGCATGCAGTTCGGTGCTCTGTTTGGAACACAGGCATAATCCCAACTGACTGGAAGAGGGGCCTTGTTGTCCCTCTCTGGAAAGGGAAGGGTGATCACGAGGACCACAACAACCGAGGGGTGATGCTGCTCTTGGTGCCGGGCAGGGTCTTTACTCGGATAATTATTCATTGAGTTCGCCACCATCTGCTTGAGCACCAGCGCCCAGAGCAGTCAGGCTTTACATCAAAGAGGGCAACAATTGACCGTATTCTTGCTCTTCGGGTCCTCACCGAACGCAGATGAGAGTTTCGGCAGGGGATGCTCGCAAACTATGTTGATATCCGCAAAGCATTTGATTCAGTGAATTTGGTTGCACAAAGTAATATTCCGAGGATTCTCGGTCTTCGTGGGGTGCCACCAAAACTGATCAATCTGATGTCTGCACTATACTCTGGTACTGAGAGTGCTGTGAGGTATGGTGGTTCCATCTCTGACTTATTTCCCATTGTTATTGGAGTTCATCAGGGATGTGTACTGGCCCCCACACTTTTCAGCGTTTGTATGGACTAGATTCTGGGGAGGATGTCGCAGAGATCAAGCTGCGGTGCATCGTTTGGGAATGTTAAGATCTCTGACCTTGATTCGCAGATGATGCAGACATGTTTGCGGAGATGCTGGATATCCTTATGGGGGCCCTCGAGGCGCTGAATGAAGTCAGAACTGCTGAGATTATGGGTTGCCTGGGTCAAAACTAAGATCCAGGCTTTCAGTGACATCTTGGATGCGGCTATCTTGTCTGTACCTGTTTGTGGTGAAGATGTTGAGGTCATGGAGAGATTCACTTACCTTAGCAGCGATATTCATGTCTCTGCATATTGCGAGCCAGAGATCAATAGATGTTTGGGTCAGGCCTGGGGAGTCATGGATTCACTGGATCATGGGGTGAGGCACTGTTGGAACCTATGCAGGACGATGAAAATCCGAGTCTTGAAGTCCTTGTTGCTTCCCGTATTGCTCTACGGATGTGACTTGGACTCTGACCACCGATCTGAGACGGAGCCTTAACTCCTTCGCGACCAGGTCTCTTTGGAGAATCCTTGTCTATCGCTGGTCGGACTTTCTGTCCAACGAACGGCTACTGAGAGAGATCAGATGAGATTTGCTACCTGTATACACTGATGAGCCAAAACATTATGACCACTGACAGGTGAAGTGAATAACATTGATTATCTTGTTATAATGGCACCTGTCAAGGGGTGGGATATACTGCATTAGGCAGCAAGTGAACAGTCAGTTGTTGAAGTTGATGTGTTGGATGCAGGAGAAATGGGCAGGAGTAAAGACCTGAGCGACTTTGACAAGGGCCAAATTGTTATGGCCAGACGACTGGGTTAGAGCATCTCTGAAACGGCAAGGCTTGTGGGGTGCTCCCGATCAGCAGTGATGTTGTGCACCCAAGGCTCATCGATGGGCGAGGGCAACGAAGGCTATCCCGTCTGGTCCGAACCGACAGAAGGTCTATGTGGCACAAGTCACAGAAAATTTTAATGGTGGTTACGGGAGGAATGTATCACAATCCACAGTGCATCGCACCCTGCTGCGTAGCCGCAGACTGGTCAGAGTGCCCACGATGACCCCTGTTCACCATCGAAAGCGCCTACAATTGGCACGTGAGCGTCGGAACTGGACCTTGGAGCAGTGGAAGAAGGTCACTTGGTCCGATGAGTCCCGTTTTCTTTTAGAGCACGTGGATGGGCGTGTATGTGTGCGCCGTTTACCTGGGGAAGTGATGGCACCAGGATGCGTTGTGGGAAGACGACAAGCCGGTGTAGGGAGTGTGATGCCCTGGGCAATGTTCTGCTGGGAAACCCTGGGTCCGGCCATTCATGTGGACGTCAATTTGACACGTGTCACCTACCTAAACATCGTTGCAGACCAGGTACACCCCTTCATGGCAATGGTATCCCCTGATGGCAGTGGCCTCTTTCAGCAGGATAATGCGCCCAGCCACACTGCGCACATTGTTCGGGAATGGTTTGAGGAACATGATGAAGTGTTCACGGTGTTGCCCTGGCCTCCAAATTCTTCCAGACCTTCAATCGATTGAGCAATCTGTGGGATGTGCTGGACCGACAAGTCCGATCCACGGCGGCTCCACCTCACAACTTACAGGACTTTAAGGATCTGCTGCTATGTTTTGGTGGCCAAGATACCACAAAGACACCTTCAGGGGTCTTGTAGAGTCCATGCCTCGGCGGGTCGGCGCTGTTTTGGCAGCACACGGAGGACCAACAGCCTATTAGGCAGGTGGTCATAATATTTTGGCTCATCAGTGTAGTCCGTAAGCATCAGCTGTGGCTGTATGGACATGTGGATCGTTTTTCTGATGCTGATCCCTGTTCAACAGATTCTCTCAGCGAGGGAGCCTCATGAGTGGAGGAGGCCAATAGGCCGACCATGTGCCTCATGGTTGCAGCAGGTGGATCGACATCTCAAGGAGATGGGGATGGGCCAGGCATCTGCTGGGGGATGCCAACGGAGGCCCCTGAGTACCGGCGGAAAGTGGACGCATTGACGAGCTGCTCCGGCACTCGTACCTGACAGCATACATGACCGGGTACAAAGGTCCAAATTTTTGCCCGTGTGCTCGTGGCACAGCTACACCTCAGGAATGATGCATCCAGTGGACAAAATTCATAATTTTGTTTTCGTATTTTTGTAAATTAATCTAAGTGTATGGACATGTTTTCATGTCTAGAACCATTTTTTTCTTAAACTCAGTTTGGAGATTGTGTTTTTTTATAGAAGAAAAAAAAAATAATTCCATGTAAAAAGAAGAAACATTAAACATTTCATCAAGTGCTAAAGCAGAGTGTTTTTCTTCAGTTTAACATGAGTGCGATTTGAAATGAAAACTATATACGTAAATGGGAATGACTGAGAAAGGAAAAATAAAAAAATAATAAATCAAAAATAATAATAATAAAAAAAGGACACGCCGAGAAACCACTGCATTGCATTGCACATGATTGGCCTAAGGAATGGAACACTTTGCACGAACCCTGAATGATTGAATGAATCGACAGATCATCACAGAGTTTGGAAACTAGTTCGGCGGAAAGAGAAAGCTGCACTGTGGCATTCGCGACACCACACTGATGTGGATTAAACCAAGTGCCATTCTTACCCATGTCCAGAAAGACGAAGAGTCGGATAATATTGGCAGATGCAGAATCACATAAATGACCTACAAAACAAGAAGAAGGGTTCAAAGATCAGCAAGGAAAGAGAGAACGGATGAAAGGCGAGCAACAAAAGGTGCATACGAGGCGGCTATGAAGCATTGCTAGGAAA
>CM068959.1:63149440-63186620 GCA_035128595.1 Eptatretus atami | reverse complement strand
CTGCATTACACACAACAATAAAACTACCTTCACTGTGCCACATATCTTTCCTCTCCTGCTTGTAAATAAATTATTATTAGGAATGTTCCCAGCTCGTTTTTGTGTGTTCCTTCATTGATCCAGCATGGTCCGAATCCCGCTTAGTCGGGGCTTTATTCCCAGCTATCCGTTCCTTTTAGCCGGTAGTCCTTGGCAGTGTCGCTCAGCTGCATCTGATCCGGTAAAGTGATCCGGTTCGGACAAGGCCTACTGAGGGCGTGTTCCCGTAATTAAATCACGTGATTAATTAGGTAACCCGGTTAACCCATAGATGGGAGGACCCTCGGTCATGCGGTTGAGTTATTGGCATCCACGGTCGGTTAGCGACCCGTCGCGTCACGGAATTATCCCTGTGCGACGGTCTACAATTCCGGGGAGTCTGGCAGGAACCCGAGATAGCTTCCCACTCTGGTGGTCTTCTCACCTGACCCCCGGCCCGCAACCATACATACATACATACATACATACATACATACATACTAGCAGAGTACTTGTCACTGACGGGTTTGTCAAGGTCTAATATCAAATGAGTGTGTATTGGTAGAAACAGGAATTCAGTGTAAATATTCAGTGTGCAGATATCTCAGTAGGAATAGCTGGTAACCTTGGAAACCTCATTCCATTCCACCTGCGAAGATTTCCAATCCATGCTAGTTGCATCTCCAAAGTACTGCTTGGGGGTAGGCTCCGTCGGTGTTGATGTATTTTTGTCGTTATCGATATCCTGGTGGGGTCATAACGGTATATACTGATATATATATATATATAGAAAAGTAATTTCGTTTTTTTTAATGCAGGTTCCAAAATATGCAATGGCCCAATATGTATTCATACCTGTATATGACTTCATATATAAGGGTGCAAGACCAGAAAGGAGGCTGGAGAAAACGGACAAGACAAGTGAACTGATGTCATCTGGTCCAGTAGCAGTCACAGTCGAGGGTTGAAAGAACCTTCTCCACCTTCTCAGGTGTAAAAGACACAGAATCCAGGAGCAGTTGGGTACAACAGGGATGTATGGGTACCGAGAGTGAGGGGTTGGGGACATAAGATTTGGAAGCAAACACAGAATTGAGGCATTCGGCCTTCTCACGAGTGTTGTCGGCTGTTGTGCCATTTGAAGAGAGGGAAGGGATGGAAGGGGATCATACACTGGAGACAGACTTAACAAGGTGCCCCCAGGTTTTAGAGGAGGGAGACAAGTTTGAAAGTTCATTCTTGAGGTTTGACATGTTGTTTCCTGGCTTTCCTGAGAGTGGACATGCACCTGGTGCGGACTATTTGGAAAGCACTGATATTGCCTTCGGTCAGACTTTCCTTCCAGGAAGAGAAGGCAAGTTGTTTGAACCTTTTGCCATCTTTCAACCTTGCTTTAGGTGGGAAGCATGAACATTTGCGATGGTGTGCCATCGACTTCACTCTTGTTTTTATTTTATTTTCGTTAATGTATTTACTTTATTTATTTGCCCATTTATTCATTGCTAGTACGATCTTATGTTTGCGTTATTTCCCAGCTGAATGTTTTGTGGGCTAAACTGGGCCATATGCAAAGTATATGTTGATGTTTTAGGTCCTTTGCTTGAGGCGAGCTCTCCACTCAGCTATGGCACTCCGAGTTCTCGCGTTGGGGGAACACCGAGGCGCCAGCGCTCAGATATTGGCTCGACTCGCAAGCTGCGGGAACTCAACCTCTCCGAGCCGCAGGTTTGTCTCGTTTTTTTTTGTTTGTTAATTTTATTGAAGATGGTCCTTTATTTAGCCAAATAAATGATACTCCACACTGTATTGTGGGTGGTTGTCGTTATTCCTTGGAAAATTTGTGATGGCTTTTTTAACAACAAGATTGAGGTTCATGAAAAAGTGAGGTGACCGTGGGACAGCAGGGCAACTCTTGGACACATTAAACAAGGGAATGAGCGAACAGGAAAAGAGGAGAGAGAGATGGGAAGGAAACACTGCAACTTTCAAATAAGAGGGTTTGGATGGGAAAGGTTTAATGGGCGTAGAAGAGATTGTGGGTTGTCCTACAGGATGAGATGAGATGAGATGGTGGTGTAACTTCTGCTTGAAGCCGTTGATGGAGCAGTGGGATAGCATTGCCTGGCTTCTAGCTTGCATTTTATTGAATGTTGTACGTGGGAAAGCTCAGACACATTGCACTTGGCTTTGTGCTCACATGTCTGGATTCTATGCTTGACCCAAATGTATACTGTCAACCTGGTCCTTCACAAGGTAGTGAGTTTTATCGGTGAGTATGCCATCTTCCGTAGAAGACATTGTCATCTGTCCCATCTCGCCTTCGCTGCTGAACAATGAAAGATCCCGAGATGCCTTTTGAAAAGAGCCATCACATGCCGAGTACCCTGATTCTTGCTCTCACATTTCCTAAAATGTTTGGCCTGCCCAGAAGGAATGTGAAACATCGTGCCAACCGAATGTGCTCTGAAGTGGGTTGGGCCCAGATGATTTAATCAAGGTTTAAATTGACCATAATGAGGTCGGCAAGCATTGATTTCATTGCTGAATAAGAGACGAGCTTGATTTGCGTTGCTGAGGCAAATTCACGTTATCTATCAGCCAAGTCTGTTTCACCTTTATACATCATCGTGTCTGACAATAGTGGTGTTTTGTTTGAGAAAATTGAGCAATGTTGATGCTGAAATTTTATCGGCATGTTTATTTTTGGGAAGATTTTCGTGTTTCACATTTTGATGCCTTGGGCTCATTCATTCCCAGGGTAATTAAATGTAACCGTTTCATCGTTTAACACAATTAAATATATTTACACGAATACGTCTCATCTTTCCTAATAAATGTGTCACCCGGTTTGTAGTGTTTGTGCAACGGCTCACTCCCTGGTTCCGCAAGACCTTTTCTGGTGGTCATTGGGGTTGTTCAGTATGGATTTGGTGAAGACTTGTTGGGAGTCAAATGTGCTGCATTCAATCCTATTTCCTCTCTACGATGGAAGAGATTTTGTGAATTGTTATGCCCCGATCGGCTTGAACAAGCTCGTCCACATCGGCTTTTCGTTCATCTGTCTTCGCTCTTTTGTCGTTGCGCGCCGTGTCTCTCTCTCTCTCTCTCTCTCTCTCTCTCTCTCTCTCTCTCTCTCTCTCTCTCTCTCTCTCTCTCTCTCTCTCTCTCTCTCTCTCTCTCTCTCCGCATGTGGTTCAGTTTCAACCTTGATGCCCATTTTGTTGCACTTTGACGCATCACCTCACAAACAAGCGAATACCTTCGAAATGGAAAAACTGAACAACGGGATTTAAACATGTCAAGATGCACTTCTTGAAAATCAAGCGACTGTGAGACTTCTTTTGCAGTCCAGATAATCGTTTTCTTTGTGTTGGTTTATCAAAATTTTTTTACCAACCTTCATTATAACGGTATATATATATATTTTTGGTTTTCTGTTAATCAGGTTTTGTTTAATTGTCCACGCTGCGTTAATGTCTTTCATTTAATGTTTGTGTTCTATATCCCCAGGTGTCTTAACGTAACAGTTTAATGTGTGCGTTCAGGGTGTGACAAGTGACATCGGTGATGGAACGGAAGGAAACAGGCTGGTCATCTGGGGCACTGACGTCTCCATTGCTGCTAGCAAGGCTGTATTCAAGGTCAGGGTTCCATATCATGGGTCGGGTATGCCTAACTCATAATACCTGGATGATTTGGATCATTATCGTTGCACCAATATGGTTCAGGTTTAAAAACAAACGGCAATTGTGACTTTGGCCACAACTGTGGATTTGTTGATTCTTCTGTCTGACTGATTGATTTGCCCCAATTTTGCTCCTAACATTTGCCAGGCACTATCTTGACACATGCTTTCCATGAATTTGTGACATATCTGAGACGAATCGGGTTTTCACACATTGATTGAATCATGGCTAGTGTAATTCCTTCAGCTTTCCTTGCTGAATGAGAGGGATTTTTGTTGCAGAGTTTCCTGGTGAATTTTAAAGACCCTGATTCTGTGGAGCCTGAGACGGCAGGTCTGAACCTCAATGAACCGCTCTACATGCAGCGCCTGGAGGAGGTAAACCTGATTACCTTTGCCTCATTCAAAGGACAATTCAAACTCCAACAAAAATGGAATTGAGTTCTTAAAAAGTATGGTTCTGTGCTTAATCCCTTGCAAACGTATTTGGGAATCAAAGTTGTTCTTTGAAAGTGCCACATTCTGGAATAAACTCCGAAAAAATTCAGACCTGTGGCGTTCCCATCTGAACATGTGACAGGGAACCTGGGTTAAAGTCCCATTTACCACATCTAGTTTGTCCATTGTCTCCGAATGTCCTGGAAATTCATGTAAAGGTACGCTGGGGTCTACTAATGTCTTTGTTATGCACTTGATAGATATATATATATACATACAAACTCATGATGAGCCTCACTAATAGATAAACAAAGAAATGAAAAATCGCTGAGAGCGACACTTGGCAAAACAGAACAAAGTACAACGGCACTCGGAAGAACACATACAGTTAAGCCCAAAATTATTCATACCCGATGAAAAATCTGAGAGTTTTGCATTTATCTCATACCTACAAGATGGAGTGGTGGAACTTTCACTTCACCCAAGGACATTTAGTTGGCATGTACAAATCCACATATATTTTGGCTCAACATTATCCGCATAACAATAGAAATGTTAAGATTTCTGTTTTTATGCCTGTCGACAATTATTCATACCCCGTACCAAGTCTCAGAATTGAGGCCAATGTTTGTGATGATGCACATGCTTTTGATATTCCTAGGATTCTTTATAATGTTATACAATTATTCCAAGATGTGTGCATACAATCTGAATGCATTACAAATGTGGTCTATTGAATGTACAGTGAGGAATGTTATGGAATAACACTCTGCTTTTGGACTATAAATTAAGGGGAGCTGATGCAATCATTCTAAGGTCATCGTCAGCATGGCGAAGAAGAAAGAAGTCAGTGAGGACCTTCGGTTGGTGCACTGGTGAATGCTCACAAGGAGGGGAAAGGCGACAAAGCTATTTCGAAGCAGTTCCGAGTGCCAGTTGCCACCAGACAAAGCATAATTAGGAATATACAAGGAGTTCCACACTGTAAAAAACATCGAAGGACGTGGTCGGAAGCCAAGAGTGTCACCTCGTCTGGCAAGAAAAGTATGGCGAGGAGCCAACAACAATCCACGGATCACTATTAAGGCTCTCCTGAACAACCTTGGCGAGGTCTGGGACCAAGATATCAAGGCAGACACTCCAGCAGACGTTGCACAAGGGGGGTCTCCATGGACACCGACCAAGAAAGACACCACTCCTCCATCCCAGGCACAGAATGGCTCGTCTAGCCTTTGCAAAAGCTCACCTGGACAAAGAGCCAAGCTTTAGGTCCTCAGTTCTGTGGACGGATGAGACGAAAATGGAGCTTTTCGGGCACAGAGATGTTGCTTTCGTTTGGCGAAAAGGTGAAGCATACAACCATAAGAACACAGTCCCAACCGTCAAGCATGGAGGCGGGAGCATAATGCTTTGGGGATGTTTCTCAGCCAGTGGGCCGGAAATCTCGTCAAAGTGGATGGCATCATGAAAAAGGAGCAGTACATCAAGATCCTTGAGGAAACATCAAACAGTCCGCAGAGAAACTACCACAGAAAGTGAGGGGGTTTGCCAAAGATGTCAAAGGGAGGAATAAACCATAACCTCTCAAATTAGCCAACGTCACAACCGTCTTCCTGCTGTGACCCAATATGATGTCATTTAACCTTACGTCAATGTCCCAAACTCCTGCTCCTACGAAACTGCACACAACTTTTTATCTACTCTTCAACCTGCAGAATGAAGCATTATACGTAATCTAATGGTTTCATCGCCAACAAAAACTCCCTGGCCTCATTCATACTTATCTCTATTGCTGCACCCTCACCACTGCCTGCCCTCGCCACCGCCTCACCACTGCCTGCCCTCGCCACCGCCTCACCACGCCTGCCCTCGCCACGCCTCACCACTGCCTGCCCTCGCCACCGCGCCTCACCACTGCTGCCCCTCGCCACTGCCTGCCCTCGCCGCTGCCTGCCCTCGCCACCGCCTCACCACTGCCTGCCCTCGCTACCGCCCTCACCACTGCCTGCCCTCGCTACCGCCTCACCCTTGCCTGCCCTCCTACCGCCTACCACTGCCTGCCCTCGCTACCGCCTCACCACTGCCTGCCCTCGCTACCGCCTCACCACTGCCTCCCCTCCCCACTGCCTATTCTCGCCACCACCTCACCATTGCCTGCCATCGCTACTGCCTCATAAGGTATTCAAAAGTTGAACAAATGGAGACGAGGCATCAAAGATCCATCGTTTTTGATTTGGGGCTGGCCCTGCCCTCGCGACCGCCTCACCACTGCCTCCCCTCGCCACCGCCTCACCATTGCCTGCCATCGCTACCGCCTCATAAGGTATTCAAAAGTTGAACAAATGGAGACGGGGCATCAAAGATCCATCATTTTTGATTTGGGGCTGGCCTTGCCCTCGATGATGCGTGAAAACGACAAGCAACATGCAATTTGTCACAATAGTTTTATTAGTGGTATTTTGAGAAACATTTATTTCATCATATCAGATTTCCTGCTAAATATAACCAGACAGATTTGGTTCTCCACATGGACATTTCTATAGCCTGTTTGGGGATCATCATTTTGTATTTGTGCCCTTTCCCTCTTTTCTTCCTTTGCTATTTTTGTAATAATGAGTTCCCCTTACACGGAACTTCAATACAGCCTATGGGAGGAGGCCATATCAAGCCTGCACAATGTTTGCCAGCCTATGGTTGTTTGTCTGTGCTCTATCTTTTTCTAAATGCTGAACGTAAGCAGCATGTACCATTTTTCAAGTGTTTGGTATGGCTCGGCTGGGGTTCGAACCGCCGACCTCCCAGACTCAGAACAGATGTACTCACCATTATACCACCGGGTCTGGTTGGTTCATTCCTAACATTGTGTTTTTTTTATCTTTCTCATTAAAGATTGCTCTCACTGGAGAGCCTTTCTTGAACGTGAACTGCAACCACCTCAAGGCCTTTGATGCCTTGTTCTACAAGCAACTTGTTTGTTATCCACAGGTAACATGAGTACTACCGTTTGGATCCCTGTACAACGCTTGATATGGTTGATCATCGATCATCTCTCTTATTATTCAAGCTTACAGTCATGTAATGTAAGGTCATGTTCGGATTATTACATGTGTAACCCTATTTACACTTGCATAGAAATGCAATTTTGTGCATTTTTTGCATATTGTTTAAACTTTTTTTTTTTAACTTTCCTTTATTATTGTGGTCGAGGTTGAACTTTTTGACCTCCTCCTTGTCATTATCAATGACCCTTCTCCACAGGAAGTGATCCCAACGTTTGATATGGCAGTTGGCGAATTGATGGCTGAAAAGTATCCGGGAGCTGTTCTTGAGCAGCAAGTTCAGGTGCGGCCTTTCAATGCCGTGCAGACAAGGAACATGAGGTTCTTGAACCCCGAGGGTAAGGACTCACAAGTGGGAGTGAAGTCCAATCTTGTATATTATTTCCGAGTTTGTGGTTTCGTGTCGCGCTATCTTCGACTTTGTTCTGCGCTCGAGTAACGTGATATTCGGCTTACATTATCTCAAAGACCATATGAGGTGCATGGTACAAAAAAAAGTAAATAAAATGGTTCTGAAACAGTGAAATCGTATTCCACTTACTGCATTAAAGTAAAATTACTACTGATACTCTGCATCAGTTCCTTTCTCAAACACACCCACCCCAATATGTCGCGCAGAGCGTGGGTTATGCTAGTATTTAATTACATTTAACACCTTCACAATCAAAATAAAGACCAATTACTACACCACGGTTCCAAGAAGGAAGCCAGACATAACAAAACACACACACACACACACGGATATATTATTTACTGGTAAGTACTTACAAAAGCTATTGTATTTGAAGTTATAACCTTATCTTATAAGCAATTTACTGATTTTCCCAACTGCCTGGATCATCAGCTGGGCACCGTCTTTCATCGAGGTTTCGATCCTTTCATTCCAGCATTGGTATCCCTAAAATAGAATGAAGCCAAAGCCTTATCCACCTGCTTGCTGGAAAAATCACTAAGAACTCGTGGATCCTATCAACTTTGGGAGTAGACTTATTTATCAGAATCCTGCAACAAAAAGCTTCGACCAAAAACGAGCACGTGTCATATGAACCTGCTAAATTCCGGAGTATATGAGCTGAGACTTGTTTGGAACATGACCTCAGAAGAACATAAAAATCATGAAAAACTTTTCCTTCATAAAAATCCTGAAGTTTATCAACTATCTTTGAAATTTCCATGTATGGAGCTGTACGACACTGACTATGACACCAAGAGTAGAGTTGAAGACTAAGATAGAGGCAGACTTGGACAAGCAATGGATGTGTGGAGGAATGAGGGGCAGGGGAGGATGAATAGAGTGCACAAGATGGAAACAGAAGGAAACTCAGGAGGAAAAACTGGAAATTTGGAAGGGGGAGTGATTGGGGTGGGTTAACCATGGTAGAAAAGATTATGGTTTTGGATTGGGGATGATCTGAGATGGTGGTGAACAGCTGTCTTGACCTGGAGGGAGATGAGATTGAAGAGAACGTGGAAGTTGGTTACACGCAATGAAAAAGAGGAACAAATGAGTGGAGTGAGAAGTGATCCTGAATTTAGGTAGTTTAAACCATAAAGGGGTTAATGCTGGAACATGTGTACCCTGTAGAAATCTTGGGGGGGACAAAAGTACGAGAGAGAGAGCAGAGGGTGCAAGACCAGAAAGGACGCAGTAGAAAACAGGGAGACTCCTGACTTGTTTGCTATGGCGTCGTGATAGACCCATAGACTCGGCTTCATAAGCGGAGATTCCAGAATTTTGTTTATCAGTCTCACAAAAAGAGAGTGTGAGATTTGTCAGGATTTAAAGACATATTCCAAGTGTTTGAACAGCTTGTGATTATTTTTTTCAAGGTCTGAAGAGAGGGAAGAGGCTGCAGCATGCCTGTCTGAAGGATGAGGGATGTCATGACAGTGGATTGAGTCATCAGAAAATAGATAAAGAGGATTTTACAGAGTGTCAGAGAGATCATTTATGAAGATGAGGAATAGGATTCGCCCAGCACACTGCTTTGGCGGCACTCCAGCCTTGACGGGGAGAGGAGATGAAAGGATTCTGTTGAGTACAACACACTGGCTATGACAGTAGAGGAAGTCAGTAAGCCATGTGTGGAGTTGGTCTTGGATGCCTAAGACAGAGAGTTTGGAGAGTAAGGCAGGATGCCAGACTTATCGAAAGCATGCGATATGTCCAGATGGACGGTCCTGGTTCATTGTCTGACATTGAAAGCCTCCATTCATTGTTGGGGTGAGTAGAAGCAGATGTCCAAGGTGGAGTGACCTTGGTCTGAAACCAAATTGGTTATCTGAGATGAGGTTGTTGGAGAAAAGGAAGGATTTATATCAACTTCGATGATTGGATTCCATGCCTTGCTGATGATTGGATTGCAAGCTGATAAGTATGTAGTTGAGGGGATCGGTTGTTGAAACTTTTTATGTAATGCAGTGATGTTGGCTGATTTCCAAGCAGAGGGAAGATAACCTAGCGCAAATGACATGGTGGAAAGGGCAGAGAAGGATGTGAAAGAGCAGCAACGTAGGTTTTTAGGACACATGAGCAGACTTTTTGGAACACACTGAGATTGCTTTTTCTTCCAATTATTAGCCTTCCAAGCGAGGAGGTAAGTTGTTTCAGAGCAACTGCCTCACCACAGATTCAGTTTACCATTGGGTAGGAAGAGGAAGGAATAACTGCAGACGAAAGATGGGTGAAATATGAATTTGTGCAACAACCAACACACACACAACACACACACACACACACACACAACACACAACACACACACACAACACACACTCCCAGGCTCAGTTAACGTCAGGATACAGGAGACCAGTGCTTCCTGAAGAAGTGCTGCTTGCACAGTCCTGCTAATCTGCCTGAGCGAGCTGCGCGATACTCACCAGCATTGAGGCTGCTCTCTGAAAATAGCAGAGATGTTGACTTTCACAAGCATGATCAGATGAACCAATTGGAGCAGAGGGAGAGCAAGAGGCATCTGTGGAAAAGTTGGTCATTCACCAAGTCCGCAGAAAACAAGAGTATTTGCCTTGCGGGGAGCACTAAGAATCTTTAATACAGTCAATCACTTCCGGGTGGGAAAGTTCACAGATCGAGTCAGCCCCATGGAGTCGCAGAAGTCCTTTGATGACGTGACATGGCTGGTGAGAGAGGTGCCAACACCCAGCCAAGTTGCATGGTGACATTTGAAATCGCCACATATGAGGAAGAGAGCGTGGGGTTGAGTGGTTAAAAGTTTGTCCATGTTATCTGAGAGAGATGTAGATGGAGTCGTCACTGTTAGGAGGGCGGTACAACACACAGATGAACAAGAGATGGGAGCAGCCACTGTCGCAGCCACAGGTACTCTTGGTGAATGTGAGGTGTTAAATCAGTACAAAGGCAGAGAGATATTGAGTTATTGATGTAAACTGCAACGCCACCACCAAGGTGTGGTGCAGGCCTATAAAATCTGAGGAGCCAATAACTGGGGAGAGACACCAAGGAGTCGGGACATCCTGTGGGAGGAAGGAGTCTGTTAAACAGATGTCCGGTTTATTGGCAGCAGCCTGTATTGAGAGATCTGTCAAGTTGGAATGGAGGCTCCACATGTTTGAGGTCCACATGGTTGGAGATGGGGGGAGGAGGTGTTGATGGTGCAGGATGTGGGGGGTGGGGAGGGGAGGGTTTGCTTGGGCAAGGTGAGGCTTTGGGTGGGTGTGGGGGAATGTTTACCTAACAAAAAGCTGACATTTAAAGATATTTTATTGTACAACAGGAATTTATTTCTGTGAAAAGCAATGCAAGCATGCAGTTTAATGTTGGTGTGATAAATAACTTGAAAATGATATATACGGTAAGACCCTGACATTTGCGGGGGATAGATACGTTCCTGAAAAATGCGACGAATGTCGAATCCGTGAATGTTGGATATTGTTTCAATGGGAAAAGGGGGATAGGGTCCCGGCAGTTCGTACGTGATTCACAAGGGAATTTTTTTTAATTTTACAAACATGAATGCACATGATTACAATTTCATTAAATATGCATACATATAAAAACCAACACAAGGTGCTGTTTCAAATTTTTATTTAAGATGCGACATAACTTTTGATGTGATGATGATGAGTTAGAATCCAGTGAACTCCTCTGAAGAGGACACAGGTGAGGGTGCTGATGAGTCGTCCACCGAAGGGGACGCAGGTGATGGTTAGGGTTAGGGTTAGTAGGTCAAGTCAGCGGAACGAAAATAATGAATAAGACCCAGGTCACGCTGTATGTAAGTAGCCATGCAGGGGGGTTTTTTGTAGATGGAGGAGGGGTGGGTAGTCACCATTGTTTGTGAGCTTGAAGGGTAGTATTTGGAGGATGCTGTATGCGGCCAATTTGGCTGTTGTGGTGGAGAGTGGGCGGGAGATGCAGGAAGTACTCGGAGAGTGGAAAGAGGCATTTTGGAAGCACGAGCTGAAAATGAGTATGGAGAAGACTGTGATGTGGGTCAGGCAGCAGAGAAAATAAATGAATGTTAGGTTAGAGAGGAAGGAGAACAGGCAGGGAAATTGGTTTGAGTATCTGGGAGGAACAGTGACCGGGGTGGTAAGTTCGAGGCAGAGGTGCGGAGGAGGATTCAGGTGGGTGCAAATGCATGGAGGAGGGTGGACGGAGTAATGGCAGACAGAAAGATATCAAGAAAATTAAAAAGTAAGGTTCTGGTGTCATGTGTTCATGCCAACCTACTTTTACGGCCTAGAGACAGTGCCCTGACAGAGAGACAACAGAGGCTGCAGGTTTGGGAGAACAGCTTTGTCAGAAGGATTGCGGGAGTGAAGATGGTGGCTAGAAGGATGGATGGATGAACTGAGGGAGGAATATTGGTGTGCAAATGAGTTTGACGGAGAGATTGGTGAAATGCTGGCTGAGATGGGCTGGACACTTGGTGTGGATGGGGAAAGAGAATATGGCAAAGAGAGTAGATAGGTTGAGGGAGCAAGGTTGTCGGAAAAGAGGTAGACAGTGTTGAGATGGGAGGATTGTGTGAGGAGGGATATCCTTAAGGTAGGGATGGTTGGAGAGTTGAGGGAGTTGGTTGAGGATGGAGGGTGTTTGAAGAGTATTGTGGTCAAGGCAGGGAAGTAGCGTGGTGCCATCGGACCTCACCCCTTATAAAGGGAAGACGAGAAGAAGAAGGTGGCGGGGGATGGGTTATGCATGTGTCGAGCTGCCTTGTATGCACAAGGCTGTGAATGTAGAAGGTCACGTTTTATGAACCGAAACTATGCGGGGCCCACAAATGTCGAATCCGTGAATGTAGGGGTTTCACAGTGTTGTGTGCGTGCGTGCGCGCTCTACCTTCAGCCAAACAAAATGGCAAATCTTTCGGCCTGAGTTTCAAGTGGAAAAAAAAACTGAAACCCCTCTGTCGTGGAGCAAATGTTTCTAACTTGCTATTTTGAGGAGTTTTACAGTTTTATTATCACGGGTGAAATGTACTCCGTTTTAGCTCGGCCTGTAAAAGTATAATTTAATAAATCCCAACCTATAATCCAATGCAACACTTATTTTTGTCTTGATCAGTCTCCAATGTTGTGTCGCACTATATGCCACCAGCAACTCTGATTCAATTCGGCAGAGTCCATGAAATGCATGTAACTATAAGTGTTTGCTTGTCTGGCATTCCCATGTGGACACACAGCTCAATATGCTGGGATCCCAGGTTGAAATTCCATTGTCTCTGTTGATTAGTCTCAATTTCAGGCAACTTCCTGTCTTCCTTCTTTACCCACAGATATTGACCAGTTGATAACCATCAGCGGCATGGTTATCCGCACCTCTCAACTCATTCCGGAGATGCAAGAAGCATTTTTTCGTTGCCAGGTGTGATTGCTTGAATTAAGCCACTTTTATTATCTCTGCCACCTAATATGGACAGAGGTTATGTTTGCATGTCTGTCTGTCTGTCTGTCTCTGAGCAGGATATCTCAAATAGTTATGGACATATTTGGCCAAAACTTGGTGGACATGTTTGGTGTGTGACGAGGACAAATTGATTCAATTTTGGTGATCCAGATCCGACCTATCAGTGGGATACAAAACGTAAAGTGTTCAGTCTGGCGGAGGTATGCGCTCTACTGAGTGCCGTTCTAGTCCTCCCTGCCTTCCTGCTCTCAGAGTTGTGCCGTTTGGGTTTGGTCCCAGCCCTTCACTGTCTATCCTTGGAATAATCGTCTGTGGTAGTGATTATCTCAAGACTGGTATCCATAATAAAAAAATTTTCATTGCTGCTAAGCTGGAGAGGCAGTTTCATTTGGTTATCGTACCTGTTGGTAAAGGAAGAGGAGCACACCGAAGCGAGTCGGAACAACTGGGCATGTTGAAACGTAAATGGTTGTGAAATTGATTTTGTTTTATGACTTCAACAGTCCTCCAATTATGAATCATCCTGAAGACAAAATGATGGCAAGGCCCTTCCTTGTCTGTGAATTTTCATTAGTTGTGATGTCATCAAACAAAGGACTCCTCGCACGTTTTGACCTGTCCCGTGTTTCGATTAGCCCCGGCCTATTTGATGTAATTTTGTTTATTGTGTTTGCACTATCGTAAAAATGTGTGTGAATAATATTGTAACAGGAACAGTGTTGTTGTCCCGATCCCACCGGAGATGAACTCTGCAGGCCAGCTGAGCAGCAGGGAGTCTTATTTGGATAGTCGAGATACTGAAACTAAAACATCGACCCAGCAACAGTATCATTGGTATATGAAGACCAGACGTGTAACCGAGCCACCACTAAAATGTAGAGAAAACTATACGTGAAGTTGATACCATTTATGTTGTGTTATGAAATTTGATTTGTCGCTTGCAGGTGTGTGACTCCACATCACGCGTCGCAATCGACAGGGGACGTATTGCAGAGCCGGCAGCATGCCGTAACTGCAACACCGCGCATGGTCCCGCTCTTGTGCACAACTTGTCGCTCTTCTCTGACAAGCAGATGGTGATGCCTGCAACAGTGCATGCTTTAACTGAAGTGTTTGAAAAAGTTGTTCATAAACAATCTCATGATAAATGCTATTTATCAAACGACCTTGAGCCAATGCCTCTTCTCGTTTTTTTTTACCTTCACCAGGGGAGAGGGTATGGCATTTGTGTCGGTACCTCTGTTTTGTTTGTCTGCCTGTGTTCTATCCTTCGCACATCATGTTAACGAGAAAATGCCCACCTGTGTTGCAGTATTACACGTTCTCTTTTTTTTTTTTCAACAGAGTACCTCTATAATAACTATGTACACTGGAATGCGAGTACGTATCTAAACCACACAAACCCACAAAAAACGAGTCCTGACAGCGCAATCTGATTGCTCTTTCTAGTTTGATTGCAAGTGAACCCACCGTGTCTAAACCCGCTGTATGGCAAAAGATTAGTGGATGTCAGTGGCACCAGGGTTTTTTTTTTTCATTCTCCCACCCTCCCCTTCGTTAAATGTGTTTACATTCAGCAAATGAAATGCTGACTCATGTCCTTATCCTTGTTTGCTTTTGCAGCAAGCACAAGAAGCCCCGAGGAATGCGGCAGGCAAACACCAACCACAGTGGTATCATGGCCCACGGAGACTTGTGGCATGCCGTACAGGCCAGGAGATCGGATCACCGTCAGATGTACTGTAGTCTCTTGGGGCTGGCTGCATCTGGCTAAAGAAACAAAAAGGGTAATGGATCTATGAGTAACCTTTTTGCAGAAAGTGTGGAGATCTTTGAGAATTAGGTTTTCCTTTTGTAATGGTTAGAGAGTCCGCTCTGAGTATGGGAGGTCGGCAATTCAAACCCCGGCCGAGTCAAAACAAAGATTTAAAATGGTACGTGCTGCTTCCTTGCTTGACGTTAAGCATTTAAAAGGTTAATAGCATGGACAATTCCCATAGGTTGGCATCCATAGGGAGGAGGAAATTCCTCCTTTGGAAATGCCCCGCTGAGTGTGGTGACAATTGCGGTGCCATTGTTTTGGCGTTGCTGGTACAGAGTACCCCAGCAAGTGACCACACTTCTCCCAAGCTCAGTGGCTGCGTTTGTCTCATCTAACAGTTCTGTGTTGTGTTTCCTTATGTTTGTCTGCATCTCACTGTGTGTATGTGTGGTAGCTCCACTGTGAACCTTTGATGATTAAAATTATATATATTTTTATCTCTTAGTAAAAAGAAGAAGAATAGTGGGGCAACTTAGCATAACAATTGTGCATTTTGTGAGGAAAGCACCAAATTTGGCACACTGGTATCCTAACATATTATGAACAGATTTGGATATTGGGCCATCTCAAATTCAGCGCTGATGGCTGTGACAGCCATTTCCACTCATCAAAAATTTTGAGATGGCCAATATCCAAATCTGTTCATAATATGATAGGATACTAGTGTGCCAAATTTGGTGCTTTCCTCACAAAATGCACAATTGTTATGCAAGTTGCCCCACTATTCTTCTTAAACCGTCTTCAAACCATTACACAACTGAGTGTTCTTCTTTTGCCTTTCCTGATTTGTTTATTTATTATTAAATTTATTTTGTATTTAGGTTTTGTTGGTTTTTTTTTGCCTAATTTTCATTATTTAAAGTTGGCAAGTATGGAGTATGAGTGTAGAGATGAATCACGGGAAACCTTGGATAAATTCAATAACAATAGCAGTACATACTAGTAAAGAAAGATGCCTCAAATTTTAAGTGTTTTGGCTGTTGTTCAACCTCGCGCCATCTTCGAAGATGGAATGGAGGTTACTGGTTTTCACCCCTTTCTGTTGTTTGTTTGTTTGTTTGTGAACAGTATACGGAAAAACTCTCGACGGATTTCGCCGAAACTTGTGTGGGGGGGTTAGGTATGGTCGCCAATGGAGGATCAATGCATTAAATTTTTGGACTTGGTCGCCCCCCCTCCCAAAAAAAAATTAAAAAATTAAGCAGAAAATGTTTTTTTTTTTTTTGGCATTTCTAGCATTTTTAAGTGATTATCAACCCCCCTCCAAAAGAAATTGTTACCGCCACCCCCAAAAAAAAAGATTTTTTTTTTTTTTGGATTTCTACATGTTTAAGTGATTTCCAACCGCCCCCCCCGCAAAAAAAAATTGTTAAGAGAAATTTTTTTTTTTTTTTTGCATTTCTACATGTTTTAAGTGATTTCCAATCCCCCCTCAAAAAAATTGTCACCCCCCCCAAAAAGTATTATTTTTTTTGGCATTTCTACATGTTTAGAAGTGTTATTTTCCAACCCCCCAAAAAAAATTGAGAATTTTTTTTTTTTTTTTTTGCATTTCTACATGTTTTAAGTGATTTCCAACCCCCCCTAAAAAATTGAGAATTTTTTTTTTTTTTTTGCATTTCTACATGTTTTAAGTGATTTCCAACCCCCCCCAAAAAAAATTGTTAGAGAAAAAAAAATTTTTTGCAACTTTTTTTTCAACAAAATTTTGATTTCTTTTTTTGCATTTCTACATGTTTTAAGTGATTTCCACCCCCCCCAAAAAAAAAAATTGTTACCCCCCCCAAAAAAAATTGTTAGAGAAAAATTTTTTTTTTGCATTTCTACATGGTTTTAAGTGATTTTTCCCAACCCCCCAAAAAAAATTGAGAAATTTTTTTTTTTTTTGGCATTTCTACATGATTTTAAGTGATTTCCAACCTCCCCCCAAAAAAAAATTGTTAGAGAAAAAAATTTTTTTGCAACTTTTTTTTCAACAAAATTTCGATTTCTTTTTTGCATTTATACATGTTTTAAGTGATTTACAACCCACTCCCCCCCCCCCCAAAAAAAAAAATGTTGGAGAAAAGAACTATAACTGTCAGCACTGTTGAATCATATTTAATGAATAAGAAAAAAGGTTCACTTGAGTGACCAGCAGTATTGGTGGCGGAGGTTTTGCACTCTCCGAGTGCTCCCCTCTTTAACCTCTGCCATCTTCGAAGATGGATGGAGGTTACTGTTTTCACCCCTTTCTGTTTGTTTTGTTTTGTTTGTGAACAGTTTACGGAAAAACTCCTTGACGGATTTTTCGACGAAACTTGGTGGGGGTTTAGGTATGTCCAAGGATCATGCCATTAAATTTTGGACTTGGTCCCCCCCCCCCCCAAAAAGAAAAATTAGGAGAAATGTTTATTTTTTTTTTTGCATTTCTACATGTTTTAAGTGATTTCCCAACCCCCCCCCAAAAAAAAATTATTAGAGAAAAATTTTTTTTTTTTTGGCATTTCTACATGTTTTAAGTGATTTCCAACCCCCCCCCCAAAAAATTGTCACCCCTCCCCAGAAAAAAGATTTTTTTTTTTTGCATTCCTACATGTTTTAAGTGATTTCCAACCCCCCCCCCACAAAAAATTGAGAAAAATTTTTTTTAAGTGATATCCAACCCCCCCAAAAAAAATTGTTACCCCCCCCCAAAAAATTGTTAGAGAAAATTTTTTTTTTTTTGCATTTTACATGTTTTAAGTGATTCCAACCCCCCCAAAAATAATTGAGAAAAAAATTATTTTTTTTTTGCATTTCTACATGTTTTAAGTGATTTCCAACCCCCCCCGCCAAAAAAAATTGTTAGAGAAAAAAAATTTTTTGCAACTTTTTTTTCAACAAATTTCGATTGTCTTTTTTGCATTTCTACATGTTTTAAGTGATTTCAACCCCCCCCCCCCCCCCCCCAAAAAAATGTTGGAGAAAAGAACTATAACGTCAGCACTGTGACAATCATATTTAATGATAGAAGAAGGTTCACTTGAGTGACGCCAGCAGTATTGTGGCGGAGGTTTGCACTCTCCCCGAGTGCTCCCCTCTTTAACCTCTGCATCTTCGAAGATGGATGGAGGTTTACTGTTTTCAACCCTTTTCTGTTGTTTGTTTGTTTGTTTGTGAACAGTATTACGGAAAAACTCCTTGACGGATTCGACGAACTTGTGTGGGGGGTTAGTATGGTCCAAGGATCATGCCATTAAATTTTGGACTTGGTCGCCCCCCCCCCCCCCAAAAAAAAAGAAAAATTAGGAGAAATGTTTATTTTTTTTTTTTGCATTTCTACATGTTTTTAAGTGATTTCCACCCCCCCCAAAAAAAATTGTTAGAGAAAATTTTTTTTTTTTTTTATGCATTTCTACATGTTTAAGTGATTTCCAACCCCCCCCCCCACCAAAAAAAAAGTTTTTTTTTTTTTTTGCATTTCTACATGTTTTAAGTGATTTCCAACCCCCCCAAAAAAAATTGTCCCCCCCCCCAAAAATTGTTAGAGATAATGTTTTTTGTTTTTTTTTGGCATTTCTACATGTTTTAAGTGATTTCCAACCCCCCCCCCAAAAAAATTGAGAAAAAATATTTTTTTTTTTTTTGCATTTCTACATGTTTTAAGTGATTTCCAACCCCCCCCAAAAATTTAGAGCAAAAAAAATTTTTTGCAACTGTTTTTTTCAACAAATTTCGATTTCTTTTTTTTGCATTTCTACATGTTTTAAGTGATTTCCAACCCCCCCCCCAAAAAAATTGTTACCCCCCCCAATTTTTTTTTTGCATTTCTAATGTTTTAAGTGATTTCCAACCCCCCCCCCAAAAATTGTTACCCCCCAAAAAAAATTGTAGAGAAAATTTTTTTTTTTTGCATTTCTACATGTTTTAAGTGATTTCCAACCCCCCCCCCAAAAAAAAATTTTTAGAGAAAAAAATTTTTTTGCAACTTTTTTTTTTCAACAAAATTTCGATTTCTTTTTTTTGCATTGTCTACATGTTTTAAGTGATTTCCAACCCCCCCCCCAAAAAAAAAATGTTGGAGAAAAGAACTATAACTGTCAGCACTGGTTGACATCATATTTAATGAATAAGAAAAAGGTTCACTTGAGTGACCCAGCAGTATTGGTGGCGGAGGTTTTGCACTCTCCCGATGTGTCCCCTCTAGTTTTTTGCTGTTTTTGTATATATAGTTGAGGCTCGTAGAAGAGCTAGTACTTGTACACTGAACGGATCAGGACACCAGGACAAAAGGAACGAACAGCAGAGAGAGGGGGGGGGGGGGGGAACCAACAGCAGAGGGAGGTGGACAAGCAGTGGGTGTGGGGAGGAATGGGTGGGGGGCGGGGGGGGAAGAGAGGATGCATGGGGTGGACAAGATGAATACAGAAGGAAATTTCACGAAGGAAAAACTGGAAATTTGGAAGGAGTGGGGATGGGGTAGGGAATAGCGAGGATAGAAAATGTCATGGTTTTGGATTGGGGATGATCTGAGATGGTGAACAGCCGTCTTAAAGATCTGGAGGGAAGAATGAAATTGAAGAGAATGTGGAAGTTGGTTCCACAGGCAGAAAAAAACGAGGAACAAATGAGTTGAGGTGAGCGCAGTGATCCTGGATTTAGATTATTGGGGTTTCCCAAGAGTTATGGCCAACCTCGTCGAGGTGTGTGAGGTACCAGCAGTATCTGACACTCAAGCCGAATGCTTTTGGACAAAAACCAATTTTGGCTCGGAATTTGATATTCAAAGAGTTGTGATCCAGCCTCATCCACGCACCTTTACCAAAATTAATTGGTCAACACACCCAAACTTGAAACGAATCCTCTCGATCTGTGTGCTTGGCTTTCCATTCTGCATGGCGGCATGCACATTATATAAAGCTCTGCGGTTAGGTATTGAAAGTCAGTTGTATACAAGATGCCACCTGGGAAAGTTCTGACTGATCTTCAGTGTGGAATTGTTATTGGCCTCCCAGAGAGTTGCCAAATTTCCATCAAATTAGGCCTTCACAAGGTAAGTGTGGGTATTGTCCTTAGGACATATTGAAGACAACAGGTTGTATAAATATTTGAAATGGAGTGCCCAGTGTACTTCTTCAACAACCACAATTATGCCTGCCTTCTTGTGGGGTTGGCCAGGGCAGATTTTCTTTTTTTGCACCTGCCTTTCACAAACTGGCTGGCCAGACTTGACGTAAGTTGGGGAGGAATTTATAATTTGTTCAGGGTGCCAGTGATAAGTCACCTATTCTTCCTGAAAGACAATAGCAGCGGAGTAGGACCTTTAACATCTACCAGCTAGTTTTAGCAGAAAAGACACCAGGCTCAACACCCATCCAGGGGATGGCACACTTTTTGATACAACGGCCTTCCTGTGAAGCACCGATCGTACCGTTTTATAATCGCATCAGGAATCAAACCCAGACTAGACAACTCGATGTGCTACCTCTGCACCAGCTTGTCAGACTAAAGTTTGAAAATAGAAGGAAGGGGCAGCCCAAATTTGTCGACAGATCAGACCATAATGTTTTATCATGTGGATAGCATAATTTTACACCTGGCAGTTCGAAACGTTGCAAAAAAGTGTTCGTGAACTGGTCCAGGCTGTGCTCATTGTCAAATGCATTTTAATTTCAACACCCAAAAGGGTCTCATCATTCCTCAAATATCTCGGAGAACGTGTAAAAAAAATTTATTTATGGATAAGAGTGTGGTTTGTAAATTATTATTATTATTATTTAATTATTCGATCATGGGTGAATAATTTGGATTATTGGAGGAATATGAGATATGCATCGGAATTTTCATCTTGATGTTCTTTCTCTTCATTGCAGGCATCTACCGAGCAGCACCATCACGCGTGCATCCCCGAGCCAGCTCTGTGCGCTCGGTGTACCGCACACATGTGGACGCTGTCCACTTCCGCTGTGCAGACATGCATCGGCTGTTACTCGACGAAGGGGGTTCAGGGAAGGTCGGCGATGGGGAATGTATTCTTCCCCCTGGGAGGGAAGAGATCTTGCAGGAGTTGTCAAAAAAGCCGGACATTTATGAACGTCTTGCTGCCGCATTGGCTCCCAGCATTTTTGGCCACGAGGAAATAAAAAAGGTATGGTGTGAAGGGATATGCATTCCGCAATGCCAAACGATGCTGGAATTTGCAAAGCTAAATATAGTGCTGTACCCGGACTCCAACTCGGTGAGTTGTCCTCTGAGCCTAGTCCGAGTCAAGTGAGGTTTGGCTGTAAACTTGGATATTTTCCTGTCATATGAAGTGAAGTTCTGTAATTGCAGTATTTTGCAAAGTTGTGTGGTGGAAATGTGCGTTATTATATGAATCGGACGTGCTACAGACAGTTTCATCATGTCGTCGTTCTACATCTGGTACATGGACTGTCTGCCATAGTGGACGTGAACCGCCCGGAGATGAGAGTTAATTCGGCAAGTGGAAATACGCTCTCATTCTATCAACAGTGGTGAACTACTGCGCTGTTATGGGCTTTACAGAAACAGGTGGGAAGGACCCAGTTTTGTTCTTTCGTCTGCATGCAGTCGCAACCAACCGGGGAGAGAAAACTTGTGAATTGTCCGATAAAAGACGTCGCACTTGGTTGTGCTGAATCATCAGAGATATAGCCCCCTCCTTCATATCAATACTTGCGTGTGTGTTCCGTCCATTTCGTGAAAGGGGATTAGATATTTATGCAGCATTTTATGTTTTCCTCTCACTTTCCTCGAAGCTTTCTCGCCTCTAAACAGCCATTCCGGGGTTGCACAGGTTGGGCGAGTCATCAATGTGTGCGCCGTTCCTCCAATGGACATTAAACTGGTCGTTCCGTCTGCCAGCATTAGTTGATGGACATTAAGGTCAATTCCCCCACTACCACGACTAAAACCTCAAGCCAGGCTATGTACAGTTTATAAATTATAACAACTACAACGTTGTACAGTACTTGATCTCGCTGTGTGTATGCAAAGTTTACACAGAACTTTAAAAATGACGTATTTCCTCCCTGGTTGCTCGGCATGCATGTGCAAAAATCCTTATTAACGAAGTAAGTTGGGGTGGCCTGGACATTTTTTCATGCCTCCCAGATAAGGATTGTCGAATTAAATGACAAAACAAACTTTTAAAGAAGCTGCAAATACTTGCAAGTGTACTTCTGAGAAAGGGTTGTGCTTCTGCACAACGAAACAGTTGGAGAACTTCCTGATCAACTCGTCCAAATAGTTGATATGTTGCAGTCCTTATTGCAAAAACTCCCGGCGATGTGCACCTGTGAAAGTTCGAAGATGGAGCGTTCTAACCAAACCTTCGTGTTTCTTAACACCGATGGGATGGTCATATCTGGGGCTTGTCAATGAACAGGGAAAGTTTATAATGATGATATTTACTATTAATCATGTTTGGGAGGAAGGAGGGTGGGAGTGGTTAGTTGTATTACTGAGTGCTGTTATCAACACTAATAAATGTGTGTTTGTGTGTCAGTGTGTCTCGTCCATAACTCCAAAACCATGAAACGGAAACCTAGCAGCCTGAAACTTTGCATGCATACGAAGAAAACTCCAAGGAAATGCATGAGTGAACCTAAAATTGGGTGTTTGGGTTAAATAAAACACCCCTTTTGAAGATAATTATATCCTTTATCAGGAGTATCCTCGGCCACCTCGTTCTCTGGGGACTTGAGGAGTATCCTGGGTTACCTTGCTGGGGTCTGAAACCGTCATATACAGTCGACGGTGAAACAGTTCGTGTCCTGATCAGGATGTACAGTCGGCAGTTGCTACGAGGTAGAGCATGTTCATTCTGAGCGAATTGTTCACTCACTGCGGACGCTTTTGCCGACGTCATTCTGAGCGAGTCTTTCGTAATGAGCATGATCCCGACTGCATGAGAAGTTCCAAGATGCGGAGGGCGATGGAGAATGTCCTGAAATGTTACAAGGTCTAGGAACAGAAAATAAAGGCAGCCACTCAAGTCTCCATTATGAAGTTCTTCAAAAAATTCCCAAGCGAATCAGCCTCTTATTTCATTTTCTGAGCCTTCAACCTCAACTGGACAGCCTGCCACACCTCAATACGCCTGCCAACCTCAATAACGCCTGCCACACCTCAATACGCCTGCCACTCCAATACGCCTGCCACACCTCAATACGCCTGCCACACCTCAATACGCCTGCCAACCACCTCAGCCGCCACCCTCAATCGCGCCACCCGCCACACCTCAATACCCGCCACTCAAACCCACATCCTCAATAAGCCGCCACACCTCAATAAGCCTGCCACACCTCAATAAGCTGCCACACCTCAATAAGCCTGCCATCACTCATAAGCCTGCCACACCTCAATAAGCCTGCCACACCTCAATAAGCCTGCCACACTCAATAAGCCTGCCACACCTCAATACACCTGCCACACTCAATACACCTGCCACATCAATAAGCCTGCCACACCTCAATACGCTGCCCACACTCAATACACCTGCCACACTCTCAATACGCCTGCCACAAGCAATGTGCACTGCATCCAACCTCATCGTGACAACCACGTAAAAAGTAATTCATTACCTACGCCACCGAAGGTGAAGGAGGTTATGTTTCCACCCCTTTCTGTCTGTCTGTGTACACTGTACAGGATATCTCAAAAAGTTGTGGACGGATCCGGATGAAATTTGGTGGACAGGTTCGATGTGTGACAAGGACGAACTGATTAGATTTTGGTGAAGATCCGGATCCGGATCCGACTACTATAATTTTTTAGTGATTCTTCACCATTGAGAGATTGGGTCAAAAACGATATATAGCACGATATCTCAAAAAGTTATGGACGGATTCGGATGAAACTTGGTGGATATGTTTGGTGTGTGACAAGGAAGAATTGATTCCATTTTGGTGAAGATCCGGATCCGGATCTGATAACTTTTTCAGTGATTCTTCACCATTGAGAGATCGGGCTAAAACGATACATAGCACGATATCTCAAAAAGTTGTGGATGGATTCGGATGAAACATGATGGACATGTTTGGTGTGTGACAAGGAAGAATTGATTTGATTTTGGTGAAGATCCGGATCCGACTCCAAGAATTTTAATAGTGATTCTTCACGATTGAGAGATTAGGCTAAAAATGATATATAGCACGATATCTCAAAAAGTTAAGGATGGGTTCGTCCGAAACTTGGTGGACAGGTTAGGTGTGTCGCAACGACGAATTGATTCGATTTTGGTGAAGATCCGAATCCGGATGTGGAAACGAGAATTATTTAATTTTAAAAGTGATCCTTCTCCATTGAGAGATAGGGCCAAAAACGATATAGTACTGTATAGCATGATATTTCAAAAATGTATCTGGCCCGATATGTTCTCATAGATCAGGCATTACGTGGTAGAGGTATGCGCTTGACTGAGTGCCCTTCTCGTTTTAATGTTTTTTTTAGCCTCTGCCACCAGAGATAAAGGAGGTTGTTTTCACCCCTCTCTGTCTGTTTTTTTGTGTACAGGATATCTCAAAAAGTTCTGGATGGATCCGGATGAAATTTTGTGGGCAGTTTGGGTGTGTGACAAGGACAAACTGATTAGATTTTGGTGAAAATCCAAATCCGGATCCAATTAATTTTTTTTAGTGATTCTCAGGGGTTCAAATTAACGGTCGCCAATGGCGCCTAACTTTTGTGCTGGGCGGGTACACAATACTGCCTTACCTCTCCAGCTGGCGAATCACCGGTGATTCCTGTTATTTTGTACAATTTGTACTAGCTTCTCTACTAGTTTTCTCAATTAGAACTAATGTTTTTGTCCGCAGAAATCCGTAGAAATCACCGGTAATTCTGCGCTGGCCATTTTGTCTGTTTTCATCTCGTTCCAAATCACGCGTGATTGCGCGACATTTGACGGTTTGGCACGGTTTGGACGCATTTTCTCATGCCCAGGTTGGTTAAATGAGTGAATTTGGGTGAATGAGTGAGTTTCATTGGTGAGGTTAGGTGAATGAGGAGTTTTGATGAGGTTTGGGTTATGAGTGAGTTTGATAGGTGAGGTTAGGTGGATGAGTGGAGTTTATGTGATGTTGGTGGACGAGTAGTACCCCCACCATGTCCATCACCCACAACCACCCCCACAACCACCCCATCACCCACAAAAATGCCCCCCCCCAGCACTACTCACAACCCCCCTGCCCCCCATCACCCACACAAAAAGGTCCCCCCCCCATCACCCACAACCTCCTCCTCCCTGCATCATCCCCACCCCCCACCCCACTCATCAAACTCACTCATCCATCCATCCAACTCGCTCATCCACCCAACCTCCTCCATCAAACTCACTCATTCTGCAAACCTCCTCTATTAAACTCACTCATCCAACCAACCTCATCATCAAACTCACTCATGTGAGTATATTAAAAGTGTTTGATATCAAATTTGTGACTTTTGTTTTTATTTTATCGGGCCGGTAGAAATTCTGCTGGGCCGCTAACTTTTTCTAGTCACCGGCCCTGTTGGCCGGTGGATAAAAATGTTAATTTGCACCCCTGATTCTTCACCGTTGAGAGATCGGGCTAAACTAATATATAGCACGATATCTCAAAAAGATGTTGACTGATTTGGATGAAACTTGGTGGACAGGTTGGGTGTGTGACCACGACAAAGTGATTCAGTTTTGGTGACGATCCGAATCCGCATCTGGATACGAGGATGATTTAATTTTTAAAGTGATTCTTCACCATCGAGAGATCAGGCCAAAAACGATACATACACGATATTTCAAAAATGTATTGGGCCCGATATGTTCTAGTGGATCAGGCATTATCTGGCGGAGGTATGTGCTCTATCAAGTGCCCTTCTAGGTTCTTGTACCATTTCATTTATGCATTGTTTACTGATTTTTTTCCCCTCCTCACTCCCCCACTCTTCCTCGCTCCCCCACTCTTCCTCGCTCCCCCACTTCTTTCCTCGCTCCCCACTCTTCCTCGCTCCCCACTCTTCTCCCTCCCCCACTCTTCCTCGCTCCCCCACTCTTCCTCGCTCCCCACTCTTCCTCGCTCCCCCACTCTTCCTCGCTCCCCACTCTTCTCTGCTCCCCACTCTTCCTCGCTCCCCCACTCTTCCTCGCTCCCCACTCTTCCTCGCTCCCCACTCTTCCTCGCTCCCCACTCTCTCGCTCCCCACTTCCTCGCTCCCCCACTCTTCCTCGCTCCCCCACTCTTCCTCGCTCCCCCACCCTTCCTCGCTCCCCCCCTTCCTCGCTCCCCCACCCTTCCTCGCTCCCCCACCCTTCCTCGCCCCCCCACCCTTACTCGCCCCCCACCTTCCTCGCCCACCCACCTTCCTCGCCCACCGCCCCACCCTTCCTCGCCCCCCACCCTTCCTCGCCCCCACCCTCCCGCCCCCCACCCTTCCTCGCTCCCCCACCCTTCCTCGCTCCCCCACCCTTCCTCGCTCCCCCACCTTCCTCGCTCCCCCACCCTTCCTCGCTCCCCACCCTTCTCCCTGCCACCCTTCCTCGCTCCCCACCTTCCTCGCTCCCACCCTTCCTCGCTCCCCCACCCTTCCTCGCTCCCCCACCTTCCTCGCTCCCCGCACCCTTCCTCGCTCCCCGACCCTTCCTCGCTCCCACTTCCTCGCTCCCCGACCCTTCCTCGCTCCCCCACCCTTCCTCGCTCCCCCACCCTTCTCGCTCCCCCACCCTTCCTCGCTCCCCACCCTTCCTCGCTCCCCACCCTTCCTCGCTCCCCACCCTTCCTCGCTCCCCCACCCCCTTCCTCGCTCCCCCACCCTTCCTCGCGCCCCCACCCTTCCTCGCTCCCCACCCTTCCTCGCTCCCCCACCCTTCCTCGCTCCCCCACCCTTCCTCGATCCCCACCCTTCCTCGACCCCCCTGCTTCCTTCCCCCCACCCTTCCTCGCTCCCCCACCCTTCCTCGATCCCCCCTGCTTCCTCGCTCCCCACCCCTCCTTGTTCCTTCCTGCTTCCTTGCTCCCCCACCCCTACTCACTCCCTCCTGCTTCCTCCCTCCCCACCCTTCCTCGATCCCCCACCCCTCCTTGTTCCTTCCTGCTTCCTTGCTCCCCCACCCCTACTCACTCCCTCCTGCTTCCTCCCTCCCCCACCCTTCTCGCTCCCCCACCCTTCCTCGATCCCCCACCTCCTTGTTCCTTCCTGCTTCCTTGCTCCCCCACCCCTACTCACTCCCTCCTGCTTCCTCGCTCCCCGCTGCTTCCTTGCTCCCCACCCTCCTCGGTCTCCCTACTTCCTCGCTCCTACACCCCTCTCTCCTGCCTCTCTCCCCCCCCCCCCCACTCCCCTTAGTATACTCATCATCTGGACGGGGGTTATGTCCGGACGAACACTCCCCTCACACTGCCATAACTAGCGCTCACTGCCCTGCCCTCACGCTACCTTCCCTTGGTGTATATGACGGTGGTTATGACTGGACGGTGGTTATCGCCGGCCGTATCCAGACGGTGGTTATGTCAGATGGACCCTCCCTCACACTGCCTTTCCTTCCCCCACACTGCCTTTCCTTTCCCTCACGCTGCCTTTCCTTTCCCTCACGCTGCCTTTCCTTTCCCTCATGCTGCCTTCCCTTCCCTTCCATCACGCTGCCTTCCCTTGCCCTTCCTTCACGCTGCCTTCCTTGCCCTTCCCTCACGTGCCTTCCCTTGCCCTTCCTCACACTGCCTTCCTTGCCCTTCCCTCACGCTGCTTCCCTTGCCCTTCCCTCACGCTGCCTTCCCTTGCCCTTCCCTCACGCTGCCTTCCTTGCCTTCCCTCACGCTGCCTTCCCTTGCCCTTCCTCACCGCTGCCTTCCCTTGCCCTTCCCTCACGCTGCCTTCCCTTGCCCTTCCCTCACGCTGCCTTTCCTGCCTTCCCTCACGCTGCCTTCCCTTGCCCTTCCCTCATGCTGCCTTCCCTTGCCCTCCCCTCATGCTGCCTTCCCTTTCCGCAATCCTCCTCGCTCCGTCACCCCTCCTCCCTCCTTGCTCCCCCTCCCTCACCTTACTCTCCCTCCTCTCCTCTCCCCTCCTTCTTACTCCCTCCCCTCCCCTCCCTTAATATTCCCGTCAGCGAAGCGACGGGTTGTATTTGCTCGTAAATATATATTTTTTGTTTGGTTCAGGAGCCAGAAGAGAAATTGCGCTCTTTTTGTATCTATTGGTGAAAGGAGAAGCGGCTGTTTGTATGTTTAGTTGTCTTATATCCACCGCCACCGCTAGCTAATCATCATCATAATATAACGGGCGTAAGCCTGGAACTTCTAACACACTTTTCTCTGAACATATTCTGTTCATACTTCCAAAATCTTCACATTATGTGTTCCATGTATTTACGCAGGTGATAGCGGATTCAAAAAAAATCTAATATTGATAGAATTTTCAAAGAGGGAATCGATGACGTCACAATCAACAGCGTTCGGCGGCAAACCTACGGCCAGGTCCCAGACGACGTGCTTTACTTAACTAAGTCCATGAGTTCAGGACGTTTGGTCAACTCAGCATTTACGACTGTTGATGGAGGTAATATGTTAATCTGTTGTTAATCTGTTGATGGAGGTAATATAGAAATGATGAATATGTCAAATCGTTCATGTTATTCATCCGGCACTATGTGTCAAGGCCAACAATCTAAAGCGACCGGTCTCAAACGCTACCATGGGCACCAGACACGCCACCAATATGAACTGAGCTGTTGAATGCGGCGCAAAACATCCAAAGAAACTACCGTAACCGAGTATTGTGATCCGTCCTGTCCCCCATACCCGTCGTAGACGGGTATCTGCTCGTTGTATTAATAGGAAATGCTACGAACCCAACTCCTCTCTTCCATTAATATTTCCGTGAGTCCGATTTCATTGAGGAACCCAACAATTATGGTTAACCAATGTGAAATTTATAACCTTTCATCTAGATGCTGAAAATGATGTTTGAAAGACAGTTTGAATCACAAATTTCATGCTAGCAATGGTGGATTAAAAGTTCCTGATGAGCCAAACCAAAGAAGTGTAAACACACACAGTGCATGTGCAAAAGGCCGCATTTAGCATTCACACGTCATTTTGAAAGTCTGGTATTGACCACGCAAATGGTTACATCCTGAAGCCATCCACAAACAAACTGAATGTGTGCCTCCAGTCCTTTGTACGATTTCAGGTGCACTAAGGTGTAAGCATGTCATATAAGTTTACAATGTCCAGATTTGTGACACTTACCCACTTCTCAATGTCACCAAACCACTTGCTTTTGTCAATCTTATAGGGATCTGTGTCATTGGTTAGATTCATCTTGTCCTGTTACCTCTCTCTGAATCCATCCACAACTTTTTGAGATATCCTGCACACAAACAAACAAACAAACAAACAGACAGAAAGGGGTGAAAACATAACCTCCTTCACCTTCGGTGGCAGAGGTAATGAAGCGTGACGGAGATACTCGGCTCCTTTTATGTATAGATTATTGAGTAAGGTCATAGAAATAAACTTTGTACTTTCAAATAACTAATTAATTACCGTCATATCCTGCGTAGGAAATCGTTTTATTGTAATGCGAGCAGTGCTGTGGCCAGCTGTAGGCCTTCCTGTCGACACAGCTTACATTGAGGCCACACATCCCCCATACGATCAAAGCAGATGGCAGGCTGGTCGATTTTGTATCGTTCCTCAAAAGTGTCCTTTCACAAATAGAAACAACAGACGATACGAAGCATGCCATCCGACAACTTGTATCTTCACTCCTCACTTCGCACAGACCTCATCAAATTCTAACTCCGAACGAAGTCGATGCCATCCGAACCCTCAAAGCGGATTCAAGTATTGTAAATGTGGCCAGCTGATAAAGGCAGAGCTATTGTACTTGTGGACAAGGATGAATGTACACAGAAAGTGATCCGACTTCTGGAGGACGAAGGAAGCTTACGTTTTACTGCAGTCAGATCAGATGAAAGCTTTCACCAGAAAGATTAGTAGAATGCTCACTAAGTTGAAACGTTTGAGGGCAATAACTGTTGGCGTTTAGCAGCAGATGAAGCCAACCAATACAGCAATAGCAAGACTCCATGGTCTACCAAAAATTCATAAGCAAAATGTCCCACTCAGGCCTATTGTTTTATTCCGAGGGACTCGAACCTATGGCTTGGCGAAGTGGTTATCCCGGAAATTGAAGAACCTTGTTTATGGAGCTCCAACAACAGTGAAGTCTGCCGAACAATTTCTCCAGATACTGAAAGATGTCCAGCTTCAACCCGACGAGGTGAAGGTGTAATTCGACGTAACTTCATTGTTTACCTCAATCCCGCTACAATTGGCGAAGGAAACAATGGAAAGTTCATTGATTTATTTTTACGTTGAAACGAACAAGGGCCTGAAGATTACACACCTCATGGAGCTGCTTACATGGAGTCTGAAAACGTATTTTAGGTTCAGCAGAAAAGTTTATGAACAAATTAAAGGCACGCCTATGGGATCACCAATATCGGGGATCAGAGCGGAAGCTGAGCTGCAACGACTGGAATCGCTGGCATTTCCTATCTATCGATCGAAGTTGTGCGTACGTTATGTGGACGAAACTTTCGTCATCATACAACAAGATAGACAGACAGCTGCAAGAGGACTGGTATTCAAATGACAATTCAATCATTCGACGTATTGATTAACACCCGGCGTATCAAGCATTATGTCACCAGCTCAAACATCCGTAAACACACTGCACGTGCCAATCACCCCGGGCACTTTCACAGAACATATCAAGGAAGTAACTATTTAATTGATAAAGTGACGTCAATCCAGGTGTTATCAGTCAGGATGATCAATCTCTCAACATTATGTATAAATGGCACCGTATGCGTTTTTTAATCCTGTCTCTGATGATGGGCTCGAGTGAGCTTGAAATGTTAGACTTTTAAAACTTTCATCCTTGTGTGTGTGTGTGTGTGTGTGTGTCCGTGGGCCCGTCTAATAAGTAGGAAACTGTTAAGTGCTTTGTTTGCTGTAAATGATTTGTATTGCATTTCGTAAAGTCGGTATAGTTTGCTCTTACGTGCTTCCCTAGTTCCCCATTATTATTAATAAATACCCCAATTGTTAAATGTTTTCAGCTCGTCGCGTCGATTCTTTCATTGACTGAGATTTCGTGTGTTGGGAGTGGCCGTTGGTTTGCCGTAAAAGGGGGACATTCGGACCGATGTTTCTCGGCATTAAGCCGCTCGGAATCGCGCCACGACAGGCTCGCTTAAGCGGCTTGTTCCGTACGAGTTCTCGAGGGTGGAATACCCCGGTAGTTGGATCACGTGGGTATTTAGGTAAATTGAAGATTGGCAATCGACCCTACCCACGTGTCTGCCCATTGGCGTATTTCGGCTCTTGCACAAGGACCCGTCGGCCTCGGAGTTATCCGGGCGGCGATCTATATTCCGGGGATCGGTCGGGCCGACTCGACTTGCGGCTCCGTCAGAGCGGTCGGTCGCGGCCGACCCCCGGCACCGTCAACAATATATATTATATATATATATATATATATATATATATATATATATATGTTTATGTACAGTATATTGTACACCGCTCCTTCCCAATTCCATATCCAGGCGATGCATAACGCCATCAGCGGCGCCCAAAGGAAGGGAGTACTCGGTTTTCACTCCGTTTGTATGTTTGTTTGTTTTCTTATTTGTTTGTTTGTCCGGGCAATATCTCAGCCATCCTTTGATCTCGGAAGCTGATATTTGGACATGACAGTGACCAAGTGATTTGTCTATAAAGAATATTTTTGATTCATTGATTCATCATTTAATTGATCAATTACTTATTATCGATTTATTTATTACTTATTTATTTTATTTCTCATCCTGGCAATATCTCGGGCACATTTTGAGCGAGGAAGCTGATATCTGGACATGACTGTGAACAAGTGATTTTGCCATTAAGGGTATTTTTTATTTACTGATTAATTAATTAATTAAATTTTCGATTAATTACTTAATTTGTAAAAAGTTACAGATTCGGATGAAACATTGGTGGTTTGGGTATGAAATTGATTAAGATTCAATAGCCAATTGATAAAGAAATCAATGTTTTTACGATTATTATTTATTCATTTTAATTACACAATCAACTAATCAATCAATTATTGTACACCGCTCCCTCCCAATTCTGATTCTGTATGCCGCACGCTGGAGAATTTGTTATTTATTTATTTGGCATGGGGGCAGTGTACTTTGTACCACTACTTGTTTTCTTATTTTTTGCGACCAAGTTCCCAGCACTGGCTAAAGAGCAACTGAAAACCAAACTGAATGATATTGCATTGACGTCAGTCAAAAATTGGCATGTGTCGTGAACCAGGATATGTTAAGAATAATAAAAACTTCAGTTTTTCTTGTGGAGTAAAAGGAAACCGGAGCAAGTTTTAGGTTTAAAAAAAAAACACCCGCGCGAGACTTCACGCTGCTTCCGCTGCCTTCCTCACGCTGCTTCCTTGCCCTTCCCTCACGCTGCTTCCCTTGCCTTCCTCACGCTGCCTTCGCCTTGCCCTTCCCTCAGCTGCCTCCCTTGCCTTCCCTCACGCTGCCTTCCCTTGCCCTTCCCTCACGCTGCCTTTCCTTGGCCTTCCTCACGCTGTTCCCTTGCCCTCCCCTCATGCTGCCTTCCCTTGCCCTCCCCTCATGCTGCCTTCCTTTCCGCAATCCTCCTCGCTCCGTCACCGCTTCTCCCTCCTTGCTCCCCCTCCCTACCTTACTCTCCTCCTCTCCTTCCCCTCCTTCTTATCCCTCCCTCCCTCTCCTTAATATTCCCGTCAGCGAAGCGACGGGTTGTATTTGCTCGTAAATATATATTTTTTGTTTGGTTCAGGAGCCAGAAGAGAAATTGCGCTATTCTTTTTCTTGTATCTTTGGAAAGGAGAAGCGCTGTTTGTATGTTTAGTGTCTTATATCCACGCCACCGCTAGCTAATCATCATCATAATATAAGGGCGTAAGCCTGGAACTTCTAACACACTTTTCTCTGACATATTCTGTTCAAACTTCAAAATCTTCACATTATGTGTTCCATGTATTTACGCAGGTGATAGCGGATTCAAAAAAAATCTAATATTGATAGAATTTTCAAAGAGGGAATCGATGACGTCACAATCACAGCGTTCGGCGGCAACCTACGGCCAGGTCCCAGACGACGTGCTTTACTTAACTAAGTCCATGAGTTCAGGACGTTTGGTCACTCAGCATTTACGACTGTTGATGGAGGTAATATGTTAATCTGTTGTTAATCTGTTGATGGAGGTAATATAGAAATGATGATATGTCATCGTTCATGTATCATCCGGCACTATGTGTCAAGGCCAACAATCTAAAGCGACCGGTCTCAAACGCTACATGGGCACCAGACACGCCACAAATATGAACTGAGCTGTTGAATGCCGGCAAAACATCCAAGAAACTACCGTAACCGAGTATTGTGATCCGTCCTGTCCCCCATACCCGTCGTAGACGGGTATCTGCTCGTTGTATTAATAGGAAATGCTACGAACCCAACTCCTCTCTTCCATTAATATTCCGTGAGTCCGATTTCATTGAGGACCAACAATTATGGTTAACCAATGATGTTATAACTTTCATCTAGATGCTGAAAATGATGTTTGAAAGACAGTTTGAATCAACAATTTCATGCTAGCAATGGTGGATTAAAGTTCCTGATGAGCCAAACCAAGAAGTGATAACACACACAGTGCATGTGCAAAAGGCCCAGCTATTTGCATTCACACGTCATTTTGAAAGTCTGGTATTGACACGCAAATGGTTACATCCTGAAGCCATCCACAAACAAACTGAATGTGTGCCTCCAGTCCTTTGTACGATTTCAGGTGCACTAAGGTGTAGGCATGTAATAAGTTTACAATGCCAGATTTGTGACACTTACCCACTTCTCAATGTCACCAAAACACTTGCTTTTGTCAATCTTATAGGGATCTGTGTCATTGGTTAGATTCACTTGTCCTGTTACCTCTCTCTGAAATCCATCCACAACTTTTTGAGATATCCTGCACACAAACAAACAACAACAAACAGACAGAAAGGGGTGAAACATAACCTCTTCACTTCGTGGCAGAGGTAATGAAGCGTGACGGAGATACTCGGCTCCTTTTATGTATAGATTATGAGAAGGTCATAGAAATAAACTTTGTACTTTCAAATAACTAATAATTACCGTCATATCCTGCGTAGGAAATCGTTTTATTGTAAGCGAGCAGTGCTGTGGCAGCTGTAGGCCTTCCTGTCGACACAGCTTACATTGAGGCCCACATCCCCCATACGATCAAAGCAGATGGCAGCTGGTCGATTTTGTATCGTTCCTCAAAAGTGTCCTTTCACAAATAGAAACAACAGACGATACGAAGCATGCCATCCGACAACTTGTATCTTCACTCCTCACTTCGCACAGACCTCATCAAATTCTAACTCCGAGGAAGTCGATGCCATACCGACCCTCAAAGCGGATTCAAGTATTGTAAATGTGGCCAGCTGATAAAGGCAGAGCTATTGTACTTGTGGACAAGGATGAATGTACACAGAAAGTGATCCGCTTCTGGAGGACGAAGGAAGCTTACGTTTTACTGCAGTCAGATCGATGGGCTTTCACCAGAAAGATTAGTAGAATGCTCACTAAGTTAAACGTTTGAGGCAATAACTGTTTGGCGTTTAGCAGCAGATGAAGCCAACCAATACAGCAATAGCAAGACTCCATGGTCTACCAAAAATTCATAAGCAAAAATGTCCCACTCAGGCTATTGTTTTATTCCGGGCGACTCGAACCTATGGCTTGGCGAAGTGGTTATCCGGAAATTGAAACCTTGTTTATGGAGCTCCAACAACAGTGAAGTCTGCCGACAATTTCTCCAGATACTGAAAGATGTCCAGCTTCAACCCGACGAGGTGAGGTGTATTCGACGTAACTTCATTGTTTACCTCAATCCCGCTACAATTGGCGAAGGAAACAATGGAAAGTTCATGATTTATTTTTACGTTGAAACGAACAAGGGCCTGAAGATTACACACCTCATGGAGCTGCTTACTTGGAGTCTGAAAACGTATTTTAGGTTCAGCAGAAAAGTTTATGAACAAATTAAAGGCACGCCTATGGGATCACAATATCGGGGATCAGAGCGGAAGCTGAGCTGCAACGACTGGAATCCTGGCTTTCCTATCTATCGATCGAAGTTGTGCGTACGTTAGTGGACGAACTTTCGTCATCATACAACAAGATAGACAGACAGCTGCAAGAGGACTGGTATTCAAATGACAATTCAATATTCGACGTATGATTAACACCCGGCGTATCAAGCATTATGTCACAAGCTCAAACATCCGTAAACCACTGCACGTGCAATCACCCGGGCACTTCACAGAACATATCAAGGAAGTAAACTATTTAATTGATAAAGTGACGTCAATCCAGGTGTTATCAGTCAGGATGATCAATTCTCAACATTATGTATAAATGGCACCGTATGCGTTTTTTAATCCTGTCTCTGATGATGGGCTCGAGTGAGCTTGAAATGTTAGACTTTTAAAACTTTCATCCTTGTGTGTGTGTGTGTGTGTGTGTGTGTCCGTGGGCCGTCTAATAAGTAGGAAACTGTTAAGTGCTTTTGTGTGCTGTAAATGATTGTATTGCATTTCGTAAAGTCGGTATAGTTCTGCTCTTACGTGCTTCCCTAGTTCCCCATTATTATAATAAATACCCCAATTGTTAAATGTTTTCAGCTCGTCGCGTCGATTCTTTCATTGACTGAGATTTCGTGTTTGGTGGCCGTTGGTTTGCCGTAAAGGGGGACATTCGGACCGAGGTTTCGGCATTAAGCCGCTCGGAATCGCGCACAGGACAGGCTCGCTTAAGCGGCTTGTTCCGTACGAGTTCCTACGAGGGTGGAATACCCCGGTAGTTGGATCACGTGGGTATTTAGGTAAATTGAAGATTGGCAATCGCCCTACCCACGTGGTCTGCCCATTGCGTATTTCGGCTCTTGCACAAGGACCCGTCGCCTCGGAGTTATCCGGGCGGCGATCTATATTCCGGGGATCGGTCGGGCCGACTCGACTTGCGGCTCCGTCAGAGCGGTCGGTTCGCGCGCCGACCCCGCACCGTAACAATATATATTATATATATATAATATATATATATATATTATTATATATATATGTTTATGTACAGTATATTGTACACCGCTCCTTCCCATATCCATATCCAGGCGATGCATGACTTCGCTTGCATCGCTTGCGCCAAAGGAAGGGAGTACTCGGTTTTCACTCCGTTTGTATGTTTGTTTGTTTTCTTATTTGTTTGTTTGTCCGGGCAATATCTCAGCCATCCTTTGATCTCGGAAGCTGATATTTGGACATGAAGTGACCAAGTGATTTGTCTATAAAGAATATTTTTGATTCATTGATTCATCATTTAATTGATCAATTACTTTATTATCGATTTATTTATTACTTATTTATTTTATTTCTCATCCTGGCAATATCTCGGGCACATTTTGAGCGAGGAAGCTGATATCTGGACATGACGGTGAACAAGTGATTTTGCATTAAGGGTATTTTTTTTATTTACTGATTATTAATTAATTAAATTTTCGATAATTACTTAATTTGTAAAAAGTTACAGATTCGGATGAAACATTGGTGGTTTGGGTATGAAATTGATTAAGATTCAATAGCCATTGATAAAGAAATAATGTTTTTACGATTATTATTTTATTCATTTTAATTACACAAATCAACTAATCAATCAATTATTGTACACCGCTCCCTCCAATTCTGATTCTGTATGCCGCACGCTGGAGAATTTGTTATTATTTATTTGGCATGGGGGCAGTGTACTTTGTACCACTACTTGTTTTCTTATTTTTTGCGACCAAGTTCCCAGCAACTGGCTAAGAGCAACTGAAAACCAACTGAATGATATTGCATTGACGTCAGTCAAAAATTGGCATGTGTCGTGAACCAGGATATGTTAAGATAATAAAACTTCAGTTTTTCTTGTGGAGTAAAAGGAAACCGGAGCAAGTTTTAGGTTTAAAAAAAAAAAGTTTCCTTCTTTTGTCATGAGCCTTTCCCTCTTATTTAACAGGAAATGTGGAACGTCAGTGTAAAAAAAAAAAAAAAACCCTTTGTGATGAGAGTTTTGTGCAGGTATTAAATAAACTTACCCTTGTAATTGCTCCGACTTACTCTTGGCCCACAATCCAATGATGGCTCTATTTTTTTCAGACTGCCATCACTGACCT
>CM068959.1:63100239-63128416 GCA_035128595.1 Eptatretus atami | reverse complement strand
ATGAAACTTGGTTATGTGTTCGATATCAATGTCTAGTTGTGTTTTCCTGGATGAGGGCGTAGCTCCGCCCACAATGCCATTTTTAGGGGGTAGTCGGATTAAAAATCTATCTTCTCCTAGGGAATTGACTCAATGAAATGGGTTCTTCGGTATTTGAATAGCAAAATGAATTATCTAAAACTTGTCATTGTCCGATTTTTCATTTTCATCCCAAGGTCAAGGTCACAAGGTCAGAAACTTAGAAAATGCGAATTTTGACATAAAATATTACGACCGCCCAAACTTTGAGAGCTAGGATGACAATATTTTTTATGCATAATCTGAGGTCATTCCCCACTAAAGTCTTGAAACCATTTTGCTCTATATCGAACACCTTGCCCTGGCGCCCCCTTCAAGTTTGTTTTTACCTGATTTCATCAAAGTATGGATAATCCGAGGAGTGCGAAATGCCATATAGCCTATATGGATTATATTGTTCCTGGAATGTTCCAGAGGAAGTTTTGCACCAAAGGTCATAATCCTTGACCTTTGACCTTTAAAGGCCACAAAGGTCAAATTTTCAAAGTTGTGGGAATCGAACCGGGTTTTCGACCTTCTTCGACGAACTAACTCCAATAAGCTATAGCACGTATCCTATTTTCTTATTTTAATGTCCACAACATTGTTTTGGACCTTTAAAGTTATGCAAAGGTCAAATTTTGAAATAGTTGAACGAAACCGGGTTTTCGACATTTTGCAGCTAATAACCTGTCACCGTACCACATCATGTTGATCTTTTTATAACTTGGTCAAACATTATCACATTGTCTCATCCTTGACTTCTGAAACGTCTACATCGTCAAATACCGCTCGTGAACCATTGCGTCTTCAGACTTGTATTAAAAATGATTTGTTTTAAGGCGAGATCAGTATTGGTAATCGGCACAGGCTGGTATCACAAGGCGAATTGCCACGTCGGTAATCCGAGACAAGCCGGTCTCACTATTGGGATTGCCTGACGTAATCAGCACCGGCTCTCTAAAAACACCTGATTCATATAAAATGTCATAAATCTCCCGTTGTTTTAGTAATTTTGCTGTATGGAGTTAAAGGGCTAGCCCATATTTATGTACAACTAAAATGGCCGCTCGTCTACCAGTCAGCCATCATTGATCAGATTGCAAAATAAAGTGAGATGATCCAACATTCTTAACTGTGTGCCAAGTTTAAACAACACCAGTAAATGCATGTCCGAGAATTGGTTGAGAACGTGTTCAACATTGGATTTTTATAACTAAAATGGCCGCCATTCATCCATCTTGGATCTGATCTCGAAAATAAATGATGTGCTTATGTAGGCCATCATTCATTATCTGTGTGCCAAGTTTGAACAACATCGCTAAATGCATGTCTGAGAAATGGTTGAGGACGTGCTCGATACTGGGGGTTTTTTGCAACTGTTACGTGCGGCCTCCATGCCTCAGAGCAAGTGCCCCCCAAGTACACAAAGGGTCATGCAGCAGACCATTAATACGATCACTTTAAACTTTTCAATCAATTGATAACCAGATGACAACCTGTGCATGACATAAAACAGAAGGAACTTTAAAATGCAATTTATTAAATCCCACTGTTTACGGTTCAAGTGCTAATATCATGCAATAATAATTCAATCACAATAATTCATCACAATTCAATCACATTTCAATCACAATAATTCATCATCAACCCTCAGTAACTGTAAAATTCCGCACAGGAACTACAAGTCGTGTTCAATGCTTTTTATGCCTCCGCACCAAGGGTGCCGGAGGGCATTATGTTTCCGGGTTGTCCGTCTGTCCGTTCGTCCGTCGGGATTTTCGTTTACACGATAACTCAAGAAGCAAATTGTAGAATTTCATCAAACTTGGTAAAAAGGTAAAGTAAGACAGGGCAATTAAGTGATTAGATTTTGGGCCAGATGTGCTAAAGGTCAAGGGTCAAAGGTCAAGGTCAAACTCTGAAATTTTACTGTTTACGCCCTAACTCAAGAAATATTGGACAGAATTTCATCAAGCTTGGTAGAAAGGTAAAGTTAGACAGGGCAATTAACTGATTAGATTTTGGGCCAGATATGATAAAGGTCAAGGGTCATATATGTCAATACTCAAGTGTTTGTGCGGGAGAGCGGAGGCATACCCGTTGACTGCGCGCAGTCGAATTACTCGAGCTAAAACTTAATCAAAGTAACACATTTATTTCAATGCAGTTTCAAATAAGTTCACAACTCTTAGAAAGGCAATTTTCACCCTGTGAGAAAGCTACTTCACACTCACGTTTTAGTACACCCCCTTTAATACGATTCGGGCCATGAATCAAAGTTCGTATCTTGCACTGTCGATAGCGAACATGCAGTTGAACCGGTCAGCCTTGTGTTTAGAGAGTGTGAGCCCCACAGGAATTCTCGAGCAGTATGGAATCTCACAACAACCCCAGCCGTACCATGAGGAGTGAGGAGGAGGGACGACCTTGACGCGAGATGCCCAGAGAAGCTGTCGGCATGGGATGTCAACGTGGAATTATTTTGCACGCCGAGTGCTGTGTTGGCTCCTCGTGAGCACAACCAGTCTGCCAGCAGGAGTGAAACACCGGCAAAGTGCACTGGATCACAACCAGGTGTGTGGTCAATGTGCTCCCAATGACACAAGGCTCACGATGCCGTCACAGCCTGTCCCCGCTGTGCACAGTTTGACAGCATTCCGCTGCCCTAAGGATCTGTGCGCTGCTGGAGCTGAATCTTTGGTTCACCTCCAAGACCTCCTCCAAGTCACTTCTGCCAAACGCTCATCGCTTCACCTTTTATGGCAACCATGCAAGGTCAATCCCGAAACAAGGCGACAGACAGGTCTGAATTCAAAGATTGACGAAAGCTTGACCATTGGATTGGAGCATTGTTTTTCTATAACAAATTTTTTACCCTGTCCAGTTCTCCCCAATGTAGGATTGAAGCTCTCACGTTACTTGAACACTGTCGCCTCAACAAAAGTCATCCTCAAAGTTCTGTTGATAATCCATTTCGATGTCAATGCCAATGACGCACTCAGTCGTCTGCGCACGTACCCTTTTCCCTCAATACGTATCCCATTAATTTAATTGACTGTACTTCGTGTTGCCTTTCTCACAGTTACTCTCAGAAGTATGAAATGCAAGTCGCCTTTGACACAAAATTTAACATTTCCAATTTAACATTTCCAGCTTTCTCCCAGCTCTCTCGCCCAGCTCTCCGCTCCACAAACTCCGTTTCACCCGCTCTGACCCGTAAGCTCTGTTCCAAGCTCCGTTCCGCCTTCACCTTTCCCCGTCTACCGCCGACCAAGCCAAAGTAAGAGATCTCTATGTCTGGAATGCATTGCTTAAATAGTGTCTTGGCAAAGGAGGAGTCTGAACGTGGATGAAACGGGTCATTAAGCAGAGTGTCTACGTTTTACAGCACCCCAGTGTTTACAGCGTTTTACAATTACCCCAGTACCGGCACCGCCCATGCACAGGCACAGCTGTGAAGTTGCTGCCACAACTGTGAAGGCTTCTCCACATGACAGACCTCCACACTTAACCTGGTGCTGGGGTCTTTGGCTGCGCTCTCTGGGTGTGAGTGCATACTGGACTCCAAATGGGAGCCATAATTAAGCGGAGTGCCAGGGCTAGCCATAGGATGTCACATGGCGATTAGTGCACACTTGTGCTTCGAGTTAGACGTCTGAATGTCCAGGGTCATTGTGTCTGCCAGTGGTGTATTGCGCTCCCTGTTCCCGCTACTCAAAAAGTGGCAATGGGCATCTGTGGTGATTGTGGTTGAGGCGATGGTAGAGGTGGCGTTGGTGGTGAGTTGTGGCATGGTAGTTTGTTGTGGTTGAGGTGTTAATGGCGAATGTATAGCAAGCTTATGTACTGTTACAATGGTGAGGAGTAACACCGAAGGCGTCTTGATGTCGTGTGAACGTTGTTGTGTTGGTGGGTAGATTATGGTGAAGGTTGAAGTGATGTTCCCATTGCATTGTGGTGCGCGATTCAAACTGGGAGTTGGTACGCATATACAAATTAGCTGCCGTCGTCTTTCAGGGCATGATTGTTTGCATGGTAGAGATTTGTGTGCCAAGGAATTGAGATGGGGAAAAATACCTAATCCCACACAACACAAATTGACCCATCAACGCATTAGACATAGGGGAAGGACTATGGAACAAATGATCACGAAATAACTGTCTCAGGAACCGCTATATGTTGTGTGCCATTGCCTCCGTGGTCACAGTATCATTGTCATGGTCTGTTCTTGTTACCTCTGCCACCAAAGGTGGATGGAGGTTTGTCTGTCTGTCTGTCTGTCTGTGTGAACAGGATATGGCAAAAAGTTGTGGACAGGTCGGGTATGTGACAAGGAAGACTTGATCCAGATCCGGATATGAGAATATTATTTAAGTGATTCTTCACCATTGAGAGATGGGACCAAAAATTATATATAGCATGGTATTTCAAAAAGTTGTGCACGAGTTGTGCCAAAACTAGATAGATGCGTTGGTTAAGTGACGAGAACAAGCCGATTCGATTTTGGTTGAGGTCCGGATCCATATCCGGCCTATCTGTGGGATCCAAGACGTAAACTGTTCAGCCTGGCAGAGGTATGCGCTCTCCTGAGTGCCGTTCTTGTTTGTTATGTGTTGATGAAGTTGTTTGGCGAATCTGCCCTGGTGATTTTTACTTTTGGTACTTATAATAACTAGAATTGAGAAGTCTTTTGGACCTTCATACTTCTTGTCCTCACCAGACTTCATTGGAGACCTGGCTGCTGGCCTATACATCCCACATCCCTAACAATTCCAACATTTTAGGCGTGAGCAATTCTCATCCCTTGTTTATATATTCCACTGCAAGCACACATGGTGTCAAACTACATCACGTGACAATTCTAGGGTATTGTGGAATCTTTCTTCACACTTGCAAAAACCTCGTCTCACCTCTGATTTCAATCGCCGGGAAAACAGAGGGAAGAGATATTTCAAGCAATTTTCATTTTAATGCAATTTGTACATTGAGTTTTTTTTGGTTTGATCTTTATCAGTGGTCACGTGACATTTGTTTTGTTAGTCTCGATGGCCTACACCTTTGATAGTTTTCGTACGTCATCGTTAGAGTTCTTACAGCATCCAATTCTTATGATGATGGGGGATGATGTTGGATCACCGTTTGGTAAGATGACGTAACTTTGTTGTTCTGTTGATGTTCCAAACATGATGATGCTCAAGACGATAATTGTGGATGTTCTTTGAAATTTATTTTCTTTTGTTTTGCATATTTGTGAGATACCACCTGTATTTTACCAAACTCGGTGGTGTAATGGTTCGAGCGTCTGATCTGAGTCTGAGAGGTCGGTGGTTCAAACCTGGACGAGTCATGCCAAAGACTTTAAAAGTGGTGCGTGCTGCTTCCTTGCTTGCCACTCAGCATTTAAAAGGATGAGAGCATGGACAAACAACCATAGGTTGGCATCCATGTGGAGGAGGAAATTTCTCGGGAAATGCCCCACTCAGTGCCGTGACAAATACGGTGCCATTGTGATGTCGTTGGTACCCAAAGTGCCCTGGGAAGTGATGGCACTTCCCCCAAGCTCAGTGGCTGTTAGTCTCATCGAAAAGTTCTGTTGTGGTTGCTGGGGATTTCCTCTTGAATTGCTGGTATAATTTGTGATTAACCAATGTACCCTTCCTGCCATTCACAAATTATCTTGCTTCTCCCACTCCACCCCTCTTTTCTGTGTCTAAAGGGAGTGACAAAGGAACAGTTCACCGAAGCACTCAAAGCATTGGCAGAAGATGATTTCATAACCATCACTGGTCGCACGATTCGCCTTCTATAACCGGAGCAAACCCAACTTGGGGTTCAAACTGTTGTTTGATGTATTGTTTTGAATAAAATAGTGTAATTTTGTATGGTGAGGTGCAAAAACTCCCAGAAGATAATTTGTGCATTCGAGCACGATGTATTGAATTTTGAAAAGAAAAATTCGTGTAGCAATGTTACATCAAATACATCATCATCATCATCATCATCATCATCATCATCATCATCATCATCATCATCATCATCATCCATCATCATCATCAATCATTTTCCACCAATACATGATCCACTTTATGATTCTGACTTTCCAGAGTTTTAGAGCACCCTTCCTTTGAATAACACAGCATATTGTGGAATATTTTGTGACTCATTAAATGTATATTTCATTTTTTTTAAAAATAAAAAAAACATTTCCCTACCTTACGTTCATTCCCAATCAATTGCTTGTTGTGGCACTTCTGGGCATTGTCGATGGGTGCAAACAATGCTCAGCATGTTTTGTATCGAGTTCTTCAATAAAATTTGATTCCAGGTTTTTACCTCCTTCACTGCTCACTTTGTTTTGATTTCCATAGGAATGGCTTTTTTATGATGTCTTTGGATGTGATGACATTTGTAACTAGAACGACACTTGGTAGAGCGCATACTTCCACCAGGCTGAACAGTTTGCATTTTGTATCCCACTAATAGGACGGACCTGAACCAAAATTTAATCTGCTTATTCTTGTCACCTAACCTACTCATCCACCGAGTTTTGTCATAAGTCGTCCACAACTTTTTGAAATATCGTGCTATACTGTATATAGGTTTTGGCCCTATCTCTCAATGGTGAGGAATCGCTTCAAAAATTCTCATATCAGGATCAAGATCTGGATCTTCACCAAAATCTAATTGATTCGTTCTTGTCACACACCCAACCTGTCCAAGTTTCATCTGAATCCGTCCATTACTTTTCGAGATATTGTGCGAGAAATCGGTTTTAGCCTTATCACTCAAATGGTGAAGAATCACTTAAAAACTTCTCGGATCCAGATTCGGATCTTCACCAAAATTGAATCAATTCTTCCTTATCACACAACCAACCTCTCCACCAAACTTTGTTCAAATCCGTCCAGAACTTTTTGAGATGTCCTGTTCACAGACAGACAAACAAGAAAGATGGTGTGCCTCGTTAGGGACCCCTTCGAAACCCGTAATCCGTATCTCCCTAGTTAATAACGGGTTGTAGATTAATTAAAACGTTGTCGTGAATGTTTTGCTTGTGTCGTGTTTCCCCGATGTGTCCCCAATAAATCTGGCTGATTCGTATGAAGTTGCCGCTTTGAATTGGTTCGTGCTGTGCCGAGGAACGATCGATCCGCTGGATTGGGATATAAAAAGGAAGATGGTTGCAGACTGGTAGACTGCCGCACGGTTCTGACAAAACCAGTCTGTAACCGGGGTCTATTCCCCAGCTGCAAGGTACAGGTGTATTTTGTTTCCCTGATTCGAGATGCGTAACCCGAGAACTGTGCCGAACCAGCCGGCGTTATAACCCCGAGAACGGCGGTGGTTGGGTGCGAAAACCCAAACTGGGTACGGACGGCGATTGACGCACCTGTCCGAGAACCTTCCACCCCGGATCCGCAACAATATATATATATATATATATATTGTTTACGAATTTGGGAATTCGATTGCACACAACATACAGGTTCCTTTAGTCAGCTATGTCGATAAGTGCTTGTTCCCTAGATAGCTCACCTTCCATTGTTTAAATGTTCAGAAATCGATTAGATGCCTGCGGATCGATTTAATAGTTAGGAACGAACAATGGAGACATCCCCTCCCTCTTCTGCGAAGAGCAAGAACCACCCTGCCGTCCCGTGACTCATGATGTCAACAACTCCCTCCCACCCGTGGCTGAGCGGGGGATGGAGCACGAGGGCATGAGTCATGAGTCACGCCGGGAGCGAGGGGGAAGGGCGGGAGAAGGATAAGAGGAGATCTTTTCTTTTGTTCGTGGGCAGAGTTGAGAGGGGAGTTGAGGGGAGTCGTTCAGCAGACCTTCGGGTCCTGCTTGGCTTGGTTAGGGTTGAGGCCTTCGGAAGCTTTTTGCTTCGGCTGGCTCAGTGAGCTTCGCTGAGGCCTGGCTCGGGAGGAGGCTTTTTGGAGGCTTTTTGCTTTGGTGGTTCAGTGAGCTTCGGCTTCTGCTTGGTTCGAGAGAGCTTTTTGCTTCAAGCTGCCCTGTTTGGAAGAAAGTTGAGCCGGTTGCTCGGCTCGAGCTGCGAGTGGTGGCTTCTTCTTCTTGGTTCGTGGAGCTCTTTGTTCTCCATTTTGGTTCCCGGCTTGGTGTGACTCATCGGCCTCTTCTTGGAGGTGGTTCCTCGGGGAAGCGACGCATCGACGGGAAGGATCGGCGCCTCGTCTCACCAGCACGTGTTGAGAAGCGCGGGAGGATTCGCGGGAGCTCGGGAAGGATCGCGGCTCACGGCGATTGGATCCAGCTCGCTCTCGCTGGAGCCTGGGTCCGAACAATTGAAGACCACACGAGGTGGAGAGGTTTGAGATAGGCTCTGGGTTTCAGCTCACCTGTCCTCCGAGCTGGAGATCGTTATTAAAGGCCTCTGCCACCATTCTTGTGTGTGTGTGTGTGCGTACGTGTGTCGTGTGCCGTCTAATAAGTAGGAACTGCTGTTAAGTGCAACTGACTGTACATAATAAGTAGACGGTTGTAGTTCTTTTGTCGTGCTTTTGTTGCTTGTATAATTGCATACGTGTTTTGCTTTGTTTAATTGCATACGTGCTTTATTATAATAAATGTCCTTGTGTGAATGTAAACTTGTTTCGTTGCGTCCATTGCCTCATTGAACTGCCCCATCTTGCACTCAGAACATAGTTGTTTTTAAATAGCCGGTAAAGTGATCGGGTCCAACGGGACTGCGCGATAATACCCCGCTCGGTTATCCCAAAAGGAAGCGAGCTGCTTAAGCGGCTCGTTTCCAAGTGGTCCCGTTGAGGTACAATCTCTCGGTAACCTACCTGCGCGAATAATTCGGTAAATTGAAGATTTGGCGATCGGACTCTGTAGCGCACGGGTAGAGTGCGGACAAGGTTGTGGTGGGATTAAAAACCCACCCGTGACTGGTTTCTGGCGTTGTTCCAGAAAGTCACGACTGGATTGTCTGTTCGGTGGGCGAAGCGACCGCTATTGGTTAGACGCGGTCGTTCGCACGCCGCGGGTGGGAATTCTACAACAATGTAGATATATATGTATATATATATATATATATATATATATATATATATATATATATATATATAATAATAATAATAAGTGGTGCCAGGCAAAACAAATCCCGCCCATTTAAGGCATAAAGTTATTTTGGGGATCAAATTTAAATTTGATACATCCTTAACCTGAATGTTGATTATAAGGAATGTTTTAGTCTTAGTTAAGCTTCGTTTGAAGTAAATCAGATCATTTTTGACGAAGTTATGAGCGAAAAACGATTTTGATCTTTTTCGTGACCTTGACCTTGACCCAATTGGACCAAAAGTTAATGGGGTCGTCCAAGGTTCATTGCCCACCTGTGGATTAAATTTGATAGTGTTTGCTAAAGCCGTTTTGCCGTAAAGTTGCTAAGCAGACAGACAAACAAACAGACAAACAAACCGGACGATTACAATATCCCGCTCCCTCCCTCCGTGGGGGGGGGGGGGGGGGGATAATAATTATAAAGACTTGCCAGAACAGTAGCCAGCACCAGATGGTTTAATAGTGAGACGTATGCAGTTCAAAATTGGGGAAAGTCAAAGAGCACCTTTCATCACTACAATTGACAACTGACGGGCACACGCAAGGTATTTTGGAAATTCTTGTATAACCAGCCCAAGCAGGTAAAAGTTAACACAATGTTGAAAACATGTAGAGTTATCATTCTTTTTGGATAATGGCACATTCAATCCTGGCAAGGATTTAATGCACCAGACTACATATAACACTTAACATTCAGTAAATATGAAAGGTCATCTTGGAATGGCATACAGGAAAATATTTACCAACATCACCACCACAACTCTTTCATCAAAGGTACATCGGAGGGTATTGAAAATGTGCATGTTCACCCACACCTCCATTGTCTGACGATAGCTGATAGGCAAGACTGATGGACTTTGATTTGTACAATGAGCAGAATGCCATTCCATTGGCATACATGTGAAATGTGATGAAAATGATATGCATAGTAAAACGGCACAACAATTTTAGTGCACTCTAATATGGGTTATTGCATCTGGTGTGTATGTGTGTGTGTGTGTGTGTGTTTGTATGTGTATTTGTTGTGTGGATCTGCCGTTTGGAGAGGTTCTGTGCTGAAAGGATCGAAACATCGAATTAGAGGGTGCCCAGCTGATGATCCTGCTGGTTGGAAATGCAGTCATTTGCTTTCAGGTTAAAGTTATTATCACCCTGTCTGTCTGTTACTTGCGAAAATCTAAATTTTTTCAAGTATATTGGTTGTTTGCATGCGTTATTACTTGGTGAAAAACTTTTTTGCCAAGTATGTTTGTCTGTTTGTCTGTCACATGATTTTTGGCCAGTTTTCAAGCAATCGTTTTGAAATTTTTTGTGTATGTACACTACCGGTCAAAGGTTTTGGAACACCCACATTTTTCCAGTTTTTACTGAAATTTAAGCAGTTTAATGTTTCAATGTACACTAAAAATTAAAGCATAGAACAAATAAACAATTGCAGATAAAAAAAGAAATCATGGATTGTTTTGTTAAACAAAATTTAATCTAAATTTTGGACTCATCGACGAAGCCACCTTTTGCAGATATAACAGCCGAACATACTCGTGGCATCTTCTGGCAATCGGAAATCAAATTGTTCGGAAAGTTTCCTTCCCAACACTGTTGCAGAAGTTCCCACAAATGTGTTGTATTGTAGGTTGCTTTACTTTCACCCTTCTGTCCAGTTCATCCCAAACCAGCTCGATGGGTTTTAAGTCTGGAGACTGTGCTGGCCATTCCATGATTTGAAGCCTACCGTCTTGTTCTTTCTTCTAAGGTATTCTGAGATAGCCTGGTGTATGTTTTGGGACGTTATCTTGCTGTAGGATGAACCCCTGACCAACTAGGTGTAGACCAGAGGGTATTGCGTGGCGTTGCAAAATGCTGTGGTAGCCCTTTTGGTTCAGGGTGCCAGTCACTCTGTGCAAGTCGCTGATTCTGGATCCAGCAAATGAGCCCCAGATCATCACGTTTCCTTCTCCATGTTTGACAGTTGGTGTAACACACTGAGGAACCATCCTTTCGCCTACTCAACAGTGTACAAAAACCCTGAGTGATGAACCAAAGATTTCAAATTTTGATTCATCGGTCCATAAGACCTTTTCCAGTTTTCAGTAGTCCACTTCATGGCCCAGGCAAGTCTTTTTTTCTTACTTTGCCATCATAGTAATGGCTTTCTTACTGCCACTCGACCTGTCAAACCTGCAGCTCGAAGTCTTCTCTTCACAGTTGAACTTCCTTACTTCAACCAGTGTGAATCTGTGCTTGAAGCTGCTGTCCTGTGAGCCGCCTATCACGCAAGCTGTTGACTCCAGAAACTTGTTCTGATTGTGTTGTGGCTTTGGCTCTGCCAGACCTCTTCCCTGTCAGAAGTTTCCCTCCAGTTTCCAAGTGCCTTTTGATGGTGCAGGAAATTGTACTCACTGACACCTTGGCTTCTTTGCAATTTCTCCAAAGGAAAGACGTACACTTTTTAGGGTTATAATTGTCTGTCTGTCTTCCTTTGTTAATTGTCTTTTTTTCACCATTATGATAGCAATATACAACTTCCTGCAGTGCAGTATTGTCCAAATAATGCTTCAGAGGGTGGAGCAACACAGTACCGGGCACAGCGGCGTGCGCCTGTAATCCGGCTACTCGGAGGCTTGGGTTGGAGGATCGCTTGAGGACGGGAGCTCTGCACTGGGCCGCGCTATGAGAGGGTGTAGGGCAGCCCGGAATCGTGGCGAAACCCAATCCTTATCCCTGTGTCGTAAGAGGCGACCAGGGTTGCGTCAGGAAGGGCATCCGGCATAAAACCTATGCCAAATCAGTATGCGGATCATAACGGATGATCCGCTGTGGCGACCCCTAACGGGAGCAGCCGAAAGACGAACAACAACAGGGTGTAGCAACACAGTCTGTTCCAACACTGCTTTTATACAGACAGAGGGTTTGTAACTAATTAACAAAAGTTGGGACATCTGTAGGAATTGTTTGCATCAACTTTGAAGGCTTAATTTACTTCCATTGCTGCAGAACAGCTGCAGTTGCTAACCCATTACTTGTTCCCTGAAAAGGGCCTTTTTTAACAACTCTGAAATTGACATTATTTTTCAGTTTTTGGTAATCTAAACTTTTTTTTTAACCTCTGGCATTTTACCGCTTTGCTTTATACCATTTCAGGTTATTCACTGGATTGAACTGTTTAAATTTCAGTAACAACTGAAAAATGGGGGTGTTCTAAAACTTTCGTCCGGTAGTGTAGGTGACCGACCAAGGACAGCAACACTTCATTTCGGTGAAGATCCGAGAATTTTTCAAGTGATTCTTCACCATTAAGAGATCGGGCCAAAAAGGATATATAGCACACTATCTCGCAAGATTATGGATGGATTCCGCAGAAATTTTGTGGACAGTTTGGGTGTGTGACGAGGCCAACTTTATTCAATTTTGGTGAAGATTCGATCCTGATCCAGATACGAGAATTTTAAAAGTGATTCTTCACCACTGAGAGATGGGGCCGAAAACGATGTTTACCATGACATCTGAAAAAGTTGTGGACGAGTTTTGACAACTAGGTGGATGAGTTGGTTTGGTGACAAGAACAAACAGATTCGATTTTGGTTCAGATCCAGCCCATCGGTGGGATACAAAACGTAAACTGTTCAGCCTTGTGGAGGTATGCGCTCTACCGAGTGCCATTCTACTCTGTTCTGTTTTGCCATGTGTCGCTCGCTGTATGAGTGATTTTTTTTATTTTTATCTTTATCGCCTAGAGGTCACAATTTTAAACCGACCTTCATGAAACTTCCTCACCATTGATGGTAGAATGATGAAACATGGTAGAATTTGTCATAAGCAAGAAGCCTATTGTTTTTGAAGTCAAAAGGTCAACATAGGCCAAAGGTCAACAAATTAGTCATATTTCGAAAATCCTCAATTTTCATCCGATTGACAAGAAATTTGAACAGGATTTGCATATCAGGTCACTGAATTCAATGAACAAGTATTTTTGAGGTCAACATAGGCCGAAAGGTCAACATAGGCCAAAAAGTCGACCTGGTCATTTCTAAAATTGTCATTTTTCATCTATTTGACTTGAAATTTGAAGAGAATTTGTGTATTTTGTCATTGAATTCAAACACCAATTCTTTTTTGAAGGTCAAATTTGTTTAATGGATTTTGGAAGTATTGTGCGATGCATGACATCTTATTACTTGCAAAATCGAAGATTTTTCAAGTATATTGGTCAGTATTTTGTTATTCTGTCTGTTTGTTTGTCTGTTTATCACCTACAGGTCACAATTTTAAACCGATGTTCACGAAACTACACCACATGGTGGAGTTTGTCATTAGGAAGAAGTCAATTGTTTTTGAGGTCAAAAGGTCAACATAGGCCCAAGGTCAACAAATAAGGTGGTGTTTCTGAAATCTTCAATTTATCATCTGATTGACTTGAAATTTGAAGAGGATTTATATTTAAGGTCACTGAATTCAACTAGCCAATTATTTTTAGGTCAACATGGACCAAAAGGTCATCATAGTCCCAAGGTCAACAACTAAGGTGGTATTTCGAAAATCCTCAATTTTCTTCCGATTGATTTGAAATTTGAAAAGGATAGATATTTTGCGTCATTGAAGTCAACCACAAATTATTTTGGAGTCTCCCATTTGCCAAAAGGTCAACATAGGTTAAAGTTCTAAAATTGTCAATTTTCATCCGATTCACTTGAATTTAGATGAAGAGTTGCATATTTGGTCAATGAATTCAACCACCAATTATTTTTTAGATCAAATTTGTTTTATGGATTTTGCAAGTATCATGTTGTGCATGACATCTTCTTCTTGTTTGTTTGTCTCTCTGTGAACAGGCGATCTCGAAAAGTTGTGGATGGATTCAGACGAAACTTGGTGGACACTGGTGTGTGACAAGGACACGGGTGTGTGACAAGGACAAAATTATTGGATTTTGGTGAAGATCGAGATCTGGATCATTGAATTATTCAAGTGATTCTTCACCATTGAGGGATGGGGCTAAAAATGATACAGAACATGTTATCTGAAAATGTTGTCGACAGATTCGGATGAAACTTGGTGGACAGACTGGGTGTATGACAAGGAAGAATTGATTCGATTTTGGTGAACAGCGGAATCCGAATCCGTATGTGAGAATTTTTTAAAAAATATTTGTCAGTGATTCTTCACCATTGAACAATGGGACCAAAAACAATATTTAGCATGATATCTCAAAAAGTTGTGGATGGATGATGACAAAATTTGATGGATAAGTTGGTTAGATGACAAGAACAAGCCAATTAGAGTTTGTTGCATGTCAGCAGATCGAGCCTATCAGTGGGATACAAAATGTAAACTATTCAGCCTGGCAGAGGTATGTGTTCTACCAAGTGCCGTTCTAGTTTTAGGGAATGGAACTATGTTTTGAGGTTTTCAATTCAAATAGAGTTGAATCTAGGATGCTTTGAAATTAACATAATTTAGTTACAGCAATCCTTTAAATTATATTGTATTGTAGGAATTCCCGATATTGTACAATTCATAAAAAGTGTCTGTGTGTGTGTGTGTGTGTGTGTGTGTGTGTGTGTGTGTGTGTGTGTGTGTGCGTGCGTGTGCATACATAGTTGCAGGAACAGACATAATGGGTAAAGGGAGTAAGATTAGTGATTAGTTATTTCATAAATAAACATCCAGCATAAGTGGTGGTTTCTGTGAGAGTGATAGAACATAATATGTAAAAGTGCGTTCAGAAGTTAATATACGTGACCCTTCCTTCCGTAATCTGTCAAAAGACCTCCCACCATTCCTCACCTATTAATCCTTTAAAATAGTTTACTTTTGCAATCTGTCTGTGTCTTTCTTTTAATGAATTGTTTACAGATCAGCAAACCAGCAACCCCTACCCCCCCCCCTAATGAGGAAGGTGAAGGCAGGTCCTTGTAACCGTGCTATACCAGGAATGGCAATCTCTGATAGCCGCTCAAAACTACAGCAGCTGTGAGAAGTTGAGTGGCGAACCATTGAGCATGCAGCTACGCACAGTCATAAAGTGCTAAAAAGGAAGAGAAGACAGTGACAGTCTTAGTCTGAGCTGAGCTGAGCTGAGCTGAGCTGAGCTGAGCTGAGCTGAGCTGAGCTGAGGAGAGGAGAGAGAGAGAGCTGCATATGAGTGAGTGGTAGAAAGTGATTGGGCAAAAAAGATGGCAGAGAAGTAAAGTTAGGGGAGTCAGAGAGTGGGGAGTTGAAAAGAGGCACGACGAGATGAGAGCAGACTTTTGAGGATGACGGTCCAAGAATCGGATCGCAAAAGCACACATGTGCATTAGGCTGGAGCCACAAGCGACCTTGCTTGCTAACTCCATCCCATTCATGACCACTGCCTCCAACGCATTGCCACCCTGTGCAAGCATCGCATGTGGAGAAGGTTTCTTTCTGTCTCCTGATCTTTAATCCTGTCTTTGTGCATGTTAGTGACTGGGCTCTAAGTTATATCACGTAAGCCATCAAAGTCTCGTGTGTATGGGGAATATAGCTCATATATTTTAACCGATCAGTGTGTTTGCTTTTTGTCCTTCCCACCCCTTTCTTTAATAAATCCTGTTTACCCACTAGGATGTTGGCCTGGTGCACGGATTGAATTGGAAACGGTAATTATCAGCATGGATAAGACCATGGCCATTATAAAATTGGCACAAAAAAACCTCTTTAGGTTTAAAACACAGCGGTTCATCCCATGTTATCGATTGGCCCTCATCCTTTTATCCTATTTTATTATTTTATTTTTGACTACGGACTGGATGCAGGCACCAAAACTATTTGGAGTTTCTGTACATTGGAAACCGAAGTAATGATCTGTTCGGCTTTCCTCCCAGGGGATGGTGTACGGCACCAAAGAGGACAGCGTTACAGAAGCTCAAAAAAGATGTGTTCGGCTTTCCCAGTGGCCGACATACAGGAGGGAGAATTGACCTCAAGCCTACTCACGATCAACCATAGTTGTGTGTGTCGTTGGTTCTGTGTGTGTGTGTGTGTGTGTGTGTGTGTGTGTGTGCCATTGGTTGTTATCTCCATATGTGGGTTTCAAAAGATGGAACGGAGTCCTCCCAGGTCTCGAAGTATCCATCTTCGTTTCAGTTAGGGATCATGATTCATGGACCAAGTTGTGAAGATTTCTTGTTTTCAACGTTTTGTTCAGATGGCTTTTTTGAGGATCGTCACCGAGCCCCGGACAGCTTCCAACTGCAGTTCGTTTGTAGTAATATTCCCAGGGATGTTTTTTTTTTAGATCTCTGTAATGTTCTTATTCATCATCCCATTGCGCCAGTAAAATCACTGCTACAATTTCGACGCTATTCAGCTTCCAATATATTTTCACTTCATTTTTGAGGTCTTGGTGTTTGGTCATTTTCTTGATTTCTGCGATGTCTCGGCCAAAATAGTTAGGAACTGATACCTCAATTCGCAATGTCGTTTTTTTTCTTTATCGTACCTAAGTACTATATCTGGTTGCAATACTTTGTTTTCTATGTTCATGCGTGATGGGATCATCAGGTGGTATGTGAGTGTTACTTCCTTGTTCTCAATTACCGCCTTTGGTTCATGTTTCCATGAGTTTTCTGGGACTGGGATATTGAAGTTTTTGCAGATGTGCCAGTGTATTCCTTTACAAACCCTGTTGTGCAGCTGTTCTGGCGAGTTGTTTACATCCTGATAGGAGGTGACTCGTGCTTTCTGTTTCTACCTTGCAGAACCTACACTTGTTTGATTGACTCAGTCCTGCCATCTTATTAAAACCATTTGTGTAGTGTCCCTGGTCTTGGTCATTTATAATGATTTGTTCTCCATCTCAGTTGAGCTAACCTCTTCCTAGCCATTCTAATGGGCCTTCTTTGTCTATGCCCAATCTGTCCAACTCTTTTCTGAGATCTTCCTGCTCTTATGTCGTTCTCCCAGTTGGCAGTGTATGTTTTGTTTATATTTTGCTATATATTTTTATTTTGTCTTTTTTTGCTGTCATTGTGGTTGTATTTGTTGCTGTTTCGGTTTCATGCGTGACATCTTCCATTTGCACCTGTCTTTGGAATTATTTTGCTTGGTGGGTAAGTGCTTCCTGCCCTAGCTTGCTTTCTTCGTGGTTGAATACAAATTGGATTATGTAGTCTGTTGAACTTTTCACGTATTCAGCCTGTCCGACAGTGGTCATTATGTTGATTTCCATTTGTGGCCAGTTTATTATTCTACAGCTGTACTGGAATATACTTGTATTGCTCGTTGATTGATGGCTTTGATTTTGTTTCTCAGGGTGAGATATATATTTCAGGATCAACCTTGTTCTCTGCAAGTATTCTTTGGCAATTGTTTTGCACATTTGATGATCCTCTTCTACTCTGAGGTATTTGTGTGATGCTATTTTGTATACTTGTATGACGTTGTCTAGATCCTGTATTGTTGTATCTAGGTCGATTTTTAAGTTCGTTTTTGTTGATTTACTCTGTATGAATGTGCACTTGATGCACTTATATTGGCCAAATTCCATTTTAATTTTGTCAGAGTACCCTTTCACTAATTTCAGTTGTTCTACCAATTTTTCGTCCTTTGGTGCAAAGAGTTTTGGATCATCCCTGTATAGTAGATGTTTCACCTTTTCTGTCTCTTTGGAAGCTACCTTATTGGACGTTAGGGTGTATCCAAGCCCTTGCTCATTCATGATGTTGCTCAGTGGGTCCAGGGCCAGGAAAAAAAGGAGGGGCGAAAGGCTATCACCCTGGAAGATCCCGCAATATATCTTTACTCCTGGTATTTTGATCTTTCCTTCCGAGTGTTTCAGTATCAATGTGGTATTCGAGAGCTCTATTGTTTTCTCAATCAGTTTGATTCATTGGGGGATGATCTTGTACAAGTGCATGCATTTTATCATCCATGAATGTGGGACACCATCAAAAACTATTTTGTAGTCTCTCCAGGCTGTTGATAATTTGGTTGTGTCATATAAGTTTTTGAGTGTGGACTTGTTTAGTACTAGGTGGTCTATTGTTCCATAGCATCCTCTTTTATATCCCTTCTGTATGCCTCCTTGTGTTAAGTGGTGATGCATCATTTCTGCGATGATTCCCGTCAGAAGTTTGGGTGTTGTTGGTAGACATGTTATTGGTCTATACTCGTAACGTAGTTGGGTTTATTCATATTTGGGGATAAGGAAGGTGTTACCCTCTGTGAGCCATTCATCCATTTAACTCAACCCCCCGCCCCCCTTGGATAAGTTTGTTGAATGCTCGAGCATATTGATTGTGGAGAGAATCTAGTTGCTTTAGCCAGAAATTTGGAATGCCACTCGAGCCTGGGTTTTTAAAGTTTGGCATTTTTGCAAGTTTTTTATTTTTATTTTTTCCTTCATCAATTATATCACTGGGGGCATTTCCTCTCGGTGTTGCTTTTTCTTTTCCAAGTTTTGGATCCAATCCACCTCCTCATTATGTTATTTTGGTTCTTCATAGATTATTTTCCAAAAGTTTTCAAGTCTATTCTTCTTGGAGGGACTTGTTACATCTTGCTTTTGTTTCCTTAATTTGCAGTAGAATCTTTTCAGGTTGTTTGCAAACAATTGATTTTGTTTTGTCTCATTGTTAACTTTGTCGTAGTTTTTTTTTTTTTTAATATTCGATGCAATCATTTCTATTTTGAGTTTATTTTCAGCAACCATTACCTCTTGGTCTTTTTCCTCGGTTTTCTATTTTATTTTGATTCTGTTTAATAACTTTGGGCTTTTGTTTCCTCATGTAAACTGCTGAATTTGTTGCGTTTCCTTTCTCAGTTGTTCTCTCTGTTTCATTCGTGTCTGTTTCTATGGTGGCATTTGGTCTTTGTCTGTAGGGTCTGGTTTATTTTTCTTGCAGTGATGTTTGCCTCTCACTTTTTCTTGAATGAGCAATGCTGCTGCAAAGCTCAGTGTTGATTTCCTTCAATCTAGCTGACCTTGGAATGATTTTTCTGAGTACTATGTTGGTTTCTCCTCACCAGCATTTTTGTCTTTTTCTTATTTTCTATTTTGTAGAGTTGTGGTCTTTCTCTGAGTGGTATCATTATCATCTCCTCTGTTTTGTTGGCCAGCTCTTCCTCCAGTTCACGCTACTCTTCATCTTCCTTGGTCTTCTTCCTTTCCCCCATTCTGCCATTCTCCCTCCTCTTCATGCCCATCTTTATTTGCTTCTCTCTGCACTTCATCTTCCTCTCCTTCATTCTGTCGTTCTCCATCCTGTGTGCCGATCATTATCCACCCCTCCTGTCCTTATTCCCCCTGCTGGTGCAAGTGCCACCCAGTTCATGTCAATGGGTTGGGTACTTTCCTCTCCCTGCAGTCCATATCCCCTCCCTCCATCACTTGTCTTCCCCGCCGCTGGTTCTATGATTCTATGCCGTGTTCCAAGCCCTGGTTTTGCCGCCTAGTCTCTCCCTGAACCTTCACGGTCACCTCCCCACTCTTCCTCTGTTATACTCCTGGCAACTCCTCGACTTCCATCCTCTTCAAATTTATATTTATACAATGGGAACTGGTGCACACACACGTGTGTGTGTGTGTGTGTGTGTGTGTGCACGTGTGTATATATACATGTATTATGTTTCAGCATTGTTAGTGAAAAGTAATATTTAAACAGTAAACCAAGGAAGCCATTGTTTCTATGGCAGAGAGAAAAAAATGGAAGGAAAAAAAGGGAAATCTTTCAAATTACCAAAGTCAATAACCCCAAAGACAAAATGTACAAGGGATCATTAACACTGATCTCTTACACTTTCAAATTCAGACGAGGTCACTATCTTATACATGCTGCTTCTAATCTCCAAAGAAGGAATGGAGGCCTTCAATGTCAATGATATCATGGCGATCTCTCTCGACATATTTCGAGCTTTCAATGCAGTCTGGCATCCCGCCTTGCTCTACAAACTCTCCACCTGTGGCATCCAAAGCCAACTCCACACATGACTTACTCACTTCCTCTACTCTCATAGCCAACTTGTGGCTCTCAGTAGAATGAATTAGTGTCCTCTCCCTGTTAAGGCCGGAGTGCCCCAAGGCAGTGTCCAGGGCACAGTCCTATTCCTGATCTTCATTAGCGATCATCTCTCTTACTCTCTGGAAAATCCTCTTTATCTATTTGCTGATGACTCCACCCTCTGCCGTGATATCCCTCGTCCTTCAGACAGACAGGCAGCTACCTCTTCCCTCTCTTCAGACATTTATAGAATCACAAGCTGGTCAAACACATGGAATATGTCTTTCAATCCAGACAAATCTCACACTGTCACAATCTCTCTCTGAAAGGACCATCTGGCAAAACCTCTCACCTACTTTCTTCGCAATTCTCTTGAAGAAGTTCAGTCACTCAAGCTCTTGGGTCTCACCATCATCCTCACTATCAACTTCCTCAAGACGATCAGCCATGATCTTTCTTGGCCAAACCACTTTTCTAAGTTGTCGTCCAAAGCCAGTCGCTGACTGGGCATTCTCCATCATACGAAGTCCTTTCTTGGCACACCTGAACTCCTATCTATCTCAAAGGCCTTCATCTGCAGCTCCACTGGTGCCCCTGTCTCAAAAACTTGCTCAAGTTGATGCCATGGAAACCAAGGGCTTCAACGTAATTGGAATCTCCAATGAATAATCTGAGTCGACAGACCTCTCACTACCCCATTGCAGACAGGTCGGTGGTCTCTCTGTCTTACACCACCTCTATTCTTGTGTTTCCTCTATTATGTTACCAACTCAATTATACCATCTCTATTATACCTATCCCAATGCTTAGACGAAGGGTTAACACTCTGAAACATCAGCTTCTCCTATGCTTCCCATGGTGGATAACTTAATCAACATTCTTTTGATTTCATCCATCGTTCCACATCTGTGTTTCCCAGCTTGCTGGCTTCCTCCACTCATACAGTCGCTGTTTCTATTTCAAAGGAATCCTTTCATTTCCTCTCCACGTAGAGGTTGCAATGCCACAAGGCAACATTTTGGGCCCCATCTTGTTTCACATATACATTAATGCCCATGGCAATGCTCTGGTAAATTCTGTTTTCCTCTTAACAGATGTCAACACAATATTATTGTACAGTTTCACATACTGCCCACAGGCTGGCAACAGTAGCTTACCACTCTCAGGACCTGGAAAGAATCAGATACAGATCAAAAACTTCGAACATGTCTTTCAACACAGGCAAATCTCACGTTATCAGAGTCTTTCCTTCACCGATCTATTTCCAGAATCCAACCACTGAAGGAAATTCAGTCTTTTGAACTTCTGGACCTCACTTAGCAGATAATATATCAAAGCTAGCGAGCAGTAGAATGAGCAATCTCTCTTGTGCCATGCCTTTCCTTCGTAAATTTGAAATTCTCAATCCTGTAAGGCCTTTGTTCATAACTCAATGGAGTACTGCTCATTCGATCGTGTTGGTACCCCCACCCTCTTACCGATTTAAGACAAATGGGATAATTATCATGGTTGTATCACTATCATGGTATACTACTCACATATGTCAAATGAACATGAGCAGGGAATAAAAGCTACATATGTAAAAGTGCATTGATAAAAAGTGTGGAGTGTTTCTATTTTTTATGTTGTGCATAGTAATGATAAAGATGCATAAATCTCAAGATGGTGGAGTGCGCAGCGTGGAAGCAGCAGCAACATCATCTTCAAACTCCTCGAAGTGTGAGCTTGGAATGCCCAGCTGCTATGCCATTTGATAAAATATCCTTGTATTCTTTCAGAAAGAGCAATAGTGATTTATCCGACTTAAGAGGCTGAAATCTGCATTCTATTTAAGATGCACCTTAGTGTTTTGTCATACAAAAGCGGGCAGTAATGAAGTCCTGCGATCGGAAATGACAATATGATATGGTCCCACAAAGAATGTACATTTTGGAATCCACCACCCCCAACATCCCTTACAGTACATTAATCAAATATTTAAAACCTGAACGATCAGTTGTTTATCACAACATTTGATGTCATGAAATCTATGAATGACAAAGTACGTGATGCTAAAGGGACAAAACCCTTTACAGGGATTTTTGATGACTTGTCTATGAGAAAAGCAGAGATATTTGTCTATGAGACTATAATGAGGCTTGCAGGATGGCTCAGAGGTACGCACACTCACCTCTAAGCTGTCTAACCTGGGTTTGAATCTCATCATCCTGGTGTTTCACAGGCAGGGTGATTCATCAATGTGTGTGCCGTCTCTCAGACGGACGTTAAATTGGGTGTCCCATCTGCCAACATTAGTCAGTGGACATTAAAGATCCCACGGTATCCGAGAATAATAGGCAAGCTCTTGCCAGCACCATGGCTAAATTCCAAATTCCTGCCTTGACTCCTTGAGTCGGAGTGGCGACCCGACCAGGGTTGTAGCCCAGTAACTACTTTGGCAGCACCAACGCTCTGCATAGGGCATGGTACATGATGATGATGATGATGATGATGATGAGACCATAATGTTTTTTTCATTGTGAGCTGATGAAAGTTTCTGTGTGAAATAGCCAAATTTTTCATTAAACACCTGATGCGCTTGAAATTGCTACTTTGAAAAGAGCATCACAGCGCAAAAGATAGTTCCCTCCTGAATTGATGCAATTCCCAACTTTTTGCACGGTCTCAGGTTTTGCTTGCATCTTACAGATCAGCAATGACTTGAGGTTTTGAAAGTTGTTTACTTACTTATGGCAATTTCCCAGGAAAATGCACAATTTTACTCAAGTACTTTGGATTTTTTTTTTAAATGCTCCCCCCCCCAAGATTTACACAAACTTTTACGCTATTCATTAGGACTTTTTAAGTATTCAATAAGGTTAAAAATGTGGGAGAATTACTATAGGAGATATTGTGTATGTTAACACTCTATAGGTACATCTTCATGAACAAGCTTCCAAAAAGGCAATTTACGGTCATTGTTTTGTTTGTGTGAATGCTGGTGATGCTGTATAATAGGTTGAAGGAAGGTCAGTTTGACCATGATAATACAATCATTGGCTTAGCTCTTGAAGATCACCAGAAGAAGGAAAAAAGTCCATGCTGTGTGGAAGTACATGTGAGCTTAGCTTGTTTGGACCACCATGAGAAGGGCAAGGTTCATGCTGTGCAGAAGTACAGATGTGCAGTGGTTAGTGCTGTTCCATGTTGGCATCCTGAAGTACATGGAACTCTGCCAAGACTTGCATTGCGAGCATACCAGGTTCACTTTGCAGCATGCACACCTTTGCAATGATCTCGGGTGCATGAGCGTGAGATGAAACGGCAACCACTTGCTGCAAGTAAAACATGGCAACTCGATGCCGCGCCTCAGTGTGCAATGGCAGCTCACTACCTTGAGCAGCGATCTTGCTATAATGGCTTGACATGAATGAAGCCACGTTGTGTATGGTTTCAGACAGTGGGTTGAAACTCTCATCAAGCTGCTGCAAACAAAAGGCAACGACGTGGGCAACTCCAGCAGTTGAATCAGTTGCATTGTTGTGAAAACGATGGAGATGAAAAAGGGCCATGGGTGGCAGCACCTCGACATCCACATCACGATCTATGTGGTGGATGTAAAATCTTGACGTTTGTACAGATGCTGTTACAGTAGCACCTCCTTCCTCCGGCTCTAACCGGTGCAAGTAAAAGCGAGCAAGATGCCGTGGTGAAATATCCTGTCCCTCTTCTCCATTAGCAATCCGATGCAAGCAGAAGCTTGATGTACGGTGTATTGTAGGTATCTCTTCTTCTCCTTCCTCTTCTTCTTCCTGCTCTTTCTCTTCCTCATCCAACTTCGCTTCTCTGTGGACCTGCCTGAACCGATGCAAGCAAAAGCGAGCCATGCTTGGAGGTGTGCTTGTGTCCAGGTCCAGATCAACGTCAACATGATGGAGGAAGAAACCCAATGGTTCACCTGCAACTTCAACTTCCTCACCACTGTGCCTATGCAGACAGAAGCGAGCAATACGATTGAACCATGGAGGTTGCGGTCTCTCTTCATCCACTACCTCCGCTTCGAATAGGCCATCCACGCGATGAAGGTAGTAACGTTCTGGTGCCCCAGTCATTTCGCCAACCACACGGTGGAGGCAGAAGCGAGCAGGCAGTGGAGAAATCATTTCTGAGGCAATCTCAGCCTCAACATGATGCAAGGTAAGGCGGGTGGGCCTATGGGTAGTTGGTTCTTGTTGCCCCAGGGAGCGATGTAGACAAAACCGACCCAAAGTATGAGATGTCGGGGCCATCTCAGACACTGCCTCTTCGACACGGTGCAAAGTAAAATGACTTACAGGCTGCATTTTAAATGAAACACAGTTGACAGAAAGAAAAAAAAATCTCAATCTTTAGTATGGTGTGTAAACCATAGATCTTTGTGATGAACTATAACTGGCGCCAGAAGGTAAATTTGTTCGTGAATGTGGCATTATAAACTCAGAGACAAAGGCGCTGCTCCCAGTGTATGAAGGAATAGAAACTGCAGGAGATGGCAAGAATGCAGGAGGGTACAGACACTCTCTTGGCTCCTTAGACAGGCTGCTCTTCATCTGCCAAATGGTGGGGATGAATCAAACATTAGAATTACATTTCAACAAGTCACAATAATACGATATATAATTTCTGTTTGTTTGTTTGCTTGACTAATATGCACTTCTGAACCGCTTGATGAAAAGAGTTGTAAACTCGTGGTTGTACTCGGGGTGTATCCGAGAAGGTTTGAGATGATAGAAAAAGATCATAGTGCAGGGTTCAGGGTGGAGGTAGAAGGAAATTCTCTCTGTGTCAATGTGTATTGTACAGTGCCACCTGGTGAGAGTGGGTATGACATCGAATACTAAAATCCTGCACACCAAAGTCGTTATGGAAGTGAGGGAATTAACCCTTCTATAAGGATGGGTTCTTCCTTGATAGTGATTGGAATTCATTAAGCATAAAAGCAAGCCAAATGAATATAAATAAAGAGCAATCACAAGGACATCTACATTTCAGCTAAATCAATGTGTGCAAAGAAAGGGAGAAAGAAGAAATGGAAGCAAACTGTTGCAATGAAAGTAGCCATCTCTCTCTGTCTTTCCCCTCCCTCGCTCCAGCCCCCAAGCTCGTTCTTTCTCCCTCCAGCCCCTGCACTCATACTCTCTTGCTTCAGCTCCCACATTCACATGCTCTTGCTTCAGCTCCCATGTTGGCCCTCTCTCCCTCCAGCTCCAGTGCTCATCCTTTCCCCCTCATGCTCCCCCTCTCCCCTCAAGATCCCACACATGTCCTCTCTCACTCAGGCTCCTGCACCCTCCCTCTATCCCTACAACTCCAGCACTCACCCTTTCTCCCTCCAGCCCCTGCATTCATACTCTCTTGCTCCAGCTCCCGCATTCACATGCTCTTGCTCCAGATCCCATGTTGGCCATCTCTCCCTCCAACTCCCACGCTGGCTCTTTCTCCCTCCAGCTCTTGTGCTTGCTCTCTCTCCCTCCACTTGCCATGCTCACCCACTCTCCTTATAGCTCCTGCATTCACCCTCTCTCCATCCAGCTCTCACACTCACCCTCTCTCCCTCAAGCTTTTGCACCGACCCTCTCTCATTCCAGCTTCTGCATTTGCCGCTCCAGCTCCAGTTCTCATCCTTTCCCCCTCATTCTCACCCTCTCCCCTCAAGCTCCCACACATGTCATCTCTCACTCAGGCTCCCACACCCTCCCTTTATCCATACAACTCCAGCACTCAACCTTTCTCCATCCAGCTCCTGTGGTCACCCTCTCTCCCCTGTGCTCCCATGCTCACCCTCTTCCTGCAAGCTCCTGCCCTTTCTCCTTCAACCTTCCATGGCCTCCCTCTGCCCATACAGCTCCAGAGCTTTCCCTCTCTCCTCCTGCTGTTCTGCTCACCCTCTCTGCCACTTGCCCTCTCTCTCAACAACCCATGCACTTACCTTCTCTTCCTCCAACCCACCCGCTCGCCCTCCCTCCTTCCAGCTCTCGTGTGTACACTGTCTCCCTCCAACCCCCCCCCCACTCTCCTCCAGCTCCCTCACTCACCTCTCCTCTTTACTACCTCCAGTTCCACCACTCACCCACTCCCTCAAGCTCCCCTGCACACCCTTTTTCCTTCCAACTCCTGTACTCACTTCTTCCAGGCCCCACACTCGCCTTCTCTCACTCCAGCTCCCATGTTGTCCTCTCTCCTTTAACACCAACACGACCCTCTCTCCTTCCAGCTCCCATGCTCACCCTCTCTCTCTCAAGTGCTTGTGCTTGCCCACTCTCCCTCAAGCTCCCACACTAGCCCTCTCCCGCACAGCTCCTGCATTCACCCTCTCTCCCTCTATCTAGCTTCCGCACTTGCTGTATCTCTCCCTCCCCGCCCTCCTCTCCACCAGCTCACACACTCACTCTCTGCCTCCCTCCCTTTCCCTCAATCCCACACAAAACAAACACACATCTCTCTCTCTCTCTCTCTCTCTCCTCTCTCTCTCTCTCTCTCTCTCTCTCTCTCTCTTCTATCTCTCTCTCTCTCTCTCTCTCTCTCTCTCTCTCTCTCGCTCCTGTTCTATTTCTCCCTCTTTCTTTCGCTATCTGTTTCTCCTCTCTCCAGCTCCTGCGCACACTCTCTCTTTCTCAATCCAGCTCCTGTGCCCGCTTTCTCTTTCTCAATCCAGCACTCACTCTTGCTCTCCCTCTCTCTCTCCAGCTCATGTGTCCTCTCACAATTTCTCCCTCGCTCTCTATCTCCCCCACTCTTTCTATTTCCCTCCAGCTTCCACTCTTTCTCTCCCTCCATCTCCCATGCTCAATATTTCCCTGTCTTCCATCAACTCCCATGCTCGCTCTGCCCTCTCCCTCCAGCTATCTCTCTTTCTCTCCCTCCAACTGTCTCTCCTTCCCTCCCTCCAGTACCCGCACTCACACTCACTTCTTTCCTCTTTTTCCCGTAATCACTCTCTCTCCCTCCAATGCCTACTGTATACCCATTCTCCTTTCTCTCTCCCACTCCATATTGCCCCCTCCCTCTCTCCCATGCTCACTTTGTCTTTCCCTCTCCCTCCAGCTCTCAATCTCTCTCCTCCAGCTCCCAAGACCCTTCTTCCATTCTCTCTTCCCTTTCTCATTCCCCTGTGCTAATGCACCTTATCTCCACCCCTTGTTACATGAGGATAGGGGAGAGATAGGGGAATATTTTTGCATTTATAGTGGTGTGTGACGAATGCGGTGATGGACTAACCATTTAACCTAAAGAAGAATAAGAACCAGCCTTTAGCTCCAATAGTGCTGTGACATTAGAGGGGAGAGACAGAAGGGAAGAGAGAGGGGGAGGGAAGGGCAAAATAATGGGGGAGGAAAGGTAGATGGTGCAATGGAAAGGATGAGAGGGGGAAGAGTGTGTGGAAGGAAAAATTGAGAGCGAGCAAAAGGAGAAATAGGAGGGCATCGCTAACTTGATGGGCATATCAGCAGGTACTACTACTGCTACTACTACTTCATTTAATCCTATATTCCAACATTGTGGGGTCGGTGAGGGAAAGTTTTTGGCCCACCTTTCATGAACAAGCCAGGCCTGATGTTTGACTGAAGGTGACAGGGAAAAAAAAATCTTGAGAAAAAGGTGAGGCTTCATCTATCTCCCTGTACTTTTGGATTTCTAGATTAATTCTGTATACATCGTGAACTTAACTCATGGCTTTTGTTCAGTCATGCTTGTAAAGTGGTGGTTAAATCAATCTTCATGGCAATCTGGGTGTCACTGGCACCCTCTGCTAAACATAAATGTATTTGTTCTGCAATCCAGCACATGTGAGTTTGCCCCCAAGAGTAATTATAATAGAACAGACTGTCTGTGTGTTGGCTGGTGGTTTTGGGGTGACCATAAATGCATAAGATGGCAATAAGATACCTGTCTAAGAGACTATCAGAGAGCTCCAGCCTGCATGCTTGGCCTTTAAGGATTACAAGGAATTACAAGGAAATTATGCACAGGAGGAGGCCATTCGGCCATCATGCTTGTGCCACACCAATACCAGAATAAATAAATCCATCAATACCCCTTCCCTTCG
>CM068959.1:63074412-63084689 GCA_035128595.1 Eptatretus atami | reverse complement strand
CAGGAATCGTTTTCGGTGATCAGTTACCGCTTGTAATAGGTACTGCTTTTGTTCCTCATCGTACGTCATAAGACTGTTGTACTCAGTCGCCAGGGCTACACCACGCTCTGCACAGTCATTCACAACTTTCAGCCTTGCTGACGATAGTACGGCTCTGTACAAAACTATCTTCAAGTTTCCATTGATCCGGGTCTTTGTGCAGAAAGTCAGAGTTCAAATACAGTAATCAAAAAAGAAACTTTCTTCTCGAGATGCGAAATCTTCCAGTTTGGCGGCATGATATCTTCTGGTGAACAACCACTCTTTTCGGTGCTTCATATCCGTCATCGTCTTGTTCTTTTAGAGTTTGAGATATTTTTCTTTTTGTCTCAATTGACACGTTTCGTTCAAACAGACATAATGGTATCAGTTCTACCGATAAATACCACAGCTGTCCCAGCAACTTTTTCACTGTTGCCTTAGGAGAGAGATCTGGAGAAACTTGTCAACCACAAGTCGAATTCACAGAGTGGTGATCAGATGTGTTTATGCCTTCGTAATCCTCGGCTGTGAAGTGGTCACCGAACAAATGACAAGTCCTATGCAAAGGTCCTCTTTACCGTTCTTTGGGAAAACTCACCCGTTTTTGTTTGTACAGAATCTTATCCACTTGCCGGCGATGTTTGACTTCTTTCGGGAATCGTGGAAGCGATTACCCGTTTCCAGGCCATTTTCGCAAAAACATGACGACCACGTACGAGGCACTGATGTACAATATGCCAAATAAATTGTTTCTTACAATAATTCCAAATAGAAAAGGATAACAATAGACAGTTTGTTAATTTCAAAAAAAGCGAAAGAATGGCCCGCTTGAACTGGACACTTCTTCAATGAGCGAGTGAGCGTTGCTTTGTTTTTGGAGAACGTGACGTCACCATCCATATATGGCACGCGGCTGTTTTTTTCAAAGCCTCGAGAAATAACAACTTTCGGAGTTAATTTTATTAATTTCCATAGGTTTAGGCAACACAATAGTTTGGCATCGAACTATTGTAATGCACATATAATGCATATTGATAAATTTTCAGAAGCATGTTTGGTGACCCGCAACTGCTGCTCTTTAAAGTACTCAATGAACAACACATTTGACATATTTTGTCAAAAAAACTGACTTTGAGGTTTTGAAAACATTCATCCCACATTAAAAACGCAAAGGTTTTTTCTGTTACATCACCTGATAATATGGACTTCTCTCTCATAACCCTTCCTTTTTGTATTTTGTATTATTTTCCATTTCATTTCCTCATTTTTCAACATGAAAAAGCATTTTCATTTTATTAACATCTGGAATTTAATATGTATTTGCCAATATATATATATATAGTATATATATATATATATATATATATATATATATATATATATACTATATAATATATATAGATAGATCATAGACTCCTATCGAGAAGGAACTGGAACCTCACGATCTCGGGGTTTTGTAACTTGAGTTCTGAAGGATTAAACTTGAGTCTTCTTCTTCTCTTCTTCTTACTTTCGGCTAGCTCCCGTTAGGGGTCGCCAAGCGTGATCAACCCAATCTCCATTTGCGCTCTCATCCTCCACCATCTTCCATGAACACGGTCCAACCACCGCATGTCCACCCTCAACCGCATCCATGAACCTCTTCTTTGGCCTTCCTCTTCTCTCCTCCTGCGGCTCCATCTTCACATCCTTCTCCCGATATACTCCCTTCCCTCCTGTGGCAATGTCCAAACCATCTCATCTCACCTCTCTAACTTTGTCTCCAACCATCCTACCTGCGCTGTCCCTCTAACTATACTCAATTCTATCCTGTCCATCTCGTCACTTCCAAGAGAATCGCAGCATCTTTAACGTCTGCCACCTCCAGCTTCCGCTTCCCTGTCTTTTGTAAGCCGCCACCGCTCCAAACCATACAGCATAGGCTGGTCTCACTACCGTCTTATATACTTTCCCTTCAACCCTTGCAGCTAACCCTTCTGTCACAAATCCACTCCTGCAACTCTTCTCGCAACCATCCATCCTGCCTGCAACTCTTCCTTTTTCACTTCTCCCACACTCTCCGTTACTTTGGACAGTTGATCCCAAGTATTTAAACCCATCCACCTTCCCACCTCAAGGCTCCTGCAACCGCACCAAACACCACCCTCACCTCTCATTTACCCGCACATGTATCCGTTTACTCCGACTGCTATCATTCCCCCTTCTCTCCAATGCGTACCTCCACCTGCTCGAGGCCTCCCTCAGCCTGCTCCCTACTCGTCCCTACAGATTCATGATGTTCATCCGTGAACATCATAGTCCATGGAGACTCCAGTCTGATCTCGTTCATCAACCTGTCAATCACCATTGCCAAACAGGAAAGGGCTCAGAGTCGATCCTTGGTGGCAATCCCAACTCTACCTTAAAACCCGTTCGCGTCATTGCTATGCACACCTCACCGCTGTCCACACTGTCTCAATACATATCCTGCACGATCCTCACATACTTCTCCCCCACTCGCAGACTTCCTGCTCCGATGCCACACTCTCTCTTGTGCACCTATCATAAGCTTTCTCAAAATCCACAAACACAACAATGTAACTCCTTCTGGCCTTCCCTATACTTCTCCATCAACATTCTCAAAGCAACACGCATCAGTGGTGCTCTTTCCTGGCATAAAACCCATATTGCTGCTCACAAATCGAGTCACCTCTCCTCTCAACTAGGCTTCCACTACTCTTTCCGACAACTTCATGGGTGGCTTAAACACTTTGATCACCTCTGTAATATCCACAGCTCTGCCATCACCCTTGTTCTTGAAATCGAACCAGACATGGCGCCAGTGACTGAGCTGTCACTTACTCTCCACTCCTCCGGCATCTCTCACTTTCCAAGATTTTATGAAACAATTTTGGTTAACAACCCCACTGCATCTCTCCTAAGCACTTACCATACCTCCACTGGTTACTCATCTGGGCAACCGCCTTTTCCCACTTTTTTCAATCTTCTTTATAGCAGTCCTCATTCTTCACCTTACTGGATCCACCCCACTTCAGATTCACTATCTCACCTCTTCACCTTCTCTCTCTCTCATTTTCTTCATTCATCAGCTCCTCAAAGTACTCCTCCACCTTCTCAACACTCTCCTCGCTCGTCAGCACATTCGCCATTTGGCGTCCTTTATCACCCTAACCTGCAGCAATCCTTCCCGCTCGGTCCTTGTCTTGCCAATCGGGTATAAATCCTTTTCCCTTCTTTTTGTATGCCAACCTTATCATACAGCTCGTCATATGCCTTTTTCTTGGGCCTTTGCCACCTCTCTTTTTGCCTTCGCCGGCCACTCCTTGTACTCCCTGCCTACTTTCTTCATCTCTCTGACTATCCCACTTCCTTTTTCGCCAACCCCTTCATCCTTATACTTTCCTGTATTCCTCGTTCCACCACAAGTTCTCCTTATCTCATTCCTCTGTCCAGACTGTACACAAGTACCTTCCTAGCTATCTCCCTCACCACTTCTGCTGTAGTTGCCCAATCATCCCACCCATCTTTACCCAGCACCCATCCAACGCTTGTCTCACCTCCTCCTAAGTTCCTGCCGCAACAGTCTCCTCCTTCAGCTTCCACCATCTGGTCCTTGGTCAGCATCACTCTCTTCCTCAACCTCACCTCTAAAGTCATCCTACAGACCACAATCGATGCTGTCGAGCTATCACTCTCCCCTGCCACCACCTTACAGTCGCTAATCTCTTCAGGTTTGGCATCTCCTGCTTAAGATGTATATCCACCTGTGTGCATTTCCTCCATTCTGTAACGTCACCGCTGTTGTTCCTCGCTTCTTCTTGAAATACGTATTTACCACTGCCATTTCCATTCTTTTTGCAACTCCTACACCAATTTGCCCTTCCACATTTCTCTGTTGAGACCGTACCTTACCCATCACCCTCCTCATCCTCTTTATTCCCTTCACCCAACATTCCCATTGAAATCTGCTCAATCACCACTCTTTCATCCTTGGCTACAGCTGCTCCACCACTTCATCTAACTCACATTTCCAGAAATCTTCTTTATACTCCTCTACACCCCATATAGTGGGGCATATGCACTGTGACATTCATGCATCACCGCTTCAATTTCGCAACTTCACACTCATCACTCGTCCGAACACTTTCCTCACCTCCAATACCCTCTTGACATAATCTTTCCTTCAGGATTACCCGACACATTTCTCCTCCCATCCACACCATGGTAAGAACAGTTTTGAAAACGCACCTCCATGCTCCTGCCTTACTCCCCTCCACTTGGTCTCTTATACAACACAGTATGTCCACCTTTCTTCTTCTCGCATCATATCAGCCAACTCTCGGCCCTTTGCCAGTCATCGTCCCAACATTCAGAGTTCCAACTCTCACCTCTTCCACACTTCTACCCTTCCCCCTCTCGCATGCCTCCGGACTCGCCTTCCCCGTCTCCTTCTCCTCCTTCCACCAGCAGTAGCACAATTTCGCATGGTACCCTGCTGACCACCGGTACGGTGGCGGTCATTGGTAACCCGGGCCTCGACCGATTCCGGAATGGAAATCGTTTTGGTTTGTCCCGCATAATGATTTTGCATAGGTTTTTTACGCCGGATGCCCTTTCCTGACGCAACCTGGTCGCCCTCTTACGAACACAGGGATATGGTAACACCCTATTCTAACCGGGGCATACAACCGGGCCCCCAGTACACTGGTACTCATTTCGCCGACCTCGGAAGGATGACAGGCTGAGTCACCCCCTGGTGGTTTTCGCTAGGTTTATATATAGGTTTATATATATATGATATATATATATATATATTAATTCAGTGCCACGGGGCTTGAACTCAGGACCTTTGGGTCCCAAGCCACTGCCTAACCACTGCGCCAAACACCAGGTTTGAGAAGGATTACTTGAAGTCGGGGGCTAAAATGACTTCTAGAGGGCTAGAGACACGATCTCAGGATCCATATACGGGCTTTTGAGGACGGCGAGTTCCATAGTGTTTATTTTCAAAGCACCTGGGTCAATCTTCAAGGTCAAAGGTCATATTTTCAAGGTCAAATTTACTGAATTTTGTTATTTTTTTGCCCGTTTTTGTGTCTAACTCAGGAGGAAAACTTTTGTGAAGTCTATGAGAAACAACATGACATTGTGCACGCTACTGCACCTACTTGCCTGATCTTCTATATCGTTAACATAATGTATGTTTTTGTTTGTTTCTCTTTCAGAAACTGTCCAGCTGGTGATCTCACAGGATCTTTGTGTTGTTTCCTGCTTTGGTGCAATATGCCACGTCGTTGCAGCTGCTTTGGGTTGTCGAGGAAACTATGATGGGACGCCTTAATGTAAAGGCTTCATATCCTTTCAAAAGATCCTGAGGAGAGGGAGAGATGGATATTGGGCAATGCCAAATTGAAGAAAGAAAGCTGAGGTGCTTAAAGGAGCTATATATTTGTGAGACACATTTCCATTGTGATTGGGTGTCTAGTTAGGGGTGGCAAAACGACCCAAAGAGCCCCATCAATAATTTCCTGGAGTACCGGAAATCAGCTTTGAAGCAGGTGACCTCAGCCCCCGCCCCACATCATCTTTCTATCGTCAGAATAAGAGCTAAGAAGATGCAGGCAGCTGATGAGGCTGCAGACAATATCCAAGATTTCGACCACTTTCTGTGCCTAAAATCAGGCTCCTATTTCCCTGGCTTTCAACGTCATTAGAGACAGGAAACCTTTACTATGCAAGAACTGATGCTACTGGACAAAAACTGTCAGCAGTTCTTCATTTGCAACAAGTTCACTCACCTTTTGGATTCTATTTCTTGAATAGAGTTGAAAAGATGGCATTGAGGTGCCCAAACGATTTTTTTCGCTTTGCAGAAGAACAGCCTGCTCTCAAATGGTCCCAGAATTAGATCCATAACTGACGCAGGTAAAACATCTATGAATGCACAAGCAAGGAAATCTTCAGCTTGTAATAAGCCAGCTCTGTTGGATGATGAGGCACACGAGTTCCTGCATTTCACCTTCCTTCTGTCGCAGGCTGCATCTTATGTTCAACCTCTTGATCGTCGCCGGGATTTGATACTGCTCTATGATTTTCGCAATGCAGCTTCACAACATATCACCCAGTGCATACTAATGATTCGTCGATCCGGCTTAATGCCTTCTACCATCAACAAAAAAGGTAAAACATGATGCATTGCTAATAGTCAGCAGACTCCAACTCAAAGCCTTGTTTGACCAGCTTAAACCAACAGCAGCGTTTGGTCATTTAATGTTTGACGAAGGTAAAGCCTGGTCGAGCCATTGCGATTTTCTGGAGGGCATGTTGTAGGATATGTTCAAATGCAGCAGCGGTGGTGAACACGAAATGCCTTGCTTCACATGCTATGGTTGTTGAAGTTTTGCTGCCCATTTCGGTTTGGTCCACGCTATAATATCTACGCATTTTGCCGTGAAAAAAACTAACTGGCCGACAGCTGAAGGGAACTCCTTCATCGAAGCTGGCATCAGCTGTAAGTGTGTGGCGTACTGTGATTTCTTTGAATATGTGCATTGCAAACCAACCGCAGTGTTTATTTTCAAAACTGGAGGACCAGGAAGTTGCCAAGTGCTGTCATTCAGAAGGCAATCTATGTTCTTGTGTACAGACTCATGTGGGCACAAATCTCAAAATGATTTGCGCTAACAATGGATTACTGTTGATGGCAAACACTGTCTCATTTTGTCGTAAGATGGTAATGACCGTAGTACAAGGAGCTTATTTGAGCTGTATATTCAAGAAGGTTTATGACATCGAACGCGGAGCTACTTCTATATCGCTTACACGCAAGCGACGCACACCGCTGTTTTCCCCAAGCCCTTCACGCCAGACTGTGTACCTATTGGGTATGCAACAAGTAGGTTCAAGTACGAAGACTGTCGCTGCTTTAAGAACCATTAACGGGCAAGCTCACCTCACGATCAAGAGTGAGCTGGTTTCAAGACGATGACGTGAGAGCGTTGTCCTCAGCTATCCATAACGCGCGCGTTTATCCAGACAGCCGTTGGACATAGCAGACTGTACAAGTTTCACTGAGGCTGGAGCAGGCCTGCCAAATTATATCTACACTGCGGATGGCAAGGAGGTGGTGGTCGTAAGCTGAAGCTAACTCAGCAAACTGCTGAAGCCCTCACTGTGTCCAACGTAATGAATGTGGATGCTGCCAATTGCTTTCTGCAGGAAAGACTTTGACTAAGTTCTTTCCTGCTATAGTTTGCAGATTGATAGCTTGGAAAAGTTTTTTGGCCTAAGCAGGCAAGAAGCGTGGAAACTTCTTTACATTGACAGTAGTTGACTTAAGTGGCTGCAGCCTAAAATTGTAAATTTTTGGCAAACACCAGTTAAGCACTGAATTATGGCCCGAATCTAGTTCTCATGTGATTGATTGCCGACAAGGAACTGTATACAACATTCCATAAATCAGAGTGAGGCGAAGTGAACTCATTGACGAGATACTCCTCAAACACTCAGGCTCTCTTGGGGTCTGAACTGAATGCCTTAAGACATAAAGTAAGTTGTATTTTGGCATCGGACACCTTGTTATAAATTGAGCGATAGACTAGTATGAGGGAGATTAATTGATGATGAAGATGGTAACCGAGGTGTCATTGCTGAGGTTTCTAGATAGATTATAAATAGAGGTGATTGAGTGTGCCGACTATGTCAACGTACTTTTTTGTAGCATATAGCCCTCATAATTTGTATGACAAACAGGAAATGCCGTTTGTCAATTTCAGTTTTGCTGAGCTGTATCCTCTGTAGATGCACCTTATAGCTAGTAGTAATGCTGCATGTACTACTTTAGCTAACATTCTACTTGAATAAGGACCGTCTGTCCTCAATGTAAGTGAAAAGAAAAAGCTTTGGGATTGCCTCAAGGAGGCAAGCAAAAGCTCTCCAATAGTGATAGACATAGACATAGTTAGTAATAGGCATAGTGTTGTGACATGCACATATAAATGTTTATGTAATACGATATATGACAATGAAATATCAAAGTTTGAATAGCTCTAAACTCATTTGCATCTTATTACAATCAGCGATCTCTTCATGTTTATGAGTGTCGGAACGACAAAACATCCGGGCAAAAAAATATGCAAAATTGCAGTATTTGACCTTAGATACTACTTGACTTTCTGACTTGGAACCGATGAATCACAGGTGGTGTTGGAAAATGGACAGCTATATGACCTCCGCAGGTCGTCTCGAGCAAAAACACTATATGGTCGCCTGAGATGTGTTCTTTCTAGTCCTTCTCAGGAAGTCATGTTTTCAGCCCGAATGCATAGTTAAATCTTCTTGCAGACTCAAGTTAACAACGGCAAGCGCGAAGACATGTGGGGTTCAGATGGCTCTACTCATAGAAGTCTATGGATAATATACATAAACTATACTATATATATAACCATAATAATTATACTATAATATATAGTATGAACTGTGTAGGTGATTGTGTGTGGTGTTGTGTGGTGTGTGGTGTGTGTTGTGCTGTGATGTGGTGGACACAAGTACAACACGGCCAAAAATGGGAATTAAATCCAATGGTATCTCTGGTGAGACTTACCGAAGTGTGTCTGCCATTCTGAGCGTATCTGGTAATCAGCAACACAAGTTGTAGCACGTAGCTTTCCCCACGTATAGAAAAGCACGTTCTCTTTCAGCCATCATAATTAAATGTGGACATAAACTATACTATGTTTATGCAATGCATATATATATATACCTACATATAACATGTATACATACTAATATAATATAATATCTACTAATACATATATAACTATTATATTAACAGTATAACACTATATATGGTTGTAGTACTAATATGACAAAATACAATTCATATATATATACACCGATATAATAATAGTATAGATAAATATAGTATACATACATACATAATACATATATATAACTTACGGGATGTAGTGGCGTGCGCCTGGTAATAGCGGTCTATCGGAGAGGCTGTGAGTTGGAGGATCCGCTGAGGACGGGTGCCTCTGCGCATGGGCGCACGCTCTGGATGGAGAGCGGTGTGAGGGCATGCCCGGAATAATCATGGCGAAACAATCCCATTATCCCTGTGTCGTAGAGGCGACCAGGTTGCGTCAGGAAAGGCTCTCGGCGATAAAACTGGTGGCAAATTCGTATGCGCGATCATAACGGATAGATACGCTGGTGGGACACCCTTACACGGGACATGCGAAAGAGAGATACCTAACATAACACACATAACTAATATAAGAGACATACATAACAACTAATACATAACTACATTATAATAATCAATAACAACACTATACTACACGAATGTGATATATCTTCTTAAGGGTGTGCTACCCGTAGTATGAAATATTGAAAAGATGAAATTATCATTTTTTAATTTCACTTTTTTTTTAAATCTTGGTCACAAAGTATGAAGTAAACATGTACATGATATGCAAAATTTTATCTGGTGCATTAGAATCTGCTATACTCGCGAAAAAGTATGTGTTGAACTTGGACGAAGATATTTTCAGTCCAGTCTCAGTGAAACTTGAAAAGTCTCAAAGACAAAATCAAGATTTATGTAATTTTCTTCAGACGAGTTTTCGACTACACATGCAGTTTTGCGTATGTCTGTTGAACAAAGACACAGAACAGATAGAGCTAATTAGTTCATTGTTGCAAAGTTGATTTTTACAGTGCCAGGATCGTTTTCGGGTGATCAGTTACGCAGTTGTAATAAGGTAGCTCGCTTATTTGTTCCCATCGTACGTCATAAGACTGTTGTAGCTCAGTCGCCAGGGCTAACAGCCACGCTCTGCACAGTCATCAACAACTTTCAGCCTTGCTGACGATAGTACGGGCTCTGTAAAAATATCTTTCAGTGTTCCCATTGATTCGCGGGTCTTGTGCAGAAAGTCAGAGTTCAAATACAGTATCAAAGAAAAGAAACTTATCTGTCTCGAGATGCGACAATCTTCAGTTTGGCGCATGGATATCTTCTGGTGAATGCAACACGTCTTTTCTGGTGCTTCATCATCCGTCATCCGTCTTGTTCTTTTAGAGATTTGAGATATTTTTTCTTTTTGTCTCAATTGACACGTTCGTCAAACGACATAATTGGTATAGTTCTACCGATTAATACCACAGCTGTCCCAGCAACTTTTTCAACTGTTGCCTTAGATACTATACAACGTTATTCGGAATATTTATCATTCGCCTTTAACAATGTC